>OX419757.1:61344381-61668806 GCA_948567375.1 Lunularia cruciata | reverse complement strand
AAAGCCTTCAAAGGTAGTACACACCAATTCACTAACACAACACTAGTAGCCTCCAATATTGAGATAACACAAAACACTCAAGATGATATTAGGCAGCTCAGAGCTTCATAAAATGCTATGGGTTGGTGTTGGGAATCACCCATGTAGAAGAACTTAACAAAACAAGAACAGAAAGCACTCTTATATACACATAAGAAAACCCAAGGGGGTTTCTTTGCTCAACCACATTAGGGTTTCACCCCACTTTACCCTAAATATCTAGCAGAGCTTTAAGAGGAATGTAACAAAGCCTTTAAAGGAGAGAAGTCACTAAACTAGAGATTTACTAAATCTAACATATTGAATACTCCTTCCCAATCTTGAATGTAACAAGATATAAGATATAAAATACATAACTCTTTCTTCCATATGCCATCATAAATCTACTACTCAATGTTTGCTTGATAAAAATACATAATTCCTTTGCTAATTGCATAGACATACAATGCTTAAAACCACCACAATTAACCAAAATCCTACAACAACAATCAAATATCATACCTTGTAAGTGTATCAAACTTGCATAGGTTGAGCTTTCTATTCCATTATAGTAATCCAAGGACAAGAGAAGTTTCTAGAGAAACACAAGAGAAAAATCACAAGAGAAACACAAGGTTTCAATCCTTAATACTCTGATGTCCCAAAGGACCACCTTGTCGTTATCATATAGCAAAGAGGATCTCCACAAAGAGAGCTACACACTTGGATTAAATATATGGATCGGTGATATATCAGCAAGCTCTACCTTTAGATTAGTTGCATGGATTGGTGACATATTGATCCTTGTACTATTAGGTTGATCAAACAAGTTTGACCCATGGGAGTCTTTAGAGAATCTTCTTGTAGGAAGCTAAGAATAGCATGAGTAAGGTACAATTGGAAAGATCTTGAAGAGATAAACTTAGCAACTAGATAAACTTAGGGGAGATTTGGCAATGCTTTTTTGCATTAAGAGGAGGTAGATTTCATTTTTTGATGCTTAATTCTCTTGTTTAAACCTCCAAAATTGGCTCTACAATTTTTTGGGTGTTTTTGGTCTTTTCCCTATTAGTGGAAGTATTTTTTTGATGATATCTCTATCTGATCTATTTAGACCATTGTATATAACATCCCTACAAATATTACCAAGCCAATTTCCATCTTTAGATAACCTATCTAGTTAATGGTATTATATCCATTGGACCAAATCAAGTTCTCTATAAGTGGCTCAAAATCTCCTATTGGGATACTTTGTTTCCCTTATCCTCATGTTCCAAGAATTATATTTGTGCAATGTGTCAATGTTATTCAGTCCTAGTTGGACATTTTGCAGTGCAATGTCCTATTTGGTGATGATAGAAGCAACCACTATTTTTCAATAATCTTTCTCTATTTTTAATGTCAATTGTTCTTTGTTGCAAGGCATCAATATCCATGTTTTTAGCTTTTCCATCCATGTGTGGTGTGTTTTTAGGTTTTCTAGAGTTCTAAGTCAAGACCAAGTTGTAACAACCAAGAAATCAAAGCTCTCAACTAATTGCATGGCTTCTTCCAAGTGTTTCTACTCTTGTATGGTTTGTGAGCCGGCCTGTCTCTCACTCAAGATGAACCTCTGATGGCTATTATGGTAGCGCACCATGGACTAAGAAGGCAAGGAACCCCAACTCCATCATACTCCTCCAAGGCTAACACTCAGAGACTCAAGATATTGCTCACTAGAGAACTCAATGAGAGAGAGATAGTTGCAAATGAAGGGATGATGAGTACTTCCTCACCCCTTGTTTATATACTTGTGAAAAAGTAACGTACCAAAGTTACTAATTACCGTAGTAACTCAAGTTACTAGACTAAAAGTCAAGTAAAGTCAAAAAGTAGAAAGGAATATCCATTCACATGGGCATATTCTCTTAAGCATCTTGACCCAACCACTAAGTCAAGGATTCCTTCACATGGGCTATCCTTGGACTAAAGAAGAATCCAAAACAAAAAGGCTTGTGGGCCCAAGAGTTCTCAACTCTTTCCTCAAAGCCAAACACCTAGGAATAATACCAAGTCAACATACTAATATCCAAAATAGTGGTGCTCATCTTTTCTACTTCCTCTAAAGTAACGTCCTCTCTATCTTAGCTATGATTAACTTTAGCTAACCATGACTAATATAGAACCAACCTTTATCTCTATATAAATAATATCTCTTAAGTACTTGTAATATCAAGCTAAATATCACAATACCACACACATGCACAAATGGGTGTTACATGTCACTTCCAATTTGGTGCATGATTTCAAGTCCCTCACAAATTGATCCAAATTTTACTTTCTACTATCTCTAGAATTTGCATTATGTTGTTTTGAAATTGGGTGATGTAGCTCTTGATAAAAGGAATCTATTTCAATTTACCAATCTATATTGTGTGGCTTGTGTATCATTTACCACTTGTAATCTCCTAATTCTTATAATCTTGAATTCTTCTCATGTTGAGATTGGGGTAACAAATTGCCATTGAGCTTGCTCCACTCGGATGTCACCATAATTTTTCCACTGCATCTAATTAGCTTGAAGTTAGAGAATCTATCTTCATTTATCTTGAAGATTTGTAGCTTCAAAATAACATTTTAAATCAAATACAAAATTCTGAATTGCAGTCAAGAGATTCTCGCCTTCAAATACCTTTGGTTTTGAAAATCAGATTTTATTTTTTTTCTCAAAATACTACTCTCTCTATGTGCTCTTATCTTTGATGATATATCTCTTTTAACAATTAAGTAAGGTGTTCATTTTGTTGCTTCATAATAATGATAACTTTGGCCATTGTCAATATGATTATTGCTCTAGCAAACTATTTATTTACATTTATCTAAATTCACACGTAGATGTAACAAATCCACTGCTTCTTGTAATTTATAATAATAAATGTCAATGGTTTATCAAACAAGGTGATTTTGTTTAGAAAAGACAAGGTGATTATGTTTAGAAAATTCTATTTAAAGCGTGAATGATGAACTATGTGAAATTATACTTTGGTAGTACATAGACACAAAAATCTTAGTGATATAAGGGAAATGGATTTAGTGGTCCAAAGATTTTGAAAGCTAAGTTAGTTGGAGTGCAAGCTAAGTTAGTTGTTTACTTTTCATACAAGCTAAGCGAGCCGTCAACTTGGCATACAAGTTACTCTAATCTTGGAAAGTTCCTAAAAAATTCTCATTAAGAAGCTTCTTATGTGCTTTTAGAATATTCTACCTACAAGCTTTCACAATGCTTCTAGCATATTCTTAGGCTAATTCTACATCTTTATTCTATAGTTAGCTTAGACTACTAACTTGTCTGCTAACTCCATATTATTACATACTACAAATCTCATACATTTTGAATAATTTCCTAATCTTAATTCAATAGGATATGAATTACAAAATATAAATGTCTTTCTACCATCCAATATCATCAATTTGCTACTTTATATGGGCTTGATAATAATATATAATTCCTTTGTTAAATGCATAAGCACGTGACTTTTTTTAAACTCCCAAAATCAACCACAATTCTACAATAACAATTAGATATTATACTTTGCATGTGAATCAAACTTGCATATATCAAGTCTTCAATCCCATTGGAGCTAATATAGTTTTCAATAAGTGATTCAATGTCTCTTATTGGGACTCTTTGTTTCCTTAATCTTCACACTACAAAAATATGAGTCATGATATATCTCCTCATGTAACCAATATTATTCAATTATATCAATTTATCCATGTTGCTTATGCAATATTCATCATTTGGAATCTCTAAATTATTGCACTCCTAAATTCCCATATTTATATTGGAGCAATAAGTAGCAATTAAGCTTCCTCTATCCAAAATTATCACCATATTTTACCACTTCATCTAATTGGCTCAAATCTAAGAGGAAATTTTTATGTTCATCAAGCAAATTTGTAGCTTTAAAGTACCACCAAATCAAAATTTCTTTGCGATACTTGGTACTCTAACAACTAACTAAGATTCTTTATTTACTTTTACATAACAATGATGAATTTTTGCATGCTTAACATGGCTATTACTCTACCAAACTATTTCCTTGCAAATTTTTAGGTTGACACATAAATGCAACATATCTACCATTCTCTATAAGTTACAATTGGAAGGATCAATGGTTCATTAGATTCTTTCCTTGGTCTCTTTGGTTTATTGGATTCTCTCCTTTGTCTATTCCTCTCATAAGAGAATGGAATGTCACATTGAAAAATCTAAAATGATAGAAACTATAGATACCTAGCTTGAGCTTGGGCTTTGGTATTTATAGGCAACTTAGATATAGGTTTCCCAAGAAACTTCCAAGGGAGGTTCCTTCTAAAAGTTGCCTTTCTTGGAGTGCAAGCTAAGCTAACCATTTTACTCTAGTATGTAAGCTAAGCTAGGAATCAACTTAGCACACAATTTATTAAATCTTTGAAAATTTTCTAAAAGCTTTCACCAAGAAGCTTCCTAGATACTTCTAGAGCAATATTAGAATTTCCTAAATATACACTTATTTTATCTCTTTTAGATATATTTAGTTCTTGCTAACTCCATATTAGTGTTGCTAACTCCATACTATTACATAAAGCTCCCAAAGAACTAGAGGAGACCAAGAATAACCTTGAGGAAGAAACCAAAGGGAAAGTGGATGTTGAATCCAAAGGAGAAGACCCTCTAGGTGGACTGCAGACCAAAGTAAGAGAAGATGCCACCTAAGAATAAAGTACACAAGGAAGCCACTTTTGTTATCCATTTGATTAGTCTTGTCTTTATGCTCATGGAGACAATCCTACTCCAATATCAACAAGCTTACTCAAATGTGGTAGGTTATACCTCACTTGTCAAAAGGCTCACAAGACCATTTACACTATGTAGGCAAAGCATAACATGTGGAAAGAAGACATAGAGAAGATTTGCAACTTGTACAAGAAGGCAGGCAAGAAGGTGAATGCATTGGTGTAGGAATAATTTGAAGCAAAGAGGCAAAAATCCTCCTTTGTAATGGTGCAAAAGAAGCAAAAGGAAGAATTCCAAAGAGTCCAATCCAAATTGGGATCCATTTGGATCAAAAAGAAAGATAAGCAATACGTGTACAAAGAAAAGTTGAAGGCCAAAAACAATGAAGAAGTCAACATTTGGAGAGAACTTAAAGCTGGAAAGGTAAAGATTGTTACTTTGGAGTTGCAAATGTTTGAATATAAGAAGAAAGTTACCATACAACTTGAAAGATTGGCCAAAGTATTGAAGAAAGAGAAGTAAGAGAGTGTAACAAACCAATCCTAAATAATGGAGGAGGTAATCATAGAAGTCCAAGCCTTGAACAACTTGGAAGAAGAGAAGGAAAGATCTTGAAGTGAATGGAAGAAGTTTTGAGACCATTTGTTGGAGATAGTAGAGGAAGCAACAAAGGTGAAGATGACCAAGAGCAAGTTACACAAACTCAAGCTGCAAGGCTAGAGTCTCAAGGGTAAAGAATACAAATAGGGGAAGATTAGGTTAGCGGTTAGGTTTCATGAGTACACAAATAGAAAATTCACCAAACCCTATGACACCTTACTCTTAGAAATAGCATACTACAAGGATAGGATGGGACTTCTCATTAGAACTAGTAAAGTTGAAGTTAGTTCTTTGCCGTAGTACCTTAGACCAAAGATCTTTGTATAAGAAGTTCTTCATAGTTCTAAACACTCTTCTCAATTGTTGGTGTAATCCTCTGAGGACAAGAGAAGAGAGAACACACAGATTGCACACTCAAACATTTGATGCCCCAAGAGAGCACCTTCTCTTTATTATATAGACAAAGAGGATCTCCTCTAAGGAAGCTCCACCATAGGATTAGGGACACAGATAGGTGACATGTCAGCAAGCTCCACCCTTGGATTACTTACTTGGATGGGTGACCTGTCTGGTCTAGGTCCTATCTGGTTGGTCAAACAAGCTTTGACCGAAGGGAATCTTTTAGGGAATCTTCCTATGGGAATCTCAAAATCACGTGAGTAAGGTACCGTTGGAAAGCTCTCAACAAGACAAAGCAGGGGATGGAAAGTCCAGCCTTTCCTCTGATTGGGGGGGGGGAAACCTGCACATTTTCGAGGCCTAATTCATCCGTTTAGGCCTCCAAAATTGCCTTCAAAGATTTCAGGCATATTTTGGTTCCTACTCTATTAGTAGAAGTCCCCTTTTGGTGATACCTCTTTCTGATCTGTTTAGTCCATCATGTGTAACATCCTTCTAGATGTTACCAAACCTAATTTCACATCTAGATCATATGGCTAACCCTTTGAATTACAGTTGGACCTTCATAGATGTAACCTTGAGAGTAGTAAGTATGAAGAAGAAAAAATTGCAAGTTGTCTTTAGGAAGAAGTTACACCTTCCTTTGTACATATAAGGTGCCTAATTAACCTACATGTTAGTAGGATAGGATAACATAAGAAGAAAAGAATCTCAATGAAAAGTGTGGATGAACCGAGAAGATCTTTAGATATCCTCAATTGTTAGAATTCTTTAGCTTTGAATAGGAAGGAATTATTCAAGGCTTCAGAAAATTGTAGATATTTAATTTAATCATTTGCCTTGAATAAAAATTAAGCAAAAGTTCCAAGCACTCTTTGTCACTTTTGCTTAATTTTGAGTATTAATCCATGCCTTCTTGAAGTAATTGTGAGGAAACTTTGCAATAAAAACCCAAGTGACCAAGTGGAGTGATCACTTGTACTTGTATGGGATCCTTGAGAGTTTTTAGAAGCAAGATCATGTCTTGGTGGATCAAAAATGAATTTTAGTCTTGAATAGTACCACAAGAGCAAAGACAAATAATTGCCTCAATACAAAGAACCTTTAGACTTGTACTTTTTAGGAAGGGAAGTTCATATTCTTTGGAATTGAAGTCTTCATAGTAAGTAGTCATGTTGGGGTTGATTGAATCATCACTTTCAAGAAATAGTTGGAATGTATTCTTAGTGATATCTAAGGTAGAGTGCCACCTTAAAGTGATATCAGTGCACTTACTACTCTTAAAGTTACATCTATGAAGGTCCTACAACTAAGAAGAACTTGTAGAACAATGAAAAAACTTCTTATGCAAAGGTCTTTGGTCTATGTACTATCACAAAGAACACCTTCACCTTTATAAGTCATAATGAGAAGTTCCATCCTCTCCTTGTAATTCACTATTTCTATGAGTAAGGTGTCATAGGGTTTGGTGAATTTTCTATGTGTATGCTCACAAAGCCTAACTGCTAACTTGTCCATCTTCTCCTCTTTGTATTCCTTACCCTTGAGACTTTAGCCTTGTAGCTTGAGTTTGTGTAACTTCCCTTTTTTGCTTCCTCTACTATCTTCACCAAGGTCTCAAGTTTCTTATATTCCCTTTAAGATCTTTCAACTTCCTCTTCCAAGTTGTTATTCAAGGCTTGGACTTCTACGCTTACCTCCTCTCTTATTAGAGATTGGTTTGTTGAACTCTCTTCCTTCTCCTTCTTGACACTTTAGGTGACACTAACCTATTTATTGGAGATTAGTGGAGATTTTTATTTATCTTACAAAAATTATCTATAATGAGGTTATTAAGTAGCTTATGACACACTTTTTCTTTAAAGCTACTTATATTTAGGAATAATTCTCAAGTATCTCTTGAATATTTCTTGATAGAGTTTCATATATGCTTTGCAAAATATATTTTTCAAATTTGTCCTAACATATATAATAAATTTCTCAAATATTTTTTTATTATAATAATATCTTTGTAGATTTCAGTTCTTTGTATAAAATACATATATATGTTTATATTCTTTAGGATTTTCATTTTTATTAATTCCATGTATATATATGCTATATGTTTTCATTTAAAGTAAAAACATATACAAGCAAGAGAAGCTCTATTAGGTCTTCATGGATCTTGCTTCTAATATCATGTACTTGAAATAATAAAATTTTACTTATTTATAATAACATTAATTAAAATTACTATGTAATATATATATCAAATATAAAAAATAAAATAATAATAGGAATAATCTTGAGATAAAGAAAATCATGGAAATGAAAAGATTTTAAGAAGATAAGAAACAAAGATTGATAAAAAAATTATAGTTTTAAGTTACTTTTCATTATCTAAAAGAATATTGGTCTATTCCATATGAGAAGGTTATATCACAAGAATCCATAAGAGAACAATCACTTTAGGTGATGCTTATTTGGATGCTCTAGTAGTTTGTAGACCTTACAACTTGCATAACTCAAATATCTTTGATGCGGTAGGGCAGATTTTCATATCAATACTATTGGGGTCTAGCTCCATTTTACCTCTTTTATCTCTCTCTTGTATGGCTTGATGTGGTCTTCTCATCCTTCATGTGTTCTATGTGGTCACCTTTTCTCTCAAATTTATAATTATTAAGTAAAGGAAATATACAAGAAGAGATAAAACAAGTTGGGAGTTTAACAAAAAAAGAAGATAAATAAGGAACTCATCAAAATATACTCAAAATGTCCAACATTACATCATTTTATTTGAGGTGTGTGCAGGCTCTTAACAAAGTTAGTGAATCTTTAAGGATATTTATCAACACATCTAATAACCTAGGTCTATGTGAAGGTTTTCCAATATCATATTAGTCTACTAAATCCTCAACAACAAGGTTGTTAGAATTCTCTGTAGTTTCTCCATTATTTCTATAATACTTTCTAAAGTTCTTCAATAACTTGTATTATAAAATTTAATAAATAAATATGGTAAATTATGATACTATTACATAATATTAAAATAAAATGTATACAAACAATCATTGTTGATAGTAAGTAATCCTTATGTTTGAGAGATATGACAATGTGAGTAATGTGTTGATTAATTCTTGTATTGAAATAATATTGGTACATTATAGTTCAATGCTATATAATTTAAATAGATAACTATATCTTTATGCATATATTAAGAAATTTGAGTAAATATATATAAGAAAGAAAGCATAAAACATTACTATTGAGTAGTAATTAAGTATGGAAACAATCCCAGATATTCATTAGTAATTATGTTGGGAAGTCCTTAAATTTTTTTTTATCTCTATGTCATATATGGTCGCCATATGACCTATAAAAAATCCTTGGAATTTCAAAGTTAATATTTTTCAGGGTCAAGTTTATAATCTTCATCATAGGTCAAATCCATCAAATTAGTGCATTTTGTCAAACATATGAAAAAAACCTCCAAGTAATAACTTTATAATTTTAGTATGAATTATATTAAGCATATGTATAATTTATTATATTAAATAATTTCAAATATGAAGTGAAAGAATAAAATATGATTTCTCTATACAGTTAATAATCTTCTCTAATTTTTTTGGTAATGTACAATGTTTAATTCTCTTGAAGTAAAGCTAATTTTTCTACCCTTATCATATAAGACATGTTTAGACTTGTAAATAAGTGTGAAAGCTCTTGATCTTGAATGAATAAGTTTTTGTGCATATAATAACTACTGAAATAATTCAAAATTTTATTCAATATTATTTTAAAATCAGAAGAATTAATATAATTGAAATGGTGAGTGATCATGATTAGTGTAAGTATAAATAGATTTTGAGAACATGGAAGGAAAGAATAAACCAATCCCTTTTGACCCATATATATACCAAGTATAAGCTTTAAAAGGACCATCATGTTCTAATAGAAAAAGCCACTTTACCATTTCAGTCTTGTCCTTTCCTATCCATCTCAAATGACACTCATAATTTTGGCCCAATGAAGGATGTCACTAGAGTTGTGTTTGATTTTATACTCAATTAGAGGCCTTGGGTTTACAAGTGCAGACTTGTAGATGCAAGGTCTGCAGCTCGTGCACAGTCCTCACTCCCTCATTGCTCTTTCTGATCTTTATGATCTTTATAATCAGTCCGCATTGCTCTTTACGATCTTCCTAATCCCGGGGGAGTTGCGGGAGAGTGTGGAGACGAGAGAGGAGAGGGAGAGCTGCGAGACAATTTCGATAATTTCTGAGGGCCCTCTAGCATGTGGCATTTGAGTGAATAGTAGATTCTCTTTGTTTTTCAATTTCGGTTCCATTGGCACCTAGATTGTAGACTATGGAGAATATAGTAGAAAGTTATCAAGATTTTTAGCTTTTTTTAGGGTTTAGAGTGATCATTATACATTGAGAGTGATGGGTTCGGAATTTTCATTTCTAATCTCTTGGTTTTTATGATTAAGTTCCATGGGAATTTAGTTTGAAAATTTTGGAGATGGAAATTGAAAGTTATGAGAGCTTATAGATTTTAGAGTTTGGAGAGATTGTTTTCTTATGTGAGTTGGGATATGAAGGGTTGTGGTTTTGCAGATATGGGGAGATATGGAGAGGAGCAGCATGTATTATTATCACTATGTGTTATAGCCATGGCTACACCTTCCCATGTGGGGTCGCCTAGAGTGGCTCGGGATACACCATGCTCGGTGTGTCATCGATGCTTTACCTTGCAAGGGGTAAAGACCCATGTGGGAAGGATGCACAAGGACTATGATTGGACCACTTGGGATGCACACGTGAGACGAGCGACCACATCAACAGCAATGACACTCAGGATTATGCATGCTTCTTCTATACCTTTGTTGATCGTTCCAAGGATACCAATCGAGTCATGGGAGTGGTTAGCTTCTCAGGCGGGTTGCATTTTGGGGTTATTTGAGACTAGTTTTCCATGTCCACGTTTATTCCATAGGCTACCCTGCACACTCCATGATGAGGATAGACAGGCTTTTTGCCTACCACTGGATTGTTTGGCACGTGATCCCTTGGATGAGTTAGCATGGTTCATATTCCTCCTACTCCCTCGATGGTGTCTTTGTTATGCTAGAGGGGGACATGCGGGGCATAGAGAGGTGGCGGCTAGATCTCATCGATTCTGAGCGGGAGATTGGGCAGCCCTTCAAGAGGAGTCTGTTAGGGATACACAATTTAGGAGACAAGCATCACCATAGGATACCACAGATTCCACTCAATTACGACGATGTAGGACAGTGGGTCAGGCAAGAGAGTTAAGTAGAGTAGCACAAGCGTTGCACCCTTTGTCTAGAGTGAGTCCTATTGATGAGACCATCTCTTCCCTACACTCATTGCATCCTATAGTAGTAGAGGGACTACCACTAGAGGTCTTAGATTATCAGCCTAAGCAACCTTTATGTCTTGATAGGTCACTATTTGCACAAGCATTGTGCACTGCCCCTCGCCTTTCCTCAGGCGGCTTGTCAAGGATGGTTTATGAGCACCTTAGAGATTGCTTCCAGGCAGATAATTGTTCTAGTGGTTTTATCAAGTTGTTTCAAGTGGCTGCAGTAGTAGCAAGAGGAGACATTCCTATGTCTATTAGTCAGGTTTTAGGTGCTAGTCGACTTCTTGCGATGGAGAAGGACACGGGAGGCATTAGACCGATTGCTATTGGAGAGATCTTTTTGCGTTTGGTCAGTCGTACCATTGTCCTTTAGTATAGTTCTCACTTTTGACAACACCTTAGTCCATATCAGTTTGGAGTAGCTACACCTAGAGGATGTGAGGCTATATCTCTAGGCATTAGAGCACTCCTAGATATCCATCCGGAGAGGGTCGTCCTATAGGTGGATGTTGAGAACGCTTTTAATAGCATCTCACGTGCATCGATCTTTAGAGAGCTTAGGGAGGCTGGTGGATCCTTGGCAAGTTTCATTCCTTTTGTGCAGTCTTTTTATGGCTCTCCTGCTTCCTTTTACTACCAGCATGGTGGTTCACAAGAGGGAGTTACCATCTTGGAGTCATCTGTTGGTACACGTCAAGGAGATCCTTTGGGGGGGGCCTTATTTGCCATGGCTCACTTTAGAGCTCTCCTATCTACTACTTTGGTCATGCCAAGTTGTGTATTTCACTCCTTGGCAGATGATACACACATTGTAGGCCCTGTAGATTAGATTAGGCAGGCCTTTGACTACTTGACTACCAAGCTACATCTAGTAGGCTTGACAGTCAAGGTGTCAAAGTGTAGAGCATGGTCCCCTTTAGGTATCCCTCCCCACCTTGAGCTTCCAAAGGGTTGTATCACATCCACAGATGGACTTTGTGTTCTTGAAGTGCTCACCTCCTCCATAGGTTGGAGAATACCTATGTAGCCTACTCCATTCTTACGCTATGTTACACCCCTCATGCCTCATTTTTAGCATGGACTTTCTTGCCTACAAAGGCACTATTGCCACATTTGTGGATGTTTGATAGTACTATCCACCATACTTTTTCCACCCTATTAAGGCCATGCATGCTTTGACAAGTATCAGATGAGTGGTGTAGGTAGAAATTAGGTTTCTCCATAGTCATGAGTGGATGCAACCTCATACAATAGAAGGCCACAAGACAAACAACATATATTGGTGTTGGGGCTCTAGTGGTCCCTCATTTAGCATACATGTTTTTACATCAAGGCTGTCTATTTTTGCTAGGACCTATCACCATAATGGACTTAGGCACTTATGACTTGTAGACACATCTTTGATTGGCTTGTGACCTATTGCTAGGTCCTACATGCTTGTCCCTCCTTGAGTTTATTGACTTTGTATCCTTTGATTCTAGGAAGCTCCCAGTACATCTCAATGAATGTATGCACACTCACACACTTTCTAGCATCCTAATTGATGTACTTCTACTTGATAGGGCTAAGATTCTCTCTTGTGGAGGAAAGGCTCAAGAGTATGGCTCCAAGATTCACCTTTGATTGATGACTTCCATTTTACTTCCAAGGAGTTTACCACAACACTAAAAATCAGGCTAGGTCTACCACATCAAGGTCTCATTGACCTTCTAGCCAAATATGCATGTGGTTCCCCATACAACATGCAAGGGATATACGTTCTACAATATGCAACAAGGAGGGAGAACACCAAAGTCCATGATATAGTTTGGGATACCATTGCTCCACTTTTATAAGCTACAAGGTGCCCAGTTCAGATTGAGCAATGATTAGACCTATTGACACCACCTATTCATTGGGTGCAACCAAGTATTGTTACTTTCACCAATGGTCATTGCATATTGCATGATGTGATAGGGACTATAGGAGCAAAGTCATAAGCACAAACAAGCATCCAAGTAGGAGCAATGGCAATCATTGGCTCTAGGGGCAAGGAGGACCATTATGCACCTAGGTTATCCTTGGATTATTTTGTCTTCCTAGAAATTGAGTCTTTTGGGAGCCTACGTCACCATTTTGATGGTCTTGTCAAGGATGCATCACAAGGTTCTTTATAGAAGAGAGGGACACTAGTTGTATCTCGAGCCACATCCTACTACCAAGTGTGTTTCATTCACTTTGCAATGCGCTCAAGCTTTGGGTCTGCAACAACACGCAACTATTCTAAACATACTTAGCATGGCTAGGGTTCCTCCCTCTCCACTTACTAGATATTCCATTGGAAGAACTCTACCACACTATTCAAGAGTAGACTTCTCTCTCTCTAGTTTCTTTGGGGTTGGTGGACTGCTTGCTTTTTTCCTTGTGCTACCTTCATACCCTTGGTTGGTTTTGCCTTTTTGCTTGTCATGTGGGACTTTTGGGCCTCTCGGCTCCTTTGGCACTTGTTTATTCCTTGTAATCCTTTGACATTTCCATGGGTAGATATATATATATATATATATATATATATATATATATATATATAAAAGAAAAGGAGAGACAATTGTATTAGGGGGTTTCAAATATAGCTTTTTTTAGTACCAGTAAGATTCTATAAAAGTTTTTATGGTAACCTATATAACTTTATGCATAATAAAACCAAGAATCAAAAGGTTTGTAACAAGGGCTAATGATAATAGCTATAAAAAGTTATATGGGGATTTGAAATTGTGACCACAAAGTTGTAGGAGAGATAGCATGTTTCAAGCATATATCCATATACATTAATCTCACTAGCTAATTTTGAATTTTAGTTCTGGCAAATGACATTCATTAAAAAGTTAAAGCTAATCTACCATTTATAATTGCAGATCTCATTTCTAATCTGGCAAAGCTCACACCACCATACTTGCTCTTGTTGACCATACCTAGTGGTTTTCCCTCCTGGTTGTTCACTTCCAAGCTCCCCTTGCTCTTTTTTCCTCTTTTCACATCATAAGAGTGTGATTTCTACCATAAAATCCAAGCTCCCTTTGCTCTTCTTCTTGATACCCTATAGTTTTTATCATCAAATCAGGTTTTAGTTGCAGCTATTGTCTTATCAAGTTATAGTTGGATCCAAGTCATTGTGATACTTGCACAAGCACTTGCATTATTCTTCTTCAAAAAATTGCAAAATCAATACGGTTGATATTGAGTGCAGAAATAGAGAGTGATAATCTTGAGGACTTTATCAATTTGAATGAATGGAGCTTAGAAGATGAAACAAGATTCTATTAAGATACTCACAAGATGGTGGAATTATACATTGAAATCCTATTATCTGCAAGATAGAGTACAATGTACTTGGAGAAATGAGTGTGGATTGGATTCTTGAGCATTTAGATAGCTTACTAGGATGGATTTATTATTGTTCCAAGCTTAAGTAGATGTAGTGAAAAATCCTAGAGTATTTAGAAATGCCTCTTAAAGAACACAAATTCCCGTATGGATGTAGGTTGCACTTACTCTTGACATGTTTGGTCATCATGGCAAGTGGGTTGAACCTATGGGAGATTAGTGCAGGCCCTACACTTGTGTTTACAAAACAAGGAATGATTGTAATTACTTTTATCTTGGGCAAGGAGGTAAAATGGCCGGGTCAAGAGGAGAGTTTAAGAATGTCAGCTATTTTTGCTCACGAAGGATTCCATGGTGTGTGGGTTTAGTGGATGTGCCTTTATTCAGATTGTCACAATGAACCATAATGGAAGAGTAGATATATTTTTGTCAAAAGGATTTTATTCTATCAATAGTCAAGTTGTATGTGATGACAAGAGAAGGATTATTCATTTTGTGAGCGGTAAGAATTAGTATTTTGTGAAATTTTGATTTGCGGAGTGGTAATATTTGTTGTTGTAGGGTGCATATAATTATTGATCCAACTTGTAATTGGGTGCATTATCAATACATAAGAATGTTTGGATCTTGCCACAACATGGTATGTGTAAAAAAATCACATTTATGGGCAGATTTAAATACAAGGAGTGAGTGTATTCACTCGCTCCTTGTATTCAGTTTGTTTGAGAACCTTCAAATTTTGTTAGGGAATTTTGGTTACATTCCTATGAGGCATTTAATTCCCTCCTTCAAATAGGCCCAAACACCCGACAAGTCTAATTTTTATAAGAAAAAAGGTGACCGCATAGGAAAAATGAAGGATGGGAAGACCCCATCAGACCCCATTTTTATAAGTATTTGGCTTGTGCTAGAGTCACAAATGAGTATTGTATTGGAATTTTGAAACCTATTTTGCATTTTCTCTAAGAAATTAAAGTCTAGCTAAATTATCCTAGAAAAATATGGATATATTAAGGTGGATGAAAATGTATTCTTCATATATTTCCAATTAATTGGGTAAATAATAAGGCAAAGGAAGAATTTAATGATTGGATTTTGATATAGGAAATGAAGAGCAAAGTGTGGAACAAGTAGCCTTAGAGTATTATAAAGAGAACAAAGAAGAAATAAGAAATTATGTAATGCAAAATTGTTTGGCCCATTTGAGGTCCCAATCAATGTTATATATTTTATGATCAATGTAATATCTTTGATGGACTTTAAGTGTGTGATGATTCAACCAACTCTATTTGATGGATTTTAAAGTGTGTTTGATGCATTTTAAATGAGTAATATTACAATTTGGCTTAATTTAATTGTAGAATACACTTTTATTTGTTAAATTGACATGGTAAACCCAGTGTTGTTGAGTGACATTGAATGTGTGAGGTGAGTATTATCAAAAGAGAAAGTGAGTATCTTGGGAGAAGTAGGGAATGAGGAAATGAGTGAGTATGTAAAAGACCAAGACCAAGGAGAGAAATAGGAGAATGGAAGTTCATATTGGGACACTTGAATGAGTGAAAACTCCAAATGCCTAGCATGAGCTTTGGCTCTTGTATTTATAGGGAACATACAAGGCCCTTGAGAAACTTCTTAAGAAGCATATATATATATATATATATATATATATATATATATATATATATATATATATATATATATATATATATATATATATATATATGGTGCATACAAGGCCCTTTAGAAGCTTCTCAAGAAGCTTCCTTGAGCCGCTTTCTTGGAGTGCAAGCCAAGTTAACCGGGAAGCTTCTCAAGAAGCTTCTCTTTAGAAATTTCTTACTTGGCGTGCAAGCTAAGCTAGTTGGAAGCTTCTAGAAGTTACCTAATTGGGTTGCAAGCTAAACTAATCGGGAAGCTTCCCAAGAAGCTTCCTAGATACTTTTGGAATATTCTACGCTAATTTGTCTTATTTGCTACTTTGTTAGCCCTACTAGCTTTGTCACTAAACTCCATATTCTTATATATTCTCCCACTACTAGTTCGTGACGTCCTTGTTGCCAATGAAGTTTTGAACTCTTGGATGGCCAATTGTGCATTCTAGAGATGAGAAAGAGTTTCTATGTGGCATCATGAAAGGGATACCCTTTCCAAAGGACCTTGTACTATGTATGTTGTCGACGGTCTTGTTGAATATGGCAACATGCAAGGATACGATCAACTTTGTACTCCTTATGATCATTGATAGAGATAGGAGGAAGGGGAAGTTGGACTCAAGAGGAAAAAGAAGAGGGGTTAGGAACAAAGGGTTTCAACTTGGAAACATGGAAAACAAGATGGATACACATGACAAGGCAAGGCAAGTCGATAAGCAACAAGAGAGACAATTTGGGTGATATCAAAGGGTCTTATCCAATTAGGAGTAAGTTTACAAACATGGGTATCACATGGGAGAGGGAGGTTATTGGATGAGAGCATGACCTTATTATCAACTTGAAAGCTAAGATCATGACAATGGTGATCCACGCATATTGTTTTTCCCAATTTTGAACAACAAGGAGATGAGATTCGGCTTGTTGGAAGGATTGAGAGATGGTGTTCAAGAAGGGAATCTAGAACAAGTGGGACAAAATTGAAAAAGAAAAGAGAGAATCCAATGCTTTCATGTTTAGAATTGTTGTATGCAAACTCCATAGCTACAAGATATTAATCCCTATTGGTTTGGTGAATGTTGACAAAGGCACAAAGCATATCTTCCAAGGTGCGATTTGCACATTCAGTTTGTCTATCAATTTGAGGATGATAGGTTGTGGACAAGCAAGCTTGGTGTCAAGTATCTAGAAGAGTGCTTGCCAAAAATTTCCAATGAAGCAAGGATCAAAGTCGGAGATGAGTACACGTGACATCTCATGATACTTGAATATATTGTCAAAGTAGAGTTGCGCCAAGGTTGGAGCATCAACAATATCAACAGTTGGTGCCAAATGGATTTGCTTACTAAGCTTATCCACAAACACCACAATTGTTGTGTGACCTTGCTTTGTCTTGGGCAGGAGGTGATGAGATGTAAGCTCACATGTTCCCAACAAGTAGTTGGAATGGTGAGTGGCTGAAGGAATCCACTTGGCTTTTGGTTACTAGCCTTGTTGCATTGACAACTCTCATACAATTGGACAAACTCTCAAACATCATGTGCCATATTAGGCCACCACCATTGGTGTTGAAGTGTACCCAAGGTGTTGTCTACATCCATATGACCAACTATTGGTAAATCATGGGCTTCTTAAAGGCACACAAGTTAGAGATCACCTTTGGTTGGAACATAAATCCGGTCCTCATGGAATAGAAGGCCTTCCTTGAAGGAGAAGGTGTTGTACTCCTTGTCGCATGTTTTCAAACAACCATGTACCCTTTGGAAGAAGGGATCTTCTTGTAGAGCTGATCAATATTTGTTATGGACCTTGGAGTCAATTGACATCGTCGTAATTGCTACCGTGATGAGAGGAAGAGACTTCAAATCAAGTCCTCGTGATAGAGCATCAAGGATAACATGGAAACAACTTGGTTTGTACTCAAGTTTGATATCAACAAATTGGAGTTGCTCCTCCCATCAATGATGTAGACTCTTCATGTGTTCCAAGTGTAAGGTCTGCAACAATGGTTTGTGATCAGTTTTCATGATCACTTGTTTCCCTAAGAGATAATGCCTCCATACCTTGGTGGCATATACCATGGCAAGTTGTTCCCGATCTTGAGCGGAGTAATTTCTTTCAGCTGTATTTAGTTGGCAAGACACAAAGACAATGGGATGTAGTCCATATGGGAATTCTTGTTGCAACATAGCTCCAATTGCAAAGTTAGAAGCATCAAATTCAACCACACAAGGTAGTTGAGGATCATATGGTTGAAGAATGTGTCTTGGAGACACCATAGGTTTCAACTTCTGGAATGCTTCTTCATGCTTGGGGGTCTACTAGAAGCTCAAGTTCTTCCCCAAGAGGTTAGTCAATATGCAATCACATGAGCATAATAGTGGATGAACCATCGGTAAAAACCGGCCAATCCATTGAATGCCCTTACTTCTATAACATCTTTTGGAGTAGGCCAATCAGTAATGGCCTTGATTTTTTCCTCTTTCATCTTGATCCCCTCTAATGAGATCTTGTGACCCAAGAAGGTAACCTCCTTCTGGCAAAAGGCACACTTTAACTTCTTGCAATAAAATTTCCATTGTCATTGTTGTCTTAGGACTTCTTGCACATGATTCACGTGTTTTGCCTCTATCTTGCTATAGATTAAGATATTGTCCATGAACACCACCATGTACCCATCCAATAGTCTTGATGAGCTGGTTGGCCGTCCTCAGATTGTCCTTGTGCAATCGGCTTGATCCACAATGCAAAATAGACTTATCTTCCTCCAAAGCTTGCTCTATGGCTGCTTCACTAACAAACTTCCCATCTATAGACTCATCTTTCTTCAAAGCTTGCTCCATGGCTGCTTTCTTGGCAAACTTCCCATCTTGGGACTCATCTCCCTTCAAGGTTTGCTCTATTGCTACCTTCTTGACAAACTTCCCATCTTAGGATTGACTATTCTCAGTTGTCTTACTTAGAGGTGCCAGACAACCTAATTAGAAATTCCTACCTTGGTATTGTACTTGAATTTGTTGTATGTTCCAATCAAATTGAACCTTATGACATTCAAGCTAAGGTAGTCTTAGAATGACATCATAATGTAGAGGTGCCACTACAAACCTCATACACTCCAAATACTCCTTTCCAATCTTGAAGATCACAAGATGCAAGGTATGGAATGTAGAACCCTTTCTACCATCCGCCATCATCAATCTACTTCCAATTACTGGCTTGATAGGGATACCCAATTCTTTTGCTACTTGCATTACATGCAATTCTTTGAACTTCCAAAATCAACCAAAATCCTAGAACCCCAATTAGATATTATACCTTGCAAGTGAAGCAAATTTGCATAGATCAAGCCTTCAATCCCATTGGAACTAATCAAGCTCCCAATGGGTGGCTTGAAATTTCTTATTGGGATTCCTCATTTCCCTAATCATTCTGATCCACAAACTCCATCTGGGAAACTTGCCAAGGTCAACCATTCTTAAGTGGACATTCAACAATGTGACGTCCAACCTGGCGACAAAAAAAAAACCACCATTTTATCACAATCATTCTCTATCCATTGTACCAAATGGTCTCCATTGGATAACATCAATCTCCATTGGGGCCGGTTCCTCCATCAGTGCATAGTGTACTGGTAGGCTTTGTGTAGGTTGAGGTCAAGACTAAGTTGTTGAAACCAAGGAATCAAAGCACTCAGCCAATTGCATGGCTCCTTCCATGTTTTTTAGTTCCTACATGATCACCTCCAATTTGGTTTGTGACTTTGAGCCCCTCACAAATTGATACAAAACTTCACCTTCTTGTATATCTGGGATCTGCATGATGATGTTCTGAAATTGTGTGATATAACTCCTTACAGAGCAAATCTACTTCAACTCTATCAATTTATCCTGTGCAGCTCGGGTGACATTTATTATTTAAAATTGACCAAGTATTGTATCCTTGAATTCCACCCATGTTAAGTTTGGTGCAACAATCTATCATTTAGCTAGCTCCACTCAAAATCACCACCAAATTTTTGCCACACAATCCAATTAGCTAGAAGTCAAGAGAATCTATTTCCATTCATCTTGAAGATTGGTAGCTTCAAAGTATCGTTTGCAATCAAACAAAAAATTCTCCACTATGCTCGTAAGATTCTTGCCTTCAAACACTTTGGGTTTTGGAAATTGGATTTGATCTTCTCTATCTTGAACTGGTGCTCTCTTTATGTGTTATTTTCATTGTTAGGTGCATTCATCCAACAATTGAGTAAGGTGCTTGATTTGTTGTTGCATAACAATGATAACATTTGGAATTGCCACCATGGCTACTACTTTATCCCACTACTCCCACTTTATCTAATTTATTAACACATAGATGTAGCCCATCCACCATTCTCCATATGTTACAAAGAAAGTATCAAGGGTTCCTTAAACAAGGTGATCATATGTAGAAAATCTTGCCCAAAGCACAAGGTGATGAATTATGTGAACCGATGCTTGGGTAGTACCTAGACACAAAAATCCCAATGGTTTGGTAGAAGTGGATTTGGTGGTCCATAAATTCCATCCATCCAATTCCTACTTTGATATCAATGTAAAAGACCAAGATCAAGGAGAGAAATAGGAGAATGGAAGTTCACATTGGGACACTTGAATGGGGGAAAACTCCAAATTCCTAGCATGAGCTTTAGCTCTTGTATTTATAGGGAACATACAAGGCCCTTGAGAAGCTTCTCAAGAAGCTTCCTTGAGCTGGTTTCTTGGAGTGCAAGCCAAGTTAACTGTGAAGCTTCCTTTTAGAAAGCTGCTTACTTGGCGTGTAAGCTAAGTTAGCTTGAAGCTTCTAGAAGCTTCCTTCTAAAATTTACCTTATTGGGTTTCATGCTAAACTAGCCAGGAAGCTTCCGAGATACTTTTGGAATATTCTAGGTTAATTTGTCTTATTTGCTACTTCATTAGCCTTACTAACTTCGTCGCTAAACTCCATACTGTTACAAAGTAAATCACTGATACATGAACTCTATAGCAATAAGTAATTAATTTAGGAATGCATGATTTTTAGAGTGTTGTGGAGGAGTTTAGGAAATATCCAAATGGTTGGATGGGAAAAAATATAGTGCAATATCATTGGTGGTTAAAGGTTCATGGAGGGAAGAGAGGCTAATGTACACTGATAGACAAGAGAAAATAAGAAGAGGAGTGGTGGAGATAAAGAGTACATGTCAAAATCTGGAGAGTTTAAACAAATTTAGGAGAGAGCTTGCATTTTTAGGAGAGGTAGATGGCATAGGATTTTGACTGCTAATGGAACTAGAATAGAAGTAATTGGGAAAGAGAAATAGGGATGTGTGGAAGTTTCATTTGCAAAGAGCAAAAACCATTAATTTGCAACAACGAGCACTTTGCATGGAGAGGAGAGGAGAGAAGATAGGATGAGGGAATCAAAAAGGAGCAAGCATATTGAGGAGAGATAACAGGATGAAGGAATCAAGAAGGGAGAGATTGCAAGCATTTCATAGTGCATAAGGCAAGGCAAGGTCAGATGACAATTGAAGAGTATGAGAAAGAGGGTTTGAAATGAAACATATGGAGGAGATATCCAAAGGACCATGGCTGATCAAGTTTCATATTGTTGTAGATTACATGCCATGCATGAAGTGGTGTTGGTTGGATAAAAATCAAATCCAAGAAGCAATGAAGGCCATTCAAGAAATTGATTTGGATGCCCTTGGATTGAAAATAGCACTTGGTATTGAGTATCCAATACTGCTTGTAAGTGATAATCAAATTGTTTTGAAAAAATATTTTTCTAATTTCTAAATGTTAAATAGTTTTGTATGTCAAATCCCAAATTTCATTACCAAGCTCACAAACCCTAAACATGGCCACCTAGCAAACCAATGCACAACATGTAAACTTGGTCACTTGGGCTATGCAAGCACACCATGCAAACTTGGTCACACAAGTTATGCAAACTAGTGCCTATGGTTTGCATGGCCCATGTGCTTTGGCTTGCCCACCAAGTACTAGTTTTTATGACCTACATGACCAAGCTTGCATGACAACCACATTTAGAGTTTGCTCATATGACCAAGTTTGTGTGGCAGCCGTGGTTGTGGTGCTTGGTTTGCACAATTGTAGTGACTAGGTTTCCATAGCTTGAAAAAGGTGATTTTAGGTTTTGATATTATTTTTTTACATGGAATTTACAATATGGTCTTTATAGATGGTAAATATTGACATACTTGTGTGATGACATGTTCATAGGTAGGATTGTGCATAGAGATTTCATGCGCTGGAGAGAAGGACACTCATAGAAGGATAGCTAAAAGGAGAGATTTTGTTCTCACCATAATTATGATTTCTATGCATTTTTTTTGCTAGTGTGGTTCATACAGAGGAGATAGATAGTTTCTTGTAAGAGAGCTATCTTCCTCCTCTCTATATTACAATACATGTAAGAGATATCTAGGTAGGCAATGTACATATCCTGCATTCATACCACTTTTCTAGCTCTTGTGTTCATTGCTTATTCTAGCACAAAGTCTTAGGGTTGTGCATGAGAATATCATTTTGATCTACTTTAGTGGACTATGACTAGGACAAGTTTATATTATTGGCTATTACTATAAAAGACTAAGACCAAAGAGAGAAATAGGAGAATGGAAGATCACATTGGGACACTTGAGTGTGGAAAACTTTGAATGCATAGCATGAGCTTTGGCTTTGGTATCTATAGAGAGCATACAAGGCTCTTGAGAAGCTTCTCAAGAAGCTTCCTTGAACTGATTTCTTGGAGTGCAATCCAAGTTAACTAAGAAGCCTCTCAAAAAGCTTCCTTTTAGAAGCCACCTACTCGGTATGTAAGCTAAGCTAGTTAGAAACTTCTAGAAAATTCCATCTAGAAGCTCCCTACTTGGATTGCAAGCTAAGCTAGTTGGGAAGCTTCCCAAGAAGCTTTCTAGATACTTCTAGAATATTCTTAGTCAATTTGGCCTATTTGCTACTTTGTTATTCCTAACTAAATTCATTGTTAAACTCCATATTATTATATATTCTCCCACTGCTAGTTGGTGATGTCCTCATCTCCAATCAAGCTTCAAATTCCTGGATGTCCATTTGTGCATTTTGGAATTGAGAAAGAGGTTTCCATGTGGCATCATGAAGGGGATACCCTTTCCAAGGGACCTTGTATTTTGTATGTTGTCGATGACCTTGTTGTATGTGGCACCGCGCAAGGATACCATCAACTTCATACTCCTCATGATCATTGATAGGGGTAAGAGGATGAGGATGTTGGATACAAGAGGAAAAAGAAGATGGGTTAGGAACAAAGGGTTTCAACATGGAAGCATGAAAGATAAGTTGGATGTACAAGGCAAGTTGATAAGCAACAAGAGAGATGATTTGGGTGACATCAACGGTCCTATCTAATTAGAGGCAAGTTTAAAAACTTGGGTATCCAACGGGAGGGTAGGTTACTAAAGGAGAGCATGACCTTATCATTAACTTGAAAGGTGAGATCACAAAGATGGTGGTCCGTATATTGTTTTTGACAATTTTGAGCAACAACAAGATGAGATTTGGCTTGTTGGAAGGATTGAGATATAGTGGACAAGAAAGTGGAAGTATGAGGGATATGATATGGAAGAGGAGAAAGATGGGAATTTGGAACAAGTGGATCTTGGCCAAAATTGAAGAAGAAAGGAGAGAATCCAGTGCTTGCATGTTTGGAATTGTTGTATGCAAACTTTGCAACTACAAGACATTCATCTCAATTGGTATGGTGCATGTTGACAAAAGCATGAAGTATATCCTCCAAGGTAAAATTTTCATGTTCATTTTGTCCATCACTTTGAGGATGATAGACCATGGATAAAGCAAGCTTGGTGCCAAGTATCTAGAAGAGTGCTTGCCAAAATTTCCCAATGAATTGAGGATCATGGTCGGAGATGAGTATGCAAGGCATCCCCTGATGCTAGTAGATCTATGCCAATGTTGGAGCATCCACGGTATCAACAGTTGGTGCTAAATGGACTTGCTTACTTAGTTTATCCACAAAAACCACAATCACTATATGACTTTGCTTTGTCTTGGGCAAGGATGTGATGAGATCTAAGCTCACGTGTTACCATTGAGTGGATGGAATGCAAAATGGTTGAAGGTGTTGTTTTGGTTTCTAGTTATTAGCCTTGTTGCATTGGCAACTCTCACACAATTGGACAAACTCTCAAACATCTTGTGTCATGTTGGGCCACCACCATTGGCATTGGAGAGTACCCAAGGTATTGTCCACACCTATGTGACCAATGATTGGTAAATCATGGGCTTCTTGGAGGCGCAAAAGTTAGAAATCACCCTTGGTTGGAACATAAATCTGATTCTCATAGAATAGAAGGGGTTCCTTGTAGGAGAAGGTGTTGTACTCCTTGTTGCACGTATCAAGATTACCTTGTACCATCTGAAAGAAAGGATCTTGTTGTAGAGCTATCTTAAACTCAATTTGGACTATGGAGTCAATTAATACAATCATAATTGCCACCATAATGAGAGGAAGAGACTTCAAATCAGGTCATTGTGAGAGGGCATCAAGGATGACATAGAATCAATCAGATTTGTACTCAAGTTTGATATCAAAAAATTGTAGTTGTTTCTCCAATCGATGATGTCTACTCTTCATGTGTTCCAAGTGTAATGTTTGCAACAATGGTTTGTGATCTATTTGCATGATCAATTGTTTCCCCAAGAGATAATGCCTCCATACCTTGGTGGTATATACCATTGCGAGTTGCTCCAAATCTAAAGCAGAGTAATTCATTTCAGTTGTATTTAGCCAGTGAGATACAAAGGCAATGGGATGCAATCCGTCTAGGAATTCTTATTACAAAACTGCTCCTATTGCAAAGTTAGAAGTATCAAAATAAATGACACAAGGTAGTTGAGGATCATATGGTTGAAGAATGTGTCTTGAACACACCATATGTTTCAACTTTTGGAATGCTTCTTTGTGCTTAGTGGTCCATTGAAAGCTCAAGTTCTTCCCCAAGAGATCAGTTAATGGTGCGGCCACATGAGCATAATAATGGATGAATCATCAATAAAAATTGGCCAATCCGTTAAATGCATATACTATAGACATATACTTCTATAGCATCCTTTGGAGTAGGCCAATCAATAATGGCCTTGATTTTCTTCTCTTTCATCTTGATCTCCTCTAATGAGATCTTGTGATCCAAGAAGGTAACTTTCTTTTGCCAAAAAGCACACTTTGACTTCTTGTAGTAAAATTTCCATTGTTGTAGTCATCTTATGACTTCTCGCACGAGATTCATATATTCTACTTTTATCTTGCAATAGATTTTGATATCATCCAAGGATACCACCATGTACAAATCTTATAACCTATCCAACACCCGATGCATCTGATTCATGAAGATTTTTGGAGCATTAGTGAGCCTAAAAGGTAAAAATTTCCATTCAAAATGCCCATACTCTTCATTCAAAATGTGAAAGGCAGTCTTTTGTAGATCCTCCCTACTGATGGAGATTTGCCAATAACCATTGCAAAGATCCAACTTGGAGAAGTACCGTGCTTCACTCAATTGATCAAGCAAGTCATCAATTTGAGACAAGGGATATGCATTCTTCATTTTTTGTTTATTGAGCCCATGGTAGTCAATAAAAAAATGAAGTCCTCCATCTTTCTTTAGAACAAATAGCACCTAAACTCTCCAAGGAGATGTACTATGTTGTATGAAATCCTTCTCCAACAACTTAGTAAGGATTGTTTGCAACTCTTCCAACTCCTTTGGTGATAGCCAATAGATTGGTCTACTTATTGGAGTAGCCCTTAGCAATAACTCAATCTTGAAGGGCATTCCAAGATTGGAGGGTAATCCTTTTGGTAGATCATCTAGAAACACGGTTGCAAACTCCTAAAATATTTTATCAACCATTGCTTGATGAGGTTCATGTCTCTCCTCAGATTCTCCTTGTGCAATTTGCTTGATCCACACAATGAAAATAAACTTATCCTCCTCCAAAGCTTACTCTATGGCTACTTCATTGATAAACTTCCCATCTAGGGACTCATCTCCCTTCAAAGCTTGCTCCATGGTTTCTTTCTTGACAAAATTCTCATCTTTGGACTCATCTCCCTTCAAAGCTTGCTCTACGGCTATCCTCCCAATAAACTTCCTATCATAGGACTGGCTATTCTTTGATGTCTTACTCAAAGGTGCTAGACAACCTAATCAGAAATTTCTACCTTGGTGTTGTACTTTTTGTTGTCAGTTTCAATAAAATTGAACCTTATGACATGCAAGCCAAGGTAGACCTAGAATGACATCACAGTGTAGAGGTGCCACTACAAACATCATACACTCCAAATACTCTTTCACAATCTTGAAGGTAACATGATGTAAGGTACAAAGTGTAGAACTCTTTCTACCATTTTCCATCATCAATCTACTTCTAGTTATTAGCTTGATAGGAATACATAATTCCTTTGCTAATTGTATGGAAAAGCAACTTTTTGAACTTCTCAAATCAATCAAAATCCTAAAACTACAATCAAATATCATACCTTGCAAGGGAAGGAAAATTGCATAGGTCAAGCCTTCAATCCCATTGGAAGTAATCAAGTTCCTAGCAGGTGGCTCAAAATCTCATACTAGGATTCCTTGTTTCCCTTGATCATTTTGCTCCACAAACTCCATCTGGGTGACTTGTCAAGGTTGCATATTCTTGAGTGGACATTCAATGATGTGATGTCCAATTTGGCAACAATAGAAACAACCACCATTTTGTCATAGTTTTTCTCTTTTTGTAGTACCAAGTGGTCTCTATTGAATGGTATCAATCTCCATTGGTGTCGGCTCCTCCACCTATGTGTAGTGTATTAGTAGGTTCTATGGAGATCAAGGTCAAGACCAAGTTGTTGCAACTAAGGAATCAAAATAAGTACCAAGTGGTCTCTATTGAATGGTATCAATCTCCATTGGTGTCGGCTCCTCCACCTATGTGTAGTGTATTGGTAAGTTCTATGGAGATCAAGGTCAAGACCAAGTTGTTGCAACTAAGGAATCAAAACATGTCGCCAACCGCATGGCTTCCTCCAAGTATTGTGGCTCTTGCATAGTTACCTCTAATTTGGTTTGTAACTTCAAGCTCCTCACAAATCAATCCAAAGCTTCACCTTCTAGTATATCTAGAATTTGCATGATGGTTTTCTAGAGTTGCGTGATGTAACTTCTCATAGAGCTAATCTACATCAACTTTGCCAACCTATCTCGTGCAGCTTGTGTGGCATTTATAGCTTGGAATTGACCAATTATTGTATTCTTGATTTTTTCCCATGTCAAGATTGGTGCAACAATTTGCCATTTAGCTTGCTCTACTTGGAATTGCCATCATAACTTTGCTACTTCATCCAATTGCCTAGAAGGTAAGAGAATTTTTTTCCATTCATCTTGAAGATTGGTAGCTTTGAAATAACATTTGCAATCACACAAAATTCTCCATTGCACCCAAGATATTCTTGTCTTCAAAAACCTTGGGTTTTGGAAATCAGAATTGGTCTTCTCCTTCTCAATACCCGTACTCTTTCTACATGCTCTTGTTGTCAATGATCTTGTTCATCCAACAATTGAGTAAGGTGCTCAATTGGTTAGTACAAAGTAATGATAACCTTGGGCATTGCCACCATGGTTACTACCCTATCACACCACCTCCAATCTATCTATAATTTATTAAAACATAGATGTAACACATCCATCATTCTCCATATGTTACAACTAGAAGTACCAAGGGTTCCTTAGACAAGGTGATTGTATTCAAAAAATCTTGTCTAAATTGTGAGATGATGAATTGTGTGAAATAATGCTTGGGTGGTACCTAGACACAAAAATCCCAATGATTTGGCAGAAATGGTTTGGTGGTCCATAGATTCCATCCATCCATCCCATTCCTACTTTAATACCAATGTAAAAGACCGAGATCAAAGAGAAAAATAAGAGAATGGAAGATCATATTGGGACACTTGAGTATGGGAAACTTCAAATTCCTAGCATGAGCTTCAACTTTGGTATTTATGGGGAACATACAAGGCTCTTGAGAAGCTTCTCAAGAAGCTTCATTGAGCCGCTTTCTTGGAGTGCAAACCAAGTTAACCAAGAAGCTTGTCAAGAAGCTTCCTTCTAGAAACCCACTACTTGGCATGCAAGCTAAGCTAGTTGGAGGCTTCTAGAAATTTCTTCTATAAACTACCTACTTAGGATGCAAGCTAAGTTAACAAGGAAAGCATCCCACAAGTTTTCTTGATATTTCTATAATATTTTAGGTTAATTTGGCCTATTTTCTATTTTGTTATTCCTAATTAAGTTCATTGCTAAACCCCATATTGTTACAATTATAGTGTACTTGTTGTATTCTAGAGGTAGCTTTGGCATCCAAATGGTCAACAATTTTGTGTGACTCATGTGTGATATGTTCTCACCTATTTATTCATTGGAGAGTGGATTTCTCAATGAGGATGAGATTGTATATAACAAAAGAGGTGTAGAGGACAAGGTTTATTTTTGTGGTAGGGAAGAGGAAGGAGAGCTTGTGCCCAATGAGGGTGAATGAGAGTCTATTTTTAGTTTAGTGCACCTTTTGAGTATGGATTAGCTAGCCTTATGCACGCATTTGTATATTTCTGATTTTTATATACATTGTTTTGATTGTTATAAGTGGAAACTTGTGGATAATCCTTCATGGATTATGGATAGTACTACATAGTTTTGTTTGTTAGATTGATATGGTTTGAAAATTTGTATACAAGTCACACTCCTCATGTTAGAGTACCCATTCCTCATGAGCACCTTGATGATAACACTCCTCATGATCCTTCCTATGCATCTTAGAGTGTTGATGTACCCCATGAGCACCTTGATAATCACACTCCTCATGATCCTCCCCATGCATCTCGAAGAGTGTTGATGTACCAAAACCTTGTACCCATGAGCACAATGATCATCCATATATACTGCACAATATGGAGAGTCTAGCCACCTACATTGCTGTCACTTTTGAGTATCCGTAGAGAGAAGCACATGCACATTGGAGATGAGAATGGACTTGCATCTCATGAGATGTAATACCAATAGCTAGACACATGATCTAGAGATGAAATTTGGTTTAGTAACATTTGAGAGGATGTTCTACATGATGTAATAAGTAGATTGGATAGAGGTATCACCAAATGAGCACTTCTACTAATAAGGCATAAGCCAAAAATAGCCTAAAAACTTTGAAGCCATTTTTGGAGGCCTAAACGTATTAATTAGGCTTCAAAAATTGAGAAAGTCCTCCCCTAAAGAGGAAAAGGCTTACTTTCTCTCCCCATGATTTGTCTTGTTGAGAGCTCTCCAATGGTACCTTACCCATGCAATTTTGAGCTTCCTACAAGAAGATTCCCTTTGGTCAAATCCTGTTGACCAGTTAGATAGGACAAGGACTGACATGTCACCCATCCAAACAACTAATCCAAGGATGGAGCTTGCTGACAGGTCACCAATCCATGTATCTGATCCAAGGGTGGAGCTTCCTTTGAGGGGATCCTCTTTGTTATATAATAAAGAGAAGGTGCTCCTTTGGGTCATCAAAGAATTGAGTGTGAAATCTATGTTTTCTCTCTTGAAGACTTCTCTTGTCCTTTGAATACTACATGAGAGGAGACTAGGAAAGAGAGGATAATATTAGGCTCAAAGAGGACCTTTTGGGTGAGAAGGAGAGTAGGCTAGTTGAGCATGAGAGTATACTTGCTTAGAGGGAAGAGCAGTTCTGTGAGCCGGCCTGTCTCTCACTCAAGATGAACCTTTGATGGCTATTGTGGTAGCACATCATGGACTAAGAAGGCAAGGACCCCAACTCCATCATACTACTCTAAGGCTAACACTCCAAGACTCACACCATTGCTCACTAGAGAACTCAATGAGAGAAAGATAGTTACAAATGAAAGGATGATGAGTACCTCATTACCCCTAGTCTATATACTTGTGAAATAATTACACACCAAAGTTACTAATTATTGGAGTAACTCAAGTTACTAGGCTAAAAGTCAAATAAAATCAAAAGTCTAAAGGAATATCCATACTCATGGGAATATTCTCCCAAGCGTGTGGTCTTATCTTGACCCAACCACTAAGTCAAGGATTCCTTCACATGGGCTTTCCTTGGACTATGGAAGAATCCAAAACAAAAAGGCTTGTGTGTCCAAGAGTTCTCAACTCTTTCCTTAAAGCCAAACACCTAGGAATAATACCAAGTCAATACACTAGAATCCAAAATAATAGTGCTCATCTTTTCCACTTTCTCTAAAGTAAAGTCCTCTCTATCTTAACTATGACTAACTTTAGCTAATCATGAGTAATATAAAACCATCATTTATCTCTATATAAATAATATCTCTCAAGTACTTATAATACCAAACTAAATCTCACAATAGTACATACATGCACAAATGGGTGTTACAATTCCGGCTTGAGGAGCATCTTGAGAGAGAGAGAGTAGACTTGTGAAGCAAGAGATGCATTTGTGTTTTGAGGAAAGTACTTCTAGCAAGTGGTTTGTATAGTTAGTTAGAGTTATTGGGGAGAGCAAGGTAGATGTGAGAGTGCAAGTGGTAAGAGTCATTGAGTTGGAAGGGCTCATGAGAGATAACAAGGAGAGAGCATAAGGATATCAAGTTCAAGAGATATGGTATATGAGAGAATTTTCCATTTCTATGGAACTATTGGAGAGGACCCAAAAAGAAGTACATGAGGCAAGGACTCAGCTAGATGCTCTTAGAGTAGCATATGAGGATGCTTGCCAAGAAGCTAGAGAGTGGTTAGAGGCAGAGATGTTACATTATCCTTGGAGGTTTCTCCCAAGGGAGGTAGGGACTCAAACAAATCATGGTGATGACCTCTATAGTGTGTTAGGGACACAAAAATAAGTGAGTAGCATTGATAGGAGGACTTAGAGCAAGGCTTGTCAGTGCATATGGGGATTCAAGCCCAAATTCCATCTAGAGAACCTACCATAAAAGGAGCCTCTACTACAACACCACCACAACATACTTTAGGTTCTTCATACAAAGTGCATCATGCTAGAGAGGCAACTACTCCATCAAATGGGAGAGCATCATCTTTGCACAACACTTGATTGAGTCAAACTTGGTTGACTCTTGTAGTTGGTTCAAGATAGGAGTCTTATTTCATTTAGAAGATGATCTTGTATCTTAGAGGTCTTGGACTAAGGATGATATTGCTAACCCGTCAAGTTTTTGAGTTACTTATCACAAATGCTTGTGGCTTTAGGAGTAGAATGCATCTTTGAGTGATAAGGTATAGACACTTATGTGTTTGTGAGAGCATATGAGTTTATCTAGATTATTCATCTGTCAAATCATTCTCCACAAAGATTGAGAAGGAAGATTCTAGTGTTAGATTGAGTTTTATAGCAATTATGAGAGATCTTAGTAGACCTTATTTTTTGGATTGGTGTTCCAAGACCATGAGGAGGAACTATTTTACTTCAAGTATTACTTCATGATATATTCCGTAGCCTAACATTGGAGAGTTTATAGAGTATTGTATCACACATTTCGAGGTGATCATATGGACTAGTGGTCCAAAGTAGGATGTGGAGATCCTATTGCATTGTATGTGAGAGCTTGGTCACCAACCAGCTGGAGTTCATACCAATTCATGTCTAATGGCATGCCTAGTTGAGATAGATGGATATTTTGATGAGTTAAGAGATTTTATGGTTAGACCATATAGTACTTTTACCTCATTAGGTTTATCTATCCAAGATATATTATTTGTGGATAGCAAGGCTCTTCTCTATTACAAGAACCATCCTCCATAGTTTGCCAATAGATACCTTAGTACTTCATACACCTCATTATTTTAGCTTCTTGTATTCACATGTAGATTGATTTAGGGCTGCAATGGCTCTGGCCATAAGGTTCATAGAAGAGGAGTGGAAAAATAGTACATTGAGGGATAATAATTTGGACCCTTATGAGCTTTTAGGGCAAGCATTTAGCAAGCCTATGATGCATGCTTAGGAGAGGAGATGGATGTGATGCTATAGTTCTTTTTTTATTAGACTTGCCTTATGTTAGTGAATACATGACACCATGGAGAGATATGCACAATAGACCTTAGGCCTAGCCTTTAGTGCTTTTTTATAATATAAATACTTTTCTCTTTACCTTTTTGTATATTTTATACATTTTTATCATTTATATATCTCTCTTTTATACTTGCAATATTGATTTTTTAACCATTGAGTTTTGATGGACATTATTGATGTGAAAGTGTATGAAGCAATCTATTATGCTTTATATTGTTCTAATCAACTCTAAGATTGAGAGTGTAGAGCATCCTCACATGTAAATGGGCAAGATGTAGACCATGCAATCCAAACAAACCATGCAAATGGGTTTGCATGGATTACACATATTGACCTATTTGTGCAAACCAAACTTCAGGTTAGTGGTACAAGAAAAAAAGGGTTGGTTTTGGTTTAGTAGCACCAAATAAAGAAAGCCTTGTTTATTAAATGACCAGATTAAAAAAGTTATTGCACATAAGTGCCATATTGGGATGCCTTATGTAGTTTGGTAGTTTGTAGTTTTACAACTTAAATTGGCATAAGAGGGGTTGGAAATCAAATGTGTTTTGCAAGAGTGAATTCTATAGTTCTCATGTCATAATCAAATATGTTATGCATATACAAATGGTGAATTTTGCAGCAAGAGAACTGCCTGATGATTCATATTGAGATAATCATTGCAAGGAGGAAACATGTGGTATCTTGGATACACAACACAAATCAATAAACTTTATATATAAAATAAGTGTACATTGGAATATCATTGAGCATACTAGAGCTCTTTACTAGACTCTACGACTCTTGCTTATTCCTCACTCTTGTTCCAACAAGCACAAGGTGAGCATACTAGAGCTCCTAACTATACTTTCCAACTCTTGACTATTCCTACTCATGCTCCAACTAGCACAAGGAGTTGAATATGGAGTATAATAGGGTATAGGGAACTTGGCGTCCACATTATAATTATTACTAGACCCACCATAATTGTTTGAATCTGTATTGGATAATGTGGTAATAATACATTTGATCTCCTCTGGAAATTTTCATGCACAAGCTAGTTCAAGTATGTGACATAAAAGTGTTTTGATTTTGCGTCACCCTTCTTGATTTGGAACTTTTCTACTTTGGACCTGATTTTCTTTGCCTTTAAGATCTTCTTAGTCTCTATTTGCTTTTGTGTTTCTCAAGATCTACCACTTGCAAAGTTTCAATTTTGCTATTTTACATTTCTCCCTAGATTTTATTGATTCAGTTCTCAAGGTCTCTCTGCTCAGGAATTGCTCGAGCGTCTTCGGAAACTCAACCCTTCTTTCTACAAGCACTCTCCCTCTGGTCAAGTGTTGTGCACCTTCTCCCTCAACCAAATTTTGCTATGATTAGCTAGATCTTGCAACAATGAAGCTGAAGTGGGTGTAAGTGTGGGGGCCATCTTGGTAGCTTTTGAGTTCCTTTGTCTCTTTCAAGAGTTGAATTCCTTCTCATTAGATGTTTCTTCTACATTCTCTCGCTCCTCTTTCTCCTTGGATGTATTTGTAGTTTGCTCCTCACCATGAAATTCTTGACTCTCCACTTCCCTTTGATTCTCTTTGACTCTACTCACTGATTCTCCTCTACTCTTAGCTCTCTTGGTGCTCCATTTCCTCTCAAGTGATCCTCTCAAGCTAGTGGAGTACAAGAGTGTTGTTCAACTTTTTCTCCCATCAAGCACAGATTGTCCATAACTCCCAATGACCCACATGCACAATTTCCAAATGTGCATATTAAATTTACAAAAACATCCAAGGGCCCATGGGTGCTTGGGATGCTAATTGGAATTGACTTCAAGAGGATTTTCTCCCATTTGTTGTTGGACTCCTCTAGTGTAACAACAAGAAATGTTCCATCCATGAACTGAACCTCCTCCTCAATACCACCAACATTAACCAATGTGGGAGGAGATTATATTTGCTTTGCTTCACAACATTAAATCTATTCTTCCAAAAATGTACAAAGATGATTGAGTTTATCTTCAATTGTTCTCCATCCTTGCTTCAAGTCCTTATTGGTGAGACACTCCCTATTGCAATTGTTTCTCTATTCTCGAGTATCTTTGTATGATTTCAAGTATTGTGCCTATTTTTCTAAAGCAGATCATTGCTCATAGAGAATGGAAATCCTCTCCCGTGTCAAACCAAGTAAATGGCCATGTAGCTGAATGTTGTGCTTTTTTGGACTGGTTTTTTCTATTTCCTCTATGGATCTGACTCAAGTGCTCCAAATTTTCCAAATAATTGAAGAAAATCTAGATTGTGATTTCAATTTGCCAAAGTGCAACCTCTATTACAATCTTGTGTCAGGTTTGTTGAGCAACGGGTGGCTTGTTTACTCACCAATTCTAACACCTTTAAAGAATAACAAAACATTCCAACTCATAGGGTACAATTTTGAACCATTCTAACCGGGTACCATTTCAAACCATTGTAACCTGTCTGACGTGTCAAACCCTTCCAACCTGCCTAATGTGCATGATGAGATGCAAGCCCAAGGGAGATGAGATAATTTTTTCAAATTTGACTAAGGATGCAAGATCATTTTCAAACCATACTTAACATGAGTTTTTCCATTACACTCCCTCCCTTGCTTCCATTTGGCTTAATATGGATGGTTAGAATTAGCTCCATATTGCATTGCTAATTAAAACTTGCATCTTGATAATATCATATCAGATCTCAATAATAAACTAGCCGTAAAATGAATCAGAATCTATTTGTCAATGTAGAACTGAACCTCCCTCCAAGATAAATAATTTTGGTACCCATAAAATCTATACAAGACCAATCATTATTGCAATCACCAACTTTTATGACAACCTATATAATATTTATGGAGTTTGAAACTCTAACCTTATAATTTGGAAAATTGGGAATTTAATAACCCTATTTTCTCTATCTTTGAAGACTGCTTAGTCCGCTAATATTTAATGGAATTTGAAGCCCTACTTGTATAATTTGAAGCTCTACTTGTATAATTTGGGAAATTCGGAATTTGAAACCCCCTATTTTCTTTGTCTTTGAAGACGGTTAAGTCCCGTAAGCCCACCTGTGAGTGTGAGGCGTTTTTGTCTCAAGTAGATCTCACTTGACACGATCTCTCCTTCAAGTGCGTGTAGACTTCTCGTTAATTGCTCATGACGACATCTACTGGTCATGGTCTTTGACCAGTCGTTGGAAGGCAGTTACTAATTACTTCCACTCTAACACTTCATTTTCATGGAATTAATTTGATATTATATTGGTTCAAATCCAGGGATAATACATGGATAAGACTGTGGGTGAAAGCGTTGTTTCCAACCATAGTTACCATAGCGACTGAACATACTTGAGGCCATTCATGCTAATTTGTGTTATCTTGTTTGCAGATGCTTTACGCAAGGCCCGATTCTATTGTCTCTATGTTAGTGTGAAATCTATTTATTACGTGGGATGTCGGGTAATAAACCCTCTGTTGTAACGATCCATAGTGACATACTATCAAGATGATTCTCTGAATGAAACACATGAGACCGAGTGTGATAACAAGAAGGATGGGAAGACCCCATCAATCAAGCTGTACAAGGAAAAGACATATGGTGTAAACCGAGTGAAAAAGGCGACCACGTAGGAAAAATGAAGGATGGGAAGACCCCATTAAGCCGTACAAGGGAGAGACAAAAAAGGTAACATGGGGCTAAGCCCCAATAGAGTCTGTATGAGAAATCTGCCCTACCGCTCCTAAGATATCCGAGTTATGCAAGTCGTATGGTCTACACACAACTGGAGCATCCCAAGAAACATTACCTAATGTCATTGCTCTCCTATGGATTGCACCAGCCACTGCCCTCTGTAGAGCAATGGACATATGCTATCTAAAGTAAGCTACAAAGTATGAGAGTGAGAGTGGTACCCCTTGACGCCTAATATGATAAGCTCTCGCGCACTCCCTGACAAATGTGTCAAATGCTGTGTCCATCGCTCCATATAACTCCAAGGCTAGAGGAACAAAGAGGTGACCTCGCTGCATGCCCCTATACTTGGAGACCTTGCGACCTCCTGCTGCACTCACCGCTCATCCAAGGGGATGGGTAATCACTCCCTCCAAAACTGTATCCCGCGTAGGATCCGTGACCACGACATCCGCTACTGTCACCTGATCATCTCAGACCAAGTATAAGTCTGCCCTGACACGTGTCATCTGCATACAAACGCTCCCTCCAAGCTAAGTATCCACTCTCTCGTGCCATAACAAACACTATGTCTCTAATGGCATCATGTGTAGCTATCCCCTGTCCTCCAAAAGGACACTGTGTCATGTGGACCGCCGCTGCATCTAGTGTAGAACCACACTCACAAGTGAGTAGTGAAGATGCAGATGGGTGGACCAAACCTAGGCAAAACCTCATTGCTGTAGAGAAAGTAGCCGGTGCAAGTCGGAAAGCCCTAATGCATGGTCAAGCTAGGATCTACGAGCCTGCACCCTTGCCGGGGCAAGAGTGTAGACGTGCTAGAGTAGCCTGAGGAATGGACGAGTCAACTAAGAGAGAATGTAGCGTATGCTCACACTGTCGCTCCATCAAGGAAGACTATAGACCTCTAGTCCAATCTGACGATAGTGAAGCAAATGATGGAAAACCCTCTCGTGCTCCTGGGGATAGACTATCTCTCATCTGCCGCAATAACACCTAGAGAGAAAAGGATCCTCCCTCCACCTCTGTCACATAAGTCTCCAAAACCGGCCTATCAGCAACCACAAAACGAGAGGCAAGTAGGGGTGCTAAGAGAGCCCAACTACCCAAAAATGCTATAGGTGCCATCTCCTCCATAGAAAGCAAGCCAACCCCACCACATGAGATCGGTAGAGCCGTATGTCTATGTGCCAAATCCCCTGTCACACACTCAAAAGTCCATGGTCCAATAATATCACCAAAGACTCCTATAATCCTCCTATCAAATGCTCTCAGACGTGATAGGAAGGCCGGTGAGGGGGGAATTGTACGGATGAGGTAGGATGGTTGACGAGCAATACTGGAAGAGAGTATACCAAATGCCACCTGCGGATCTCCTAGTAATGGAAGGTCATCCACATGGAGAACATCCTCTGCAAGGGCAGCGTCCAAGAAGCGTGTGACGAAATCCTCCAATCCTACTGGCACTCCAAGAACACGAAGTACATCTGTGGATGTGATACACCCCTCTGGAAGCTCAAGGTGGGGAGGGATACCTAAAGGGGACCATGCCCTACACTTTGACACCTTGACTCTCAAGCCTACTAGATGTAGCTCGGTAGTCAAGTAGTCAAAGGCCTGCCTAATCTGATCTACAGGGCCTATGATGTGTGTATCATCTACCAAGGAGGGAAATACACAACCTGGCATGGCCAAAGTAGTAGATAGGAGAGCTCTAAAGTGAGCCATGGCAAATAAGGGCCTCTCCAAAGGATCTCCCTATCGTGTACCAACAGATGACTCCAAGACGTTGACTCCCTCTTGTGAACCACCATGCTAGTAGTAAAGGGAAGCAAGAGAGCCATAAAAAGACCACACAAAAGGAATGAGACTCGCCAAGGATCCACCAGTCTCCCTAAGCTCTCTAAAGATGGATGCACGTGAGACGCTAATAAAAGCGTTCTCAACATCCACCTGTAGGACGACCCACCCCAGATGGATATCTAGGAGTGCTCTAATGCTTAGAAATATAGCCTCACATCTTCCAAGTGTAGCTACTCCAAACTGATGTGGACTAAGGTGCTGTCGAAAGTAAGAACGATACTGAAGGACAATGGTACAACTGACCAAACGCAAAAAGATCTCTCCAATAGCAATCGGTCTAATGCCTCCCGTGTCCTTCTCCATCGCAAGAATTTGACTAGCACCTAAGACCCGACTAACAGACATAGGAATGTCTCCTCTCGCTATTGCTACAGCCACCTGAAACAACTTGGTAAAACCACTAGAAGGATCATCTGCCTGGAAGCAATCTCTAAGGTGCTCATAAACCATCCCTAACAAGCCTCCTGAGGAAAGGCGAGGTGCCGTGCACAATGCTTGTGCAAATAGCGACCTATCAAGAGATAAAGGCTGCTCAGGCTGATAATCTAAGACCTCTAGTGGTAGTCCCTCTAGTGGTAGTCCTTCTACTGCTATAGGATGCAATGAGCGTAGGGAAGAGATGGTCTCATCAGTAGGACTCGCTATAGACAAAGGGTGTAGCGCTCATGCTGCTCTACTAAACTCTCCCACCTGACCCAATGTCCTACATCGTCGTAATCGAGTGGAATCTGTGGTATCCTGTGGCGATGCCTGTCTCTTAAATCGTGTAGCCCTAACAGACTCCTCCTGAAGCGCTGCCCAATCCCCCGCTCGGAATTGACGAAATCTAGCCGCCACCTCTCTATGCCCCGCACGTCCCCCTCTAGCATAACGAAGACACCATCGAGGGAGTAGGAGGAATAGGAACCACGCTAACTCGTCCAAGGGATCACGTGCCAAACGATCCAGTGGTAGGCAGAAAGCCTGTCTAGCCTCATCATGGAGTGTGCGGTGTAGCCTATGGAATAGACGTGGACATGGAAAACTAGTCTCAAATAACCCCAAAATGCAACCCGTCTGAGAAGCTAACCACTCCCACGACTCGATCGGTAGCCCTGGAACGATCAACGAAGGTATAGAAGAAGCGTGCATAATCCCGAGTGTCACTACTGTCGATGCGGTTGCTTGTCTCACGTGGGCATCCCAAGTGGTCCAATCATAGTCCTTGTGCATCCTTCCCACATGGGTCTTGACCCCTTGCGGGGTAAAGCGTCGGTGACATACCGGGCATGGTGTATCCCGACCCGCTCTAGGCGACCCCACATGGGATGGTGTAGCCATGGCTAGCACAAGAATAGTGATAGCAACACATGATACTCCTCTCCATATCTCCCCATATCTGCAAAACTACAACCTCTCACATCACAACTCACATAAGAAAACAATCTCTCCAAACTCTAAAATCTATAAACTCTCATAACTTTCAATTTCCATCTCCAAAATTTTCACATTAAATTCCCATGGAACTTAATCATGAAAACCAAGAGATTAGAAATGAAAATTCCCAACCCATCACTCTCAATGTATAATGATCACTCTCAACCCTAAAAAGTTAAAAATCTTCATAACTTTCTACTCCATTCTCCATAGTCTTCAATCTAGGTACCAATGGAACCGAAATTGAAAAACAAAGAGAATCAACTATTCACTCAAATACTACATGCTAGAGAGCACTCAGAAATTATCAAAATTGTCTCACGTCTCTCCCTCTCCTCTCCCGTCTCCACACTCTCCCGCATCTCCCCCGCGCCGACATAGATAGAAGAGTGTAAACCGAGTAGACATAAGACAAGTAGTTCAAAGCAATTCCTTCTATCTATGACGCAGTGATCGGGTTCTTACTCGTTTTGAGCAGCTGGCTTACGAAACTAGAATAGATTACCCTTGACTGTGTGACGAGGACTGTTGAATTGTGGTGGAGACTTGAAAACGAAAACAGAACAATAAAAAAGAGAGAAGCGCGGGACCCGACGTAGAGGCATCTTCGCATAAAGACAATCCACGAGGTGATGCTTGTTGGAGGCAAAAAGTTGCTCCTCTACCAAGCTTATTGCTTGTACCTCAAGTATGGTATATGGTAAAGATTCCTACCCAAGGTGAGGAGGAGGTAAAAGACTTCACAAAGAAAGCAAATTTTATTTCTGGCAAGTGAAATGAACCTTGAGACGAGTTTCCTTGGTATGGATATGGAAAATGGGAAAGGACGACGGCGTGGAAAACACGAAGGATGGGAAGACCTATCAAGCCGAAAGGCAGAGGTCTACAAGGCAGAGACGAAAAAGGTAAAATGGGGCCAAGCCGCATTTTAAGCTAGACCTGATATGGATTGATATGATAGGTGATTGATATGGAAAATAGAACTATCCCAACAGTACAAGACCTGGTAGAGTTCTTTATTGCGATCATGTGTTTGAGGTTTTGTACGTCCTATTACGTTTGAGACGTTTCAGTCTTACTTCTATGCACAGTGTAGTCCACTTGACATCACGATCGTTCCGTTTGTTACCATAAAATACACTGATCTTCAAAGCAGGAGCCGATCGAATTTAACAAATAGTGTGGAACTCAATGTCCGAGCTAAGTCAAGCGTTGCTAGACAGTCATCTTTACTTGATCATGGGGACATGGAATGTCGAGTTCTGAAAAACAGCATTTGAAAGGCGAGTGACACCACCCAAGAGTGTAGTGCTTTACCTACGGCCTTACCGTACTTGCATCGACGTCCAGAGTATGGTAACAAAGGCATGTCTTTGAGTGCTTCCAGCAGGTTTAAGTGTGATTGACCAGTAGTTTAAATAGACATTGCTCTCGACAAGTAAGGTCGATGTAGAAAAGATGTGTGAGCCGAAGGGACCCTCAAGAACCAATCGGGACAAAGAGGGTGGAAGGAAGAAATGTACACATGATTTTCAAAAGGGAATTGCTATTTCATTTACTATATTTTCACACGCTCGCCAATAATTCTGACTCTCCCACAAGGTGGAGAGTTCTAAATTAGTAAACGTTTCAACGACTTTCAATTACCCCATCGTTCCCAATTTTGGCAAGAGAGGTTATCTACCATGAACCCATCATAAATGAAATTAGGTTTTACTTTCCAAACGACCGAGATGCCACCATTGAACCGCCAGAAGTATTATCTCCGCCAGTATTACTATAGTATTACTGCCAATATGTAGTATTACTACCTTAAATTGTATCAAGCAGTTTAGTTAGAAAGTCACCAAATTTAGATGCAAATCCCCATCGTGAGGTGAGTATTTCTCAATCTGTGCTAGAATTAGAGTTCTATTACTGCTTGATAATGTTGTATTCTAGATTCTTATGTGTATTGCTAGTTGGAACCTAATTTAGATTAGAAAGAAGTGAAATGTCCCTGTTTGTTACCCTAATAAGCAGTACTACATGTTGATGTTTGTGTTCAACTTGTGTTTAGGAAAGCATAACACAGTAATATCTGATTGTCAGAGATTAAAAGGAATTATTTTGTTATTTGTTCAAAGATTAATACTAAATTATTATTTTTCTTCTATTATGAGGCGATAAACATCTTTCTTGGTTTAGTTTAGATACAACTTGTCATAAATGATGAAGAAAACCTTCTTTCAAATCATTTTTTATTTTGATTAAGTACAATATTAGATTTAGATGATTCATGCACACATTGTTTTAGCACTGGTTTTGCCCGTGACACCTATCACATGTAATCACTACATATAGGTCATAAATGATGAAGACAACCTTCTTCCAAATCATTTTTATTTTGATAAATACAATATTAGATTTAGATGATTCATGCACACAGAGTTTTAGCACTGGTTTTACCCATGACACCTATCACGTGTAATCACTACATAAAGATCACATGCAGGTAAGTATATACAAAGCAATGAGAATGGATACATGGTTGTTAAGAACAGATTGTTGAAGCTACTTCAAGCTAGACTCCTACTTCCGCAAAACACTTAGGAATCCACAGCAAGATTTGATAGGGATGTGAAACCATATGCTACTTTAGGACTCTCTAGGACTCTCCAGCTTGATAGTAGATTTAGAATTATCAGCAAGAGGTGTGAAAATATAATAAATAGGTGTGAAGATATTAGCTTCCTCCTCAAAATCACAAGATGACATTTTGCTTTATAGTTTACCTGGTGCGGACTACTTGTTGACATGCCGTTGCTTCGTAACTCATATCCATATACCTTTACACTATTACAAGCTCCACCTATGTTTTCTGCGTAGCATGTCTGAAGACTCGGACAATTATAGGATAAAGTATGGCCAAAAAAATGTTTGCAATTTTCTGTTACCAAATGTCCAGTGTAACTTTAAAGCGTATGTTTGTCGTCAACGCTTTCATATAGTGGAAGGGTGCATGATATAGAAAACTAGAAATTGGACAGGAAAACTCTTAAAAAAACTTCCAAAAAGGTGTACTGATTTTCTCTTTCTCGGGAGACAATAAACAAAAATACTGTACTTTTATAGGACACTGCATACGCAACATAGCTTATCAAGTTGCAAGGAATACAGTGAGATAAGTTCATCCTCTTTTTGTAAACCACACGTGACCTTCTCCTGATGCGCTGTAAGTACGATTCGCAAACGAAGTCAAATCACGATCACAAGGAGTTGCAATCGCGATCAGGAGTAGCCAAAGTAAATCACGGTAGGGTAGATTGAAAACTCAAATTCGTCGAGGAGAAAATTACTTAGTGCCTCTTCCACAACTCTCTTCTTTGGAGTTTCTTTTATAAGGACCAGACTTAAGTGGATTAAGTGCACGGTGGTGACTTTCTTTTCTATAGAGAATATCTTTACTTGGTTAGGATTTTCTAAAATATCTTTTAATGGTCATTTTCTATTAATATTTTGTACATATTATGCAAAAGTTCTTAAATTTTGTTAATGTGACCTTATTTACATAGTTTTAGGTAATTGGAATTTCCCAAAAATCCAGAAACACTGCTCTTGAGATAGATTGTATTACTTGAGAATTTTTCTTATTCCTGGAAATTTATATAAGATTGAGTCCTTTTACAAGTCAGGCAAACATAATATGATAAGCAAAATAGAACCATATTTTGCCATGGCTCTTACATTCTAAAGCCTCCATGGTGTATACATATATGAATAGCAGCGAGGGTAAGAAGACCTCGTCAACCATGCAAGGAAAAAACAATAAAGAAAAAAAGTGTCTAGAATGCAAAACAAAGCTAATAACCAATAATATAAAACCAAGTAATGTATCATAGTATACTTGAGATATAGAAACTACACTTGAATAATACATTCAAAACAAGTAATTTATTCTTTTATATCACAAGTACCAAAGAATAATACATTGCTCTAAATGTAATAAAGCATCACTTAATGTGATCTGTACCCCATGACTCTTAGTTACAAACTATTGCTCTTAGTAGAGTAATATATATATATATATATATATATATATATATATATATATATATATATATATATATATATATATATATAGATTATCTAGAGTGAATTCTAATTTTTTTTAATGGCCTAATATAATAATCTCTTGAATAAAATTTGACAATAATTAAGTAACCTACTTTAATTACTTTGTATAATTTTAAGTTTAAGGAAACAAAGTAATATCCTTCTTATGTATTCTTATACTTGAAGACATCAATTGCTATTACTCTAGTTGTATATTTAAGGATATGTGTAATCAACCATTTAAAATTGAATTGTGTGTCATATGGCAATCATAATATCTATTATTATAACTTTGTTGTCTTGAATCATATATGAATTCACTCTAACTTGTATTGATTATATAAATATCACAACATTATTTCCTCCATATCAAGATACTTATGCAAAAGAATATCATTAATGATATAGTGTGTGACAATACTTTGTTTTCCCAAAGAACAATGGATATATGCGACTTTGTTACATTTAGCACAAGTGAGTAGCAAATTATCAAAGTGAATAGTGGGTGATAGATGATGTAAATGAATAAACCTATATGAAGTCTAAACACCTTATTATTGTAGAGAAGTAATTTGTGCAAGTGAAAATACATTATTATATTGTCAAAGCTAAGATCTAAATCCCCTTGTCCTTACCAAAGCAATAATCAAGACATATCTTGATAAATGACACTTGGAGTTCTAAAAAACATGGAGCGTGGAGTGTGTGATGGATGTGGAAATCAAAAGTAGATAATATGATGGTAGAACTAAGATACAATGTATCCACACAAGTCTACATGAGAAAAAGGCAACCGTGTAGGACACAAGTCTACATGGAAGTTTACACAAATGGCTACCATATTTATTGTTTGTTGATTCAACTGTTTAGCATGAGGGATATGCAATCAATGTGCAGAAGTAACAATAGCTAGATTGTAAGAGAGAACAAAAATTAATCTGACAAAGAAAAAGTAAATTGCACTATGGGAGAAGACCTCTTAATTTTATAGTGTAAATATAAGCAATAAATTCCACTAAATATAGCCATAGCCAAAAAAAGTTAAAAAACAATGCATATACATAGGTGATTAGAGGACATGGATGTGCTCAATTAGGTGCACTAAATGTGTTAAATTGAATTGTTGATTTGATTCCTCTTGCAAGGACAATGGAGTAAAATCAATAAATGACTCCAATGTGTACTATATAATTAAATGGAGGATTGAGTGACTTTAAATGAGTGGTTGTATGTAATAGCATAATATCTTCCTCTTGAAGTAATATAATCCAAAAAGAAGCTTTGTAATGAAATTAAACAATACAAAGGTTTTAATCTTTGCTAATCTTCTCATTATGTCAATTTTGAAGCATGATATAATATTATTTAAGCTTTAACACACGGGACTTTTTGAGGTATGAATAGAGATGGTAGTTTTTAGGAGATTATAGATGATTGCAAAGATTATTATAAAGATCACATGTGATCTATAACTTGAATTTGAGAAGGAATTTAGTCAGTAAGCTCAATATGAAGTTATGTGCAAATGGAGATTGTGATTTGACCTCAATATGCAAGGAACTTAATAAAGCAAACTTGGACAATGTGAATGTGGAAAACCAAACAAGGACAAGTGAAAGTAAATCGGGTAATTGCTAATGCATAGGGGGATAATAAGCAATATATTGTCTTGCTACACACTTGAGATTTAAATTAAGAGTGGTGATTAGGTAGTCATTGCAAGAAGATTTCAATTTTTGGGTTTGCTATGAACTAATTTAGAGGTCAGGAGTGAGCACTAGTTTGGTAGAATTCATTGGAATGACAATATAACAAGAGCAAGTAATGAGAGGTGCATGTATTGCAAGAGAGATCAGATCTAAGTGTAGTACAAAGCTTGGAGGAGTGGTAATCTCTTTAGTCATAATTTTTGCTTCTCATATCTCATTTGTTCTCTTTTTTATTCTGTATCCTTACTTTTTTTTCTCATTTTCTTCCTTTTTTCTTGGGTTGGTGCTTTTTGTTTGGTATGTTCCATATATTGGTTATGCATTATTCCTTGTATTTTGTGTATGTAAGTACATTCAATAGATCTTAAAATGTCTTTTTTTTGGCATAAGGATTTAGAGGAACTACTATAAGCAATAATTTTTATCTAGCACTCCATACTCTTGTGCACAATCAAGGAGTAGATCTTATTGTTGATTTTCTTTCAACAATACATATATTTGACCTTCTTTATCTAGATAAAGTCTCTTTGATATCCATGGTACTTACTTTGCTTATACTAATGGAGACCCTATTTAGGTTGATAGTCTTATGGAAGATCACACATCTTTTCTCACATTCATTCTTGATCTTGCTACCATGGCCCCTTTTCTTGGATCTATCACCCACCACCACCACCATAAGATCATATTCTTCCATTGTTTCTCTTAACATGTTTGTAACATATACCACTTCATCATTGACTCATACAATTTTATTCAAATTGTTCATGGGTTTGGATTGACTTAGCAAAACATAGAGAGATCTAGATGTTTACCAAGGAGAGTAGAGGTGAATTTTATTCCTACCCTAAGATACTCTTTGTACTCATATATATCTATCTAGGTCCCACTAGACTCATAGTCATGAATACGTTCTCTAGATCTTATTCAAGGATTTCCATTCAATTCACCTAGACCAAGTATGTATACTAGAATCCCCATGCCTTTACTTCACCTAGTGGGTAGAATGCTCTCCAAGAAAGATTTCTCTACTTTGGTCTTATTAGTTCTTTTCTTATAATAACTTTACTCTTCCTATCCCATAGGTATACATCGAGACACCAAGGGATTATCTCTAAGATTTCTAGGTTTTTTAAGAGGATTGGGTAGCCGTAAATGATAAGTATACAATACAAGCCAAAGTAATAGCTATGATGATCGTGGAGCCCAATCTCACACACTAATTTTAGAGTATTTTTATCTTTTTGTTTCTTGATACTAGGTCAAGTGGGCGAGTAAAGATATGAAGCCCAAGTATTATCACACTCTAGACCAACATCCTTATCTATCAATAATTTATCTAACTTATAAAATTCCCATCCACTTACCACTTTTGACCTTCTTTCTTCCCTCCATGATTATTACTTAAATGAGGAGCTACATCTTATGGAGTCCTTTGCTCATGTGTACTCTATTCCAAATATTTCTTAGTGGGTGTGTGGCCAATGAAATTTTTGTTGAGCATCTATGTGATTATCTCTCACAAGAAATAACAGATTTAGGTTTCCTCATTCTCTATGCTTTCTATAAGTGCATTTTCTTGAGTCTAGTGCACCTTGGAGCTGCTAATTTGTTTGGAAAATCATGTCTTGTTGCTCTTTTAAAAGAGAAATTCTCAATTGTTATGGGAATGATTTGCAATGTCTAGTCTTATGGGCTTTGTTTATGGTTTTGACACTCTTTTTATCCTTTTTGTCACCACATCAATTTTCCATGACTACTCTAAGAAGCTATACTTTTTTTTATTGCTAGCATTCAGGCTTCCTTGGACATTCATTTTGATTGGATGGTAGTCCAGTTGTTATCTCAGATACTTCCTTCTTGTCTAGCTTTTTGTGCTTTTTGATTTGCAAGAGATAAAATCTCCTCCTTGATTCCATTTTTGCATACTACCTATGTCATAGAAATACCTTTGTTGTATAACTACCATAATACCCCAATGGACTTGAAAAGATCGACTTCCATTGAGTGCACATACCAAGGAGATCCATAGGGGGCCTCTTTTTGCCATAACTCACCTTCCTACATTACAAGAGAGCAAATTGCTCTCCATAATATCCCTGTCCATTGTTTTAGATGATATCTATATATTGATCCCTTTGGAGGATGTAGTTAGCCTTGTTTGCTTGTACATTGTACCTAGAGACCTTGCATTTACAAGTCTAGACTTGCAAATGAAAGGTCTAAAGTCCATAAGCAATACTTACTTCCTTGGACTTCCCACCAATGTTCTAGTTTCTAACAGGAGGTTTGAGGGTTTTGGGGTTGTAATATAAGATAGAATTACTTTTGTAGCTTTTTTATCCAAACACTTTGGTCTAGGTTACAACTTATGCTCATTTACTCCCTTGGTTATGGAACACACAAGTGGCTATTCCATTTCAACTACTAGATATGTCCTTAGAGTCTCCTATTTAGTGCATACTATGACACCCACAAATGTACTCCTAATCCATTCATATACATTTGATAGTACCATACACCAAACTTTCTCCACATTGTTAGGGCATGCACACTCCCACATCTCTTATTAGATGAGTGGTGTAGGCTACAAATAGCTCTTCCCATAACTATGACAAGACAAGGTCTCATATTGTATGAGGCTATTGCATGAGGTGCTTATTTAGAAGCATGAGCTTTAGTGGCTCTTCTACTAGTAGATGGATCTTATACCATGGTCAATATTTCTTTGGTACCAATTTTAATAATTGATTCTAGTGCCTATGATTTTTAGTTATATCTTTTTTTGGCTTGTGATTTATTACCATGCACTACATGCATAACACTCCCTACTTTTATTGACTTTGTATTACTAGACTCTAAGAAGATTCAAGCAAATCTTAGTGAGCATATGCACACTCATATTCTTCCTTACTGTCATCCTTATTGATATGCCTTTACTTGATAGGACTAGGATTCTCTCTTGTGGAGGAGAGGCTATGGAACTTGGCTTAATGCTTTTTCTTTGTTAAGGAATTTTGCTTCATGTTTGAGGAGTTTGCTTGCATTTAAGCTTAACACATCCAATACTTCTAAGACTACTAGAACAATGTGCACGTGGATCTCCATATGACATATATGGCATATATATTTTATAATATACTTGAAGTGAGGAGTTCACTAGAGTTTATGATGCCATCCAAGATACAATGACACAAACCCTACAATCTACACAATTCCAAGTATAGATTGAGTGGCAGTTGTATCTAATAGGACTACATTCTCAGATTGTGAGAGCAAATATAGTTATATTCACATACATACTACTTAATTTATTTGATTTGGTGGTTGTGAACCTCTTATTAATAAAGTCATTAGTATAAGCCAATATTTAAGCATGAGCAATAATAATAATTACCACCAAGGGAAAGGAGGAAAATGATGTACTATGGCTATCCTTTAATACATATTACCTTTGGCTACATAGAGGTTTGGACATCTTCATCACCAATTCAATAGTCTCCTTTGAGAGGCAACATAAGGTTCCTAATAAAAGAGAGGAGCTATGGCTATCTCACCAACACCAATCACTTCATATTATAAACAAAGAGTCCTCTTCACTTCATTGGTCTTGTGGTGCCTACCTTTTTGCAAAAGTTGCAATTTTGTTTCATTTGATTTCTTTTTATGAAGATAGAGCAAGTTATTTTCATGTTCAAAATAAGAAACCCCTTGTATAGGTATTATTTGGATTTCATTTTTGTGCCTATTGGGATACAAAGAAGACAGCAAGTAAGATATGTTTAATTCAATTGAATAGGTACAAAGTAGTTGAGTCCAAAGAGGATCAAATACAAAGAGAACAAGTACAAAGAGTCTTCAAAATGAAAGTCTATATGCTGATTTGAATGATGTCACCACTTAGATATAGAGTTTCAACCAAGGATCATTGACACCCATAAAATATTTCTCATGTGTGGAACATGGTGGCTCACCCACCAAGGATTGTTACCAAAGAATCCTTGACTTTAAAACAAAGTGCTATCCAAGTAATTTCACCCCTTGCCAAAACTTTATAAGAACTTTTCAAAAGATTCCTTGAGTAGTCATAATCACTTTGTAGTTGTATTGCCCTTGGTAGAAAGATAGTCAAAGTAAAGAAAGCCATGAGGAAGATCCCTAAGGTGATCCTTTGATCTCCAAGAATTGACAAATGGGCCATGAGAGCAAGATATGATTTACTCCATAGCAAACACTTCATGTTCTTGATCTAAGTTGCAATTCTTCAACTAGATGATAGTGTTAAGAAGAGACATAGGTCGTTCAAGATTGATGATTGTGGACACCAAGTTTGGGAACATGGAAGTAGATTTTAATGCAAATATTATTGACTCATTTGAAGAGAAGAGATTTACAAGTAATGGTTGAAGAATTGCAACTTACAAGGATCTTGATTGGAGATATGTGGTTGAGTCAATCATGAAATTTTTTTGCCCTAATACACCACCTACTTAACCATCAACCAAGAAATATTTTTTGATTGATTATACCAAGGAAAAGTTGTCAACTAGATCTACATCTTCTCCTTGGTATGCTTGCTCCATGATCAAGGAATTCAAGGAAGATGAAGGAGCAAACTACCTTGCTATATTTGCAATGTATTTCTAATGGAGTTGAATTTGTTAAGCAAAGATGAGAAGATGCAATTTGGCAACCATTTCATTTTGGAGGAGTATTTTGCAACTCAACTTGAAGAACACTCCACAATCAAGAAAGAACCCACAAGATGCAGACACCAAGTTCACTAAGTTCGGGAAGTTTGTGGAAGTGAAGGAAGTAATAATGAAAGTCATTCCTATGAAGAAGAAGTGAACTTCATCAGGCAACACTTTAGAGAAGGTGGCAAAGAAAGCAAAGAGGAATCCTCAAGTTGTCTATATTTCTTTGGATGAAGGTGAAGGAGAAGCCAAAAAAGAAAGCAAGGAAGAAGAGGCTAAAGATGAGCTTACTCTATATGGAACAAAGTTAAATTTGACAGAGGAAGGTAAAGACTATGTAGATGTGGAGTCAGTTCCACAAGAAAAGTTCAAACCAAAGAAGAAAATTTTGCAGCCAAGTAACATGAAGAACATAAAGATCAAAAAGATCTTTGGCCCAAAGATCCTACAAGTCCAACCCAATCAAAGCCAAGTAATGAAGTTTGGGATGAAGATTGAGTGGATAGTCAGGTGAGACAAAGTTAGTTTCAATTACACTTCACCAAGAAAGAGAGTGAATCTTGATTGAGGTTTTGGTACCACCTAGTAGATGGAGTGGACTTGATTTTTAAAATGGTTGGACCTGCACTAAGGCTTCTACAAATAATCCTTTCATATATAAAGAGAAGTATGGTCCAATGCTATTGACTACACTTTGCTTTCATATAAATGAATATGTAGCAAAGGCAAAGATTATGAAAGGGGAGGAGGATACAAAGAAGGTAAGGAACATGTACAAAGACAAGTGCAGGAAAGTAAGTGCTTTTGTTTAAGAGAATCATGGGGCAAAGGGACAAAACACCTCATTGGTTGCAAAGTGGAAGAACTATGAAGAAGATGATAAAGACTACAAGGGTATATGAGAGCTCTTTGGATCAAAGGAATGCCCATATTCTAGGACCAAATAAACATGTTATATGAAAAGTGAAAAATGAAAAATGAATAGATTTTAAAGTAGCACAATCACATTCAAAATTTTCACGTAATTAAGCACGAGCAACAAGAGTACAAAGAAGAGTTGTGGAACAAGGATGCATATAATGCAAGCATCCAATATAAGAGGGGGAAGATAGTCACTCTAGAGTTGTAGATGGTTGAGTATCCTACAACAAGGGGAATTCTTACAAGTTTTGGTATGTCAGGAGATATTATTATTGTGGAGCCAACTGGAACGAAGTAGCGGTTCAAATCAAGGTCCTACACAAAGAACTTACAAATGAGAAGAAGAGTACAACATACAAGCAAAAGATTACACAGAAGGTAATTGCCATAGTCCATACCTTAGCAATTGACAGCAAAGCAAAGAAGCACAAGGTGATCAAAGACTTAGAAGAACTTAGAAATCAAATGATAAAGCTCAAAGAAGAACCAACCATAGGTAGAATAACAAAGGCTTAGATTCATGAAGTGAAGTTACAAGTTCAGCTCTTAGTATGTAGGTCTATGAAGATACTAAGTTAGAAAAGCTATCCCTAAAATTGAGGGAATATACAAATAGGAAATTCCAAGAATTTACAATACAATAGTGTCAAAAATCTTGGATTACAAGGACAACACTAAAATTCTCTTTAGGAAAGCTAAGCATGAAGGTAGTTCTTTGTAGTAAACTTGTACAAAGAAACTTTCAATGAATCAAGGTTCTTTAGTTGTATGATCTTTGAAGTAAGATTCCAAACATGACAAAATAGAGTTCCTTGGGAAGAAATAAAACACTTTTGCAAGACATTTGTTAGTAATTTAATAATGTACAGGTCAATAGAGTAGGATAAGACATGAAAATAGTATCATTAATGTACAATTTAAATGTAGGGAAGTGCAATTTTGATAGATCTTTGTAGTTCCACAATTGTCCAAAAAATTTTAGTTGAAAGTAGAGAAGCTATTCAAGGCTTTCTATCATTGTAAAGAATCATTCAATCCATGTAAGTTGAATAAAGTGAAATAGCAAGAAGCTCTTTGTTGTTTTTTCTTGATTTCAAGTATTGGTTGAATGTCTTTGAGGAGTAATGGTGAGGAATCTTTGTAGTAGGAACACAAGTAGTTGAGTATGTGATCACTAGTGCTTGAGGCTAGGGTTTGGGACCCTCGGTAGTTTTGAAGGAATGGAGTAATGCCTTGATGTGTATTAAGTGATTTGTAGTGTTGAAAGTACCATTGAATCAAAAGACAAGATCTAATGCTAATGCAAAGAACCTTCATAGTTGTGCCTTTTGGAAAGGATGAACATATTCTTTGGAGTTGCATTCTTTATAATAGACGTATAATCTTTAGAGTGATTGAATCATCATTCACAAAATAGTTGGAATGTAGTTTACATAGAAATGATTTTGGGAATTTATTTTTACTGTAGTGTGCCATAGTTGGTGACTCTATCCTCTTTTGAGAGTGGTCCTTACCTAAGAGGTTAAATTGGAAACAATCTTATAGTTCTTTATTTACAATTGTGATATTTCTCTTCCATCTATTCATTTCCAACCCGTATCTCTATGGAAAGACTTGTTTCTTATTATTATACTATCAAGTAGATGACACTAGGTTGTCAAAGCCTCAAAAACAATGGGCCATCATAGACAAGCATTAGTAGTAGGAACTCCCATCATATATAGAATCCTATCTCCCTATATACTAGAAACAACATGAAAGGATTTATAAGACATTGTAATAATAGATAATTTGGTTTCCTTCCCCTTTGTTTTGCATGGGTGCCAGAGTTATTTGAGGGGTTTAGCTCTTTTTTTTGTGGTACAAGCACGTGTACCACGGAAAAAGAGCTAAACCACTTTTCACTTCTTGGTGCCTTGTATTCCTTATATTTCTTTGCCATTTTTGGCAACCTTTCTCTATATATCTTCACCTTTATAATACATGGAATAAGCAAACTAGAGAAATATAGAACCTACTACATGTCCATTCAAAAAGATCCTCTAGTAAACTCAAAAGAAGATAATAAAAAATGGAGGTTTTCTTATAAAATATAAAATAAACTATATCTCATATTTATTACACTACAATGGTACTTGGAAGAAAAGGGATCTATCCTCCACCGCTATTAAATACATATTTTATATATATATATATATATATATATATATATATATATATATATATATATATATATAGAGAAAGCATAACTATACTACAAAGTTGCTTGGATTATCTTCTCCATAGATAATAATCATATCATTCCACATAAATTATGGAAATATGTCTTGTAAAAGATCTGATAGAGTTACTCCGAGTATGTAGTTAAGAGAAAAAATAAATCAAGATTTTTATACAGCTTGAGAGAAAATCTAAACTACAGATTAGTATAACTAACAATTGCGATAAAAAATTGTATGAAGTTTATAAAATCTATAAATTGATAAAATTTAATGAAGGGAATCAACAAAGTTAAATTTCACAAAATATATACGTTGTGGATACAAGTGGAAAGATACATAATTTCCTGCTGGTATAATACTTAAAAGATAATACGTAGGTTGTAAAGTTACTGAGTATAAAGGATCAGAAACTGCGTAAAGTTTAAAGTTACCATAAGGATTTCTTGAAACTGACCTCTACTCTCCGTGAGTGGTTCCATCTTTCTCGGTCGACTGTAGCAAACAGTGGGTCCCTTGTCTCATTTCTTGTACAGCTATGCAGTTGGACTCTGGATTCTTATTGTGCCGTTACTGCAATTAATTTTGCAATAAACTATTATGGCAAGGACTTATCTTCCAATTTCCCTTTGTATAGGAATCATAGTAAGATCTGTCTGAATCTACATATTCAGCACATGCCCATTTATCCTGTAGATTTTAGAATAACGATCTTTCTATTTGACTTCCGATGACAACCAAAAACGAACTAAACTGTTTGCAAGTAAACCTTTGCATTCTTGATAGATGACAGTAGACCCAACAGTTGCCTCCAACAATATACTTCAGAATGTACTTATGATAAAAATAAGCTTCTTCTTACACGGTAAAAGATGAACTTCTCAGATATATTGAAAAGTGAAAAAAACAGTAATCACAAAGTACGCCTGGGAATTCGTTAGGATATGGTTTATTAAAGTATGGAAAGTAACCACCATGTACCGTGGTATAGGAGACCGGCCGCTACAACCAGTATCATGTGCAGTTCTTCGTACCTTGAACAGCAAATCCAGTTTGAGAGTGGTCTACATCATCGACCGCTGGTCTGTCACCGCACGTATCATGCCCACTCCCTAAAAAGCAAGTCGGGTCCAGGTCGTGAGACAGGTTCAATGGGGACACGAAACCGCAAAAGAATCCGAGACCGGCATTCATTGGCCCGCACACCAACAAGACTAAACCAGCGGTCACTTCGCGGGGGGAGCATCTTCTGCTAGTGCTAAACCACCGGCAGTCAATTTTAACGGCCATGCGGGCCGAGTGCTTGGTTTCGCCCGGTAAGCGACGCTGGTAGAGAAGTGCTTCGCTTGGCGAAAGTAGAATGAGAGAGAGCGAATAGAGAGGCGAATGTTTCGCCACTGTTGCGCCGTCGACTCCCGTACTAAGCGGCGGGAATCGGAGATCCATTGCAAAAATCGAAAAGGCGAGTGGAGCGCTGCCCAAACCTCCGCTAAAAGAGAGTTAGCAGGCTAAGGTACCTTGCCAGAGGGATGGTTCCAGTGTGAACCAAATCCCTCCCTCCAACCCTAATCCTCAGAAATCAACCCCTTCACTTTGACTCTCTTCCTTTCAATCATCCTCTCTCTACCCTTTCTACCTCTCCTCCATTCTCCACCATCTCTCTTCTCATTCCTTTTCGTCCATGTGTCTCGATTCTGCTTCTCCTCTACATCTTTTCTTCTGTCTCGCCGTTCTCTCCAGAGCTCTGCGCTTCTTCATTATTCTCCCGTCTCCCGATTTGCCTGGGGTTCTCGATCGGTACGTTCTTCGCTGTTTTGCAGTCTAATTGTTTCACATCTTTTGTGAATCGACTCCCGTGTTTAAACAGTGTTGCAACGTCTGATTAGTCTTCCCTCGTAGGGGTAGATAGGGACGCTGGGATACGTTTGTGGATAAGGACTGGGAAGGGAGCAATCGGGGTGGTATGCTTTTGGTTGAAGAATGAGGAATTCCTGTTTGAAAGTCTTCCCGCATGAGGTCTGCGGATGCATGACTAGCCTTATCACAGGGTATGAGAGGCGCCCTTTGCAAATCGCTGGCCTTGTTTTTTCAGCTTCTTGTAATTCGGGGTGGTTTTGCATGCGTGCAAGGTCTCTTCTTTTCTGAGGTTCTTGTAGATGGCTCATGCATGGATTGCTCTATGCTACTTGCCCGCTTGGTGAGGGCTCGGTCTCTCAAATCCTAGACAGTCATGGTAGAATTCGGGAGGATGTCTGGTGAGAATGCAAAGATTAAGTCCGTGTAGGCAGAAGTGTAGGCAGAAGTCCTTGATCGATATGCACAAACGATCCATGTGAAGATTTCAAGGCTGTTTGTCCAGTTTAACTTAGGTCGAGTTCAATTGAAAGTTTTTGCCCTTGTGCTCTAAAATTAATCTGGTCGTCTTTCCATGATCGTTGGTCACTAACCGGGGGCATCTCGCACCACTTTAGAATTTTATTATCGACTCTTACGATTGAAGTCAGAATCTGCTGTTCGAGTCTTCTTGTTAGTCCAGATCATTTGACTTTTTACGCGGACCTGGTACTTTGGATCGCTAGCTGCCCTCCGGTGCATGTCACAATCATGCTATGAGACGTCTCCTCTCGCATATGGGATGTAGATCGGATGTAGAAATGTCCTAAGACATGCGCGGTGGATGTTCTTGCAGGTTGTCAAATTTGCGGCAATCTTAGATCGATCTTTGAAGATTGATCCTTAAGGTGTTGCCCCTTGACTTGCTGGATAAGTATGAAGATTTACAGGGTTATCGGAAGAGATGCAGTACACATGCAGAGAACGGATGATCAGTAGGACTTAGCTACTTGAACCCGAGTAGTTTATATCTGGTTTGCTGGGACGGGATTTACCCGAACGCCCTTCGTTTCTTCTCATTTCTCTGCCCAGGTTTCTGAACATCAATTCTGATTATGATCACGTTGATTCGAGGGATCCTCTAAGAAAGGTAGTTGGTGAAGTACTAGATACACGCACATGCGCAAATCCTACAGTCTAGTCGTGTCGAGCCGGAAGCGTAATCCCCCTCATACAGAGCTAGATTCTCAGTCATAGAGGTGTTTTGGTACTATATGAGAGAATTGGGGAGGAAATGCCATTGGTGGAAAGTGTTGCGGCAGGGCCAAGCCCTGGGCCACTACCATTTTCTGCTATAGCCGCTAGTTCTAGGAAAGAAAAGAAAAAGCAAGCTAAGGAAGAACGAGATCGGCTGAAGCAGGCTGAAAAGAAAAAGCGACGCCTTGAGAAGGCTCTTGCTACTGCTGCGGCAATTCGAACGGAGTTAGAGAAGAAAAAACAGAGACGGAAAGAGGAGGAACAGCGTCTGGATGAGGAAGGAGCAGCTCTTGCCGAGGCAGTTGCGTTGCAGGTTCTTGTAGATGAAGACTCCGACGGGGTGGCAAGATTTCGGGCTCCCAGGGATGGCGAGAGGCAAGCTCCCAGGGAGGAAGAAGACAAGACCATGATACCAGCGGACAAGGTCGAAGGGGAGACTGGAAGTGCTGGTCCTTGTCTAGGAGTGCGGAGGCGAGAGAATGTTCAACACAACGGACTGAAGAGGCATGGGAGTTTCAAGTATTCTGTTGATGCAGAAGGCACCCACAGGGCTCCACATGACAGAGAAATGGAATGGAACGCCACCGATTGGGATGCTGTTGAAGAAGGTGCTGAGCTTAGTGGCAGAGAGGACATGGGTGTAGAGGGAGAACTAGTCGAAGGAGAAGAGGGACAAACATGGGAAATCTATAGTACCGCCGAAGAGAAGGCCCGCGCTAGCAATGAGAGGGCTCGAGCAGCGGAGATGGCCGCTGGATTGGCTGCAGCTCAAGCGGTTGCTGCCCTCCGAATTGCCGAGGAAGCCAGAGCAGAAGCAGAGGCTGCAAAGAAGGCTGCAGAAGCTGCAATGAACGAGGCTCTGGACCGACGAGATTCGCAACTGAAGCCGGAATTCCTTGATGAGGTGTGGTTTTACGTTTTCAATTTTGTCACTGCCTTGTCTGGTACAGATTTGCTAGATTGGAAACGCTCTCACGGAGTCGCGCTGTGATTCGACACAAAGTTAAATCCCATGTGTGCAATCTTCTTAAAATTTGTCGCACTAACGAACCTTCAAAAAGTTTTTCCTCGTTGTCGATGGAAATAATCTTGCTGATAAGAGGGAACGAGGGTTGTAAGTATTGATTGTCGCGGGTAAGTTCTCAAGCTCCCAATACCGATATGTGTTATCGCTTCTTTCTGTGCTTGTGAGCTTCGTTTCTAGCAGATGTTTTATGTACAGTCTTTATTGAAACCACAGAGCCAGCGAGCTTATTCTATCGTGCTAAAGACCTTTATTCGCAGTCGTCTTAAATTACAGCTATCGGAAGGACTGTAGGACTACCTTAGAACACAGACAGTAAATTCTCGAGAGCATAATAATGCTACTCGCTAAAGTTCTACCTATTGAGGGTTACCTTCAACTTTGTGCTCAATGCTCCTACTGCTTTGATCCGATCAATTACTTTACTCCTGTTAACTGAGGGTTAGGCCAGGTTCCTAGCTGATCTGAAGGCTAGAGGAGCGTTCAATTCTGATTAGAAGTCATAAATCCGTTCCTTTTCACTGTTGTCAACCTCGCACCAACATTTTGAGGTTTATTTTTACGGAAGACCTAGTTGTTTGCAGTTGTTTCTGCTTTGGATATGTTCTACATTCTTTACATGAGGAGACAATGTCAGTAGCTCTTACGACATGACAATAATCAGCAAAACATATGAGACGAACCAGGTTGGAAGCAACAAACTTCCTCTAATCTCCTCATTGTTATATTTCTGTTACGGCTAGCTGGAAGATCTCAATAGCAATTGTAACTTGCTCGAATCAACTCTTTACATGTGTGTGTTGCTAGAGTCTCTACCAAGAATATATTTGTTAATGCATTTTTATGGTTAAAATCCAGCGATATGATAAATTCACCATGTTCAAGTGGATTGCAAATAACTTATTATTAGATAAGCCTGATCTCTCATTATAACACCCGGGACGAGGTGATGCAATCAAGAAAAAGCTAAGACGCAAAGGGTTGCTTACACATGTATTCAGAGCATTCTTCTGTATGTTAATTTCTTTTAGATTTTTGAAAAGTGCTCACTTTGACAGCAATTGTCAGCGCATGGTAGAACTCAAATGATCAATTCTTGCATTTTTACAATTACGACACATATCATAGGTAAAAGTAGCCGGCAAGAAATTCAGACCGTGCAATTTGTTAGGGGTTTTAGTTTCTGGATCAGTTGTCAGTAATGTAATTGCAGTATGTCACTTCTCTACGTCGTTACGGGTTTATTCAATTTCGTATTTCCCAACTTATTTAATTTATACAGAAGGTCACTTCGAGGTTTCAATTCTAGTCCCGTAAGATATCTGCGATGTAACGTGGAATTGCCTCTTTTTTAACAGAAGCCTCATCTTCTCGAGTAGGAACCAGAAGCTCTTCCGCAAGAAGATGAAAGCGTTTGTCTATCAGCATGCTTTAGCAGTCCCATCAGATTCGTATGCCTTTCCAAGCATAATTGTCTTCCTCTTAAGTGGTGCACGATAGGTGTCCTGTCTGTCTATATTGTGTTTGATTGCTTCTTTCCTTCGATGCCGCAACTTGAGTAACATAATTCCTCGAGTAATGCTTTTTCATCAGGGAAGGCCTTTCTAAGCACCTTGATGTCAGTACTTCCTCCCACCCGCATGCCGTCGGAGAAGCTTATCAGACCGTGTTCTGGTAAATAATTACCGGACGTTTTCACTGTATCTACAGTTTTTCTTATTCAGAAGCTAGGATTTAGTCTCTGGCTAGGATTTGAGGAAACATCCTAGCTCGAGAGCAGAGACCTGGAGCATCCGGTTCATAATAACGATCAACCATGAGTAGGATTTCTCGGAGCAAACTGCCTTGCAACTGATTTCAAGGTCGAGTCTAGGAGAAATGTCTCTTTTCTTACAATGTTGCATATCTGTGCAACGAACCAAGAGTCGAGGTTCAGATCTCTCTTTATATATGTAGTGAATGAACTTTCCAGGTACTGCGGATAACATAAGCAAAGGGTTTATGATCCTGATGTTTAGGTAGTTTTTCTTATCATGATTTCCGCTTCCGCTTGGTGGATCCCATTTGCCTCCTGTTTTCAAAATGAAACTGCTTGCAAGACTATTCATGTCGTTCCCGAGCGCTAAACGTCGCGTGGACATTGCGCTGATTGCTTTTTGAAAATGATATCTCTCCTTTGGGTATATTTTGTTTTCGATATTGGCATTATGGTTCCTCATTCCAGTGTTTTCGTTCATTGCATTACATGCCTGTGGACCAAGTAGTGGCGCACAACAGTGTTAAGCTCACTATTTTAAGGTATAACCATTTGTTTTCAGAATCTCTAGAACAATCCTTCTTCTCACTTGGTTATACCGTGGGGAAATGTGCCATATTTTTGAAAACCTTCCTTGCACTGTACAGAGCAAAGCGCAACCAAGAAGCGTGGAGAAGGAGAGGGATGAGCTAAAGGCACGATTGGAGGAGACGGAACGAAAGCTGAAGGAGAAAACGCTACGTGTATCGGAACTCGAGCATAACCTGGAGGAGGTGACCCAGTACTTTTTGGAATTCAAGGCCATGATTGAAAGCTCCAAATGTGAGACACTTGCAATTTGCGATGGCTCAAAGGAGAATGGTGGAACTTCTGAGAGGGAGTCTGACTCCACACCAGCAGAGTCTTCTGGTGGAACTGTAGATGAATGACTGTTTTTAGGATGAGATGTTGTGAAAAGGTGGTGAAAACGTTCGCAGAAAATGATCCAGCCCAGGATGGCTGCTGATACTGCACGGGCTCTTTCACTTCCCTTGTTATCACATTTGTTAAGTAGATTGCTTAAGGATATTCTTTCATATTTTTTCAAGCTTTAAGCTTGAAGTCAACTATGGGATTGCAGCCAGGACCATCCAACTCCTCAAAGTTGTGGAGAAGTGGTCTTGGTAGGCATGAAGTGTAGTATATTGTAACAAGTCTTTGGGCAAACTTTAACTCTGCTACTGATAATCAATTCAATGGCACCAGCTTTATCCGCAATGCGAAAATTGAGTAAAGCACGGTACTTTGTAAGCTCGTCTTCTTTGCAAAATGTCATATCCTTTGTCACGAGTCGCAATTGTATATGGTTGTTCAATCTCTCGCTTTCCATACCCGGTTAACCGTTTCTGTAGACAGCCATTTTTCTGGATCGTACTCCGGCAGTTTTCTGGATGTCCCCCGCGTTTGGGCAGACCGACGCCTACCAATAGTGGATTGGTCCCATTATACGGATAGAATTATAAGGACAGTAGTGTGACAAACATTGGTAATTATCCTCGTGGACGCGAGGATAGGTGTCTGGATCTGGCAAGTGCCCGAATCTGGTAACAGGCTTGTGAGAGCGTACGTGCATATTGTTTCAACCTCTTGAGTCTATGGTGTGCTGACTCTTTTAACAGAAAGCTCTCGACTGCTTCACTATCTCATCTTTAATGGCAGCTTTTTGATCTTGCTTTCACATCAAGTTCCCAGTTTGTTAGTAGTCGAACCTCATCGGAATTTAGAAAATCATGTTGTGAACTTCCCATCCGTTCTTTTACCATGGTGGTACACTATCACTACGAGTTGGCAAACGCTAAGAGGATAGATTCGCTCACGATCAGAGAATGTTTAGTATGAGGCCAAGACCTCATTGATGATCAATCATACACCTGATCAAGGTCTACTGATTAGCCCATCCAGCATCATCATCAGCATCAAACATCCTTGATATGCCCTGCCTTGTTGGTCGAAACCATATCCAGACTTTACCAGTCCTGCAGCAAATCACATGATCGACATCAGATTCTTATGGAAACATTATCTCCAGTTTGTCTAAAAGTGCTAACGTCAGGCAGGTTTTGTACATACCACAAGGAAGTCCGACACTAACATTTTGAGAGAGAAACAGACATATTTCAGACGAGCATTTAGATCTCAACATAGAAACGTATGGTACAATATACAATATATCTATGGGTTGTTTTTTTATCTATGGTGTAAGTTTATCTTCTCTTATCCAGATCATCATAGATGCTGTTCATACACAACCTTGGTGTCAGGCGAGATATATCCCCACAAGTTCCTTAGGATCCTAGCATACAATCCTCTTCAAAATATAAAAGACTTCAAAGTAGGTGTGCTGCACTCCATGCGAATTGAGAATTGACGAACTGCCTAGACGTCATTACTACGCGATCAGTATTCTAACCACGTCAGCTAGGAAGAGTTTACATCTGAATCACATCGTAATTACATCGGATTATCTGACCTCGATTTGCGAGCAGCCATGATATCAGGTAATCCCATATGGCAGTTCTTCCTTTGGTGTATTAAAGTTATCCAATAGATGCATCATCATGTTTTATTCCCTATATGACGAGACAAGTCTGGAAATCGGTTATGATGTCTTAGTCAATATGTACTCTTTCTAACCCGTCACTCCGCCTATTGCAGCTACCGAACGCATACGCGACATAGCAAACGCGAAGGAGGGAAGACCCCATCAAGCCGTATAAGAGAAAGACAAAATAAGAAAAATGCTACCGCGTAGAGAACATGAAGGATGGGTAAACCCCATCAAGCCTTACAAGAAAGAGGAAACAAAAAAGTAAAAAAAAGAGAGGGTAAAATGGGGCTAGGCACCAATAGTACCGAGATGAAAAATGTACCCTAGTGCACCAAAGATAACCGGTTATGCAAGTGGTAAGGTCTACAAATTACTAGAGTAATCAAAGAAATATCACCTAGTGAGATTGCTCTCCTATGGATTGCACCAGCAAATGTTCTTTGTAGAGCAATGGACACATGCTATTTAAAATATATTATAAAGAACTAGAGAGTGGTCTATATGATAAGCTCTTGTTTATTTCTTGACAAATATGTCTAACGTCATGTCCATAGCTCCATATAACTCCAAGGTTAGAGAAACAAAGAAGTGCACTTGCTGCACACTCCTATACTTGGAGACCTTGAGTGCTACTGCTTCGCTCACTCCCCATCCAAGGAGATGAGTAATCATTCCCTCCAAAACTCCATCACGTGTAAGGTCCATAACCGCAACATCTGCCATTGTCACCTGATCATCTTGTACCAAATATAAGTCTGCTCTAACACTTGTCGTCTGCAAAGCATACAAGTGCTCTCCCCAAGCAAGATATCCACTCTGTCGTGCCATAACAAACACTATATCCTTGATTGCATCATGGGTAGCTATCCTGTATCCCCCAAAAGGACACCGTGCCATATAGACCGCTGTTTCATCTAGTGTACAAACCACACCACAAGTGATTAATGAAGATGCAGGCGGGTGGACCAAACCTAAGTAGACGAACCTTATTGCTATAGAGAAAGTAACTAGTACGAGTTGGAATACCCTGATGAGCGGTTGAGCTAGGATCCAAGAGCCTTCACCCTTGTTGGAGCAAGAGTGAAGACATGCTCTAGTGGCTCAAGGAATGGGTGGCTCAACTAGAGAGAATGTAAAATATGATGTATGTTGACACTATCACTCCATCAGGGAAGCCTATAAACCTTTGGTCCAATTTGACGGTAGTGAAGCAAAGGATGGAAGGTCTTCCTATGCCCATGATGATAGACCATCTCTTATATGCTACAATAACATCTAGAGAGAAAAGGATCTCTTCTCCAACTTGGTCACATCTGTCTCCAAAAGTAGCCTATCAACAACCACAAAATGGGAAGAAAGTAGGGGTGCCGAGAGAGCCCAACTACCCAAAAGTGCTATGGGTGCCGTCCCCTCCATAGATAATAGGCCTACCCATCCGCACAAGATAGGTAGAGATCTCTGTCTATGTGCCAAGTCCCTTGTCCCACACTCAAATGTCCTTGGTCCAATGATATTACCAAAGACTCCCATAATCTTTTTATCAAAATGTCTCAAACATGCTAGGAAGGTAAAAAAAGGAGTAAGTTTGTGGAGAAGGTAAATTTGGCCGACGAGCAATGCTTGAGGAGAGTATACCAAATGCCACATGCAGATCTCCTAGTAGAAGAAGGTCATCCACATGGAGAATATACTCTGCAAAGGTAACATCTAAGAAGCATACAATAAAATCCTAGGATCCTATTGGCACTCCAAGAATAGATAGTCCATCTATAGAGTGATACACCCCTCTAGAAGCTCAAGGTGAGGAGGGATACATGAAGGGGACCATGCTTTGCACCTTGATACCTTGACTCTCAAGCCTACAAGTTGTAGCTCGGTAGTCAATTGATCAAAGGCCTACCTAATCTAATCTACAAGGTCCATGATGTATATATCATCTACCAATGAGAGAAATACACAATCTAGCATGGCCAAATTAGTAAATAAGAGAGCTCTAAAGTGAGCCATGGAAAATAAAGGTCCCACTTAAAGGATCTCCTTGTCATGTACAGACAATTGACTCCAAGATGGTGATTCCCTCTTATGATCAACCATGATGGTAGTAAAGGGAAGCATGAGAGCCATAGAATGACCACATGAAAGGAATAAGACTTGCCAAGGATCAACCAACCTCCCTAAGCTCTCTAGAGATGGATGCCGAGAGACTCTATTCAAAGCATTCTCAACATCCACCTATAGGACGACCCACTCAGGATGGATATATAGGAGTGCCTTGATGCCTAGAGATATAGCCTCATTACCTCTAGGTGTAGCTACTCTAAACTGATATGGATTGAGGTTCTATTCAAAGCGAGAGCAATGCTGATAGACAATGGTGTGATTAACAAAAGATCTCTCCTATAGCAATCGGTCTAATGCCTCTTGTGTACTTCTCCATCACAAAAAGCCGACTAGCACCTAACACTCAACTAATTGACGTATGAATATCTCCCCTCTTACTATTGCAACCATTTGAAACAACTTGGTAAATCCACTAGAAGGATCATTTTTTTGAAATAAATATCTAAGATTCTCATATACCATCTTTGACAAGCCTCTTGAGGAGAGGGGAGAGGTAACCAATGCTTGTTAAAAAATAACCTATCAAGACATAAAAGCTACTCAGGTTGATAATTTAAGACCTCTAATGCCATAGGATGTAGTGAGCATTGGGAAGAGATAGTCTCATTAGTGGGGCTAGCCATAGATAAAGGGTGTAATGCTTATGTTGCTAAACTCTACTCTCCTGCTTGACCCAATGTCCTACACCTTCGTAATTGAGTGGACTCCATGGTATCTTGTGGTAAAACTTATCTTCTAAAACATGCAGCCCTAACATACTCCTCCTATAGGGCAACCTAATCTCCCACTTGGAGTAAAAAAATCTAACAGTCACCTCTCTATGCCACGCATGTCCACCCTCTAGCTTAATGAAGACACCACCTAGAGAGTAAGAGGAATAAGAACCATGCTAACTCATCCAAAGTATCATGTACCAAACTATCAAGTGGTAGGCAAAAAGCCTATCTAGCCTAATTATGGAGTCTATGGAGTAGCTTATGGAATAAAAGTGTACATGGAAAAGCAGTCTCACATAACCCAAAATACAACACTCTTGAGATGCTAACCATTCCCATGACTTTATCTATATCGTGGAATGGTAAACAAAGGGATAGAGAAAGCATGCATAATTTTGAGTGTCACCATTGTCAATGTGATTGCTTGCCTCACATGAGTATCCTAATTGGTCCAATATAGTCCTTGTGCATCTTTCCCACATGGGCATTTACCCCTTGCAAGGTAAACTGTAAGTTATATACCGAGCATGGAGTATCTTGAGTTGCTTTGGACAGCCCCACATGGGAAAGGTTGCCATAGCTAGCACAAAAATAATGACAGTAACACATTATGCTCTTCTCCATATCTCTCCATACTCGCAAAGTTACAATCTCTCACATCCCAACTCACATAATTAAATATTATCTTTCCGAACCCTAACAACTATAAATTCTAGTAATTTAGAATTCTCATTTCAAAATTTTTCAAACTAAATTTTCATGGAACTAGGGCATGAATACAAAGAGATTAGAATTGAAAATTCCTAAACCATCACTTTTTTCGTTCTTCAGGCCAAAGTGAAACCCTTCTATATTTCTTATCATTGATATAAGAGGGCATCTAAAAGTGGGTCGTCGCTAAACCATCTTAGACTTTTTTTATTATTTCGTAATCTTATCGGTATGATACCATATAGTTTTACAGTTACAAGCCTATATATTGGCTTCGCCCTGCCCTCCCGGAGAGCCCTTCAGCGTCTACGACCGATGTATTACTTCGGGCCTAACACTCAAACCCAATTTTATCCTCAAATTCTACGATTTAAATAGAAGAGAAGTTCTCATCTTTTTACCTTTTATTGTTGGAGTTATTTGGATGGGTGTTTACCCTGAAGTGTTCCTAGAGTGTATGCACTCAGTCTGGCTGTGGCCTCGGCCCAGCCATCATGTCGCCAGCGGGAAGCGCGACCTTCTCCCCAGCCACCGCCCCCTGCTTTTCGGGTTGGAAACAGAGTGGAACACAATGAGAGACAGTTACCGTACAGATACTCAAATAATTATTCTAAACTCTAAAAATTCTAGAAATACTCATAACTTTCTAGTTAATACTCCAATACTCCGTGGCCCTCATCGAGGTGCGAATAGAACCGCAATTAAATTTTTTTTTATATCTTGTAATCGCTCATGAGCTCTCCGAAAGAAAAGTTTCTTTTCTCGCATTTCTCCCCTCTAAAAAGGGTCTAAATAGGATAAACCGGTCAAGGTCTTGAGGAGAAGTTGACTATAGTGTAGCCCACGAGTCACGATTCCACAAGTCTTCCAATATCTGTTCTATATAATGTTCGATGCAGTTTGTGGATCTTTCTTATTCGGAATCTTGGTGGAGAGGCCCCGCTTTGTATTCTAAGACCACGTGAAATAATATCTTCTTCTTGACCTTCTCCACGATAGAATTTCAAAAGCTTAGAACGACACTTGGAAGTATGACACTGAATTCTTCTTGGAACCTCCAAGACCCTATGGAATGTTATTGGAAATTCACCAGCAGCAGTCCGAGGTTGTGTAAGAAACCGGGTTTCTTGGAAACTGTATCCTGAAATTCAAAGTCTTGACATGTTCTAAGACATTCAAAGTGTAGCGCAACGGACGCCTTGACACGCAACAAAGTTCGGCCTTTAACAAGTTCTTCTGTTAATGTGAGTTCCAGAACTTAAAAAGGTGGAGTACAACACGAAGTCCATTTCCTTTCGGAGAAACAGCAAGTCTGCGCATCCCGTCAAATATCTTGACTTCCAGAAAGGGAAGGCACGTAATCCCGCATGATCACTCTGGTTGAGGTCTACCATAAGTATGACTGTTCTGTTGAAAGTTGGAAAAGCTAAACACTGGAAGATTGAAATATTCAACATCAAAGAGTAAGTGTGAGGCCAAAATTGCGGTGTGCTTATAGGTTTGTTGCACGATCACAAGCAGCGAGGCGAATCAATGGACGAAGTTAAAGGTGAGTTCTTGGAGATCTGAACTTGAAGGAAGAGGATCATCACAGGGACCGGGGCTGAGATTTAGGGGCTCAGTTGAAGCGAGCAGGGATCCCAAGTATCTCATGGAAACACGTTGCTGATGAACAGTGAATTGGATTGCGGAATAGCTCGTTCGTGTTTGTGTCCAGCTTTGGTATTTCGAAATTCGAGTTTCGAGTTTGGCGAACATCAACCGAAACTCCTTCGAAAGAGGTGATTGTTTGGGGTGAGCATTCTGGGCGTTGTATCCGGTTTTTCCGTCCAAGCTTCGGCGTTCTACATGGATGATTGATAAGACTGGAGTCCCGAGAAAAAAGAGCTGCTTCGACCGATCCTTCGTGTTGAGTTGATTGTTTTCTATTATCAGGTAGTACAGCGTGCTGTACCAATTCCGATGTTCATGTAGGTTTGAAACTTGTAAACCGAGAGTTGAAGAGGGCACTGGGCGACTCCGTTCAGTATGGCCTTCTTAAGGTGTGTATGGAGCACAGTTCTGATTCTTTTGGGCCTTTCCTACTCAATTGAGGCCCTTGTCTCAGAACGAACTACCCTTCTCGAATTCAAGACCAATATCATTGATAAGTCAGGGAAATTGAGTGATTGGGGGAGTGGAGACCCGTGTGGTGACAGCAGAGGCTTTGGTATGTGGAAAGGAGTAACCTGTACGAATGCCTCGGACCAGCGTACTGTGGACAAACTAAATTTGAATACGTTTTTCTTGGAAGGTGTTATCTCAGAGAGTCTAGTTAAGCTGGCAAATCTATCGGAGCTTGATCTAGGAAACAATATGCTTTCTGGACCAATTCCGGGAGACTTGTCTAAACTAGAGAACTTGAGAGTTCTTAATCTAGGAAATAATGCTCTCACGGGCACCCTACCTAGGTTGCTTCCACGTAGGTTGAGTAGTTTAGATGTTCAGCACAACTTCTTGAGTGGAGGTTTTGGAGAAACAAATTTGTATGATCTCGATGTTGTCACGCTGAAACTTCAGGGTAACAGTTTCGGAGGTAACCTAGACTTGCAACTTGGGTTCTCTGACCTCACATATCTGGATGTTTCGAGGAACCAGCTGGAAGGTCTTATCCCCAATCGGCTTTTAGACTTGCCTTTCCTGGACTACTGTAATTTGTCACGCAACAATTTTACAGGTGAAATCCCTCAAGATAACTGGATCAACTGGTTGTTTCCACGGACATTGGACTTTTCTCGAAATAAACTCAGCGGAAGCTTACCTTCTAACTTGATGTCAGGCAGTCAACTCGACAGTAGCCTTAATGAGATCGACCGCTTACACCAGACGAGTCACACAACGTATTTCAATGTTTCTGGTAATTCTTTGAGTGGTATCATCAACTTGACCTCAACCAACCACCTCATTAAATTTCTAGACTTGAGCAACAACCAGTTTGAAGGTAGTATTCCAGATGCGATTGGGGATTTGATGTCGGGCACACTGGAGTTTCTTCACCTGCAGAACAATCGACTCTCCGGGAACGTTGACAGCATCTTGAAAGGCAATTTTTCTCGACTGCGAGAACTTCGTCTAGGAGGTAATGATTTGTCCGTGGGTGATAGTTTAAGCCTATCGAGAGCAAATGGTACTTTCAATTTTCCTCGTCTCCAACTCATGGACCTCAGTGGATGTGGTTTAGAAGGGCAAATTCCTCCGGAAATCTTCCGGCCCGCGAATCTTCCCTCCTTGAGATCTTTGGACCTGTCCACCAACCGTCTACATGGCAAAGTCCCTACGGAACTCACTCAGATGACCAATTTAGAGGCCCTTCGCCTTCAGAACAATGCTTTAATCGGAGAAATTGATGTATCGGAAGGGAGCGACTGGAAAAGTCTTGGAGTTCTCGATCTCAGCAACAACCAATTAAGCTTCAGCTCCACCCAGGTGCAGGTTATGCTGACAACGTATTCCAAGTTGAGGGAGCTTCGGTTGGGCAGCAACGACCATCAGCGAAAGAGCCTGCCAAAGATGGGGCTCCTCGAGAACTTGGAGATTCTAGATCTCAGAAACAGCAGCCTCATTGGGAATCTATCACAAGAGTACAGCCTTCTGCCTTCTCTCAAGTACCTGGATTTATCCAACAACCTGCTCGAGGGACCAGTTTCAGAAGGATTCGCGAGTAACCCAAATCTCGTACATCTGGATCTATCATACAATCATCTGTCAGGATCACTTCCTGTGCTTCCTCTGATTTTGCGTAACGAGACCTTCTTCACTGGAAACAAAGGACTTTGTGGAGTACCTCTCCAGAGTTGTTCTAAGGGGTCGGCCTTAACAACGCTGGAAATCCTGGCTATAGTCTTCTCAATCATCGTAGTTGGATGCAGCTGTCTATTGTTTGGATGGGCAATGCGAAGACGAGTCGATGCGGTAAGACACAAGCAGGATGTGGAGCTGATAGCAATGTTGCTCGACAAAGACACCACCCATCTCATGTCCTTACGGGAGCTCCAAAAAGCAACAAATGATTTTTCAAAGGATTACGAAATAGGAGCTGGAGGATTTGGTACAGTTTATGGAGGGAGGCTGGAAAATGGCACAACGGTGGCCATAAAGAAGAGCAATGGTGATGGATCGGCTTTGAAAGACAAAGTCATTTTTCTAAACGAAGTTAGGATCTTGTCACAAGTCCACCATCGAAACCTAGTGAGGCTCTTAGGCTGTTGTTTAGCGAAAAAGAATGCTCTTCTTGTGTTCGAGTTTGTTCCTAATGGCACTCTTGAGGAGCATTTACGGAAGAACAGAGGAGATGCGCCACTGACATGGGATCAACGGCTCCAAATCGCCTTGCAAACGGCCAGTGCCCTTGACTATCTCCACCACTCAGCAAACCCTCCAATTTACCACCTAGATGTAAAGTCTGCCAACATCCTTTTGGACGAGGTTATGCATGCAAAAGTTGCAGATTTCGGAATATCAAAACTTGCGCCAGCTGTAGATGCCACTCACATCACGACAATGCAGGGCTTTCGGGGAACGTTTGGTTACATGGATCCGGAGTCGGTTGAGAGTTCCCAGCTGACGGGTAAAAGCGATGTTTATGCATTTGGAGTAGTGTTGTTGGAGCTGATCACGGCGAAGGCGGTTGTGGATGTTAAGAGAGGAGAGAATATCAGCCTGGTCCAGTGGGCCCGTTCTTTGATGCTGAGTGATCAGCTAGGAACGATTGTCGATCCTACAATCTCCGACACGTTTTGGAGTCCAAATGGGAACAAGTCCATTATGGCAGTAGCAAGGCTCGCTGAACGGTGTCTGACGTTCCACTCTAAAGTGAGGCCATATATGAAGGAAGTGTCGAACGAACTTCTCACCATCCAGAGCGGACGTGATCCTTTGACAACGAAAACATCCAGTGAAGAAAGCCACGGGAACATCCAGGAGGCCTTCAATGGCGTGGAGCTGTCACGTAACTCAATAAGTAGATCCTTTTCTCAACTTTCTCACAGAAGTCCCACATCCAGGCGGTTAGAGGTCTGATCTGTGGATCCACGCAACCGCTTTGTGCATTAATGTATAAATTGTACTCGAATAGATAGTAGGCGATTGACTGGGTAAAGATTGGTACAGTTTTGTTATGTTTGGCTTGCTATAAGTGAGTTGCCTGATCAAGAGCAAGAGCAAAACTTGACTGATGGAAACTCCTTACAGTATCATGCGGATATATATTCAGTCACTTCTAAGGTTGAGTATTAAAGTGACTAGATACCTTGAGTGGTCAATACTCATGAAGTCACGCAGGTCTATATTCAGGAGTTTAGACAGTGACAGAGTGACTATCCCTGTGTTTGTATATATATACATATGTGCAATGGAAATATAGTGTCGAAGGCTGGTGTGAGCCTGTTTCAGCCGTGGAGGTAGCTTCCGGGACAGGGAGTGAACCACGTTATTTCCTGTTAGTCCTCTGATTATGTTTAATGGGCCTTATGATGTGCTATTGCGAGAGGTCCCTTGGGACTGTATTTTCTAACAATTGGTATCAGAGCGTAGTTGGTCCTCAAGAGGGTCTTGAGATCTGAGGGTGCAGGGAAGTGGGTCCAGAAGCAAGTCCACAGCAAAGCAATGGCAGGGGTGATATCAATATCCAATGCTAAATTTGCAGTGGAGAAGTTTGATGGGAAAAACAATTTTGGACTTTGGCAACTGAAGATGAAGGATCTTCTTGTCCAGCAAGGACTGCATGGAGCACTGAAGAAGAAAAGGGAGGACAAAAGTGATGAGGATGGGGAAGATGAAGATGCAGATCTGAGAGCTATTAGCACTATTAGGTTGAACCTTGCTGATGAAGTGCTATACAATGTTATGAATGAGGAATTTGCACCAAAACTATGGGCCAAACTGGAAAATCTTTATATGACCAAGTCTTTGACAAACAGACTGTTTCTTAAACAGAAGTTGTATATGTTGAGGATGAAGGAAGGCCAGAGTATTATGGAGCACCTCAATGCTTTCAACAAAATCATTTGTGAGTTGATGAGCATAGAGGTTAAGTTAGAAGAGGAGGATAAGGCATTGCTGTTATAGACTTCACTTTCTACATCATATGAGCATCTGGTCACAACTCTTCTATATGGGAAGGATGATATAAACTGTGAGGAGGTCATTTCAGCATTATTGTCCAATGAGATGCGAAAAAGACCCAACCAAGAGAAGACAAATTCAGATGCTCTATTTATCAGAGGAAGGGCAAGAGAGAGAGAGAGAGATCACATCAAAAGTAAATCAAGATCCAAGTCTAGAACTGGAGGTTTCAAAGGCAAGTGCTGGATTTGTGGGAAGGTTGGACATTTCAAGAAGGATTGTAACAACAAGGGGCTTGAGTCCAACAAGGATAAAGGTCAACTTTCAGATCAAGCAAGCATTGCTGAGTCATCTGGAGTTGTGGATGATGTTCTATGTGTTACCCAAGATAAAGATCATTTTGAGGAGTCATGGATATTGGACTCAGGTTGCTCTTACCATATGTGTCCAAATAAGGAGTGGTTTCATGAGTACAAATCATTCAATGGAGGATCTGTAATAATGGGGAACAACATGGCTTGTAAAGCTATTGGCATTGGTACAATACACATTAAGATGTTTGATGGTATTGTGAGGACTCTTGTTGATGTGAGGCATGTTCCTGAGTTAAGGAAGAATTTGATATCACTAGGCACTTTGGACTCAAATGGTTGGAGGTGGGGAGCAGAAAATGGAACACTCAAGGTATCAAAAGGAGCATTGGTTGTAATGAAGGGCAAGAAGATAGGAAACCTTTATGAGCTTGTTGGAGAGACCATCACTGGAGGAGTGGCAAGTACTATTTCTGAAAATGAAGATCCCAAAGATCTTACTCAGTTATGGCACCTCCGTTTGGGTCATATGAGTGAAAGGGGTCTAAGTGAATTGTCCAAGCAACAACTTCTGAAGGGCCTTAAAAGTTGTAAGTTAAAATTCTGTGAGCATTGTGTAATAGGAAAGCAACGGAGGGTAAGCTTTTCCACAGGAGTTCATTGCACAAAGGGAATTTTAGACTATGTGCATTCTGATGTTTGGGGCCCTGCACCTGTAGCTTCAAAATCTGGAGCATTATATTTTGTGTCTTTGGTTGATGATTACTCTAGGAGAGTATGGGTCTACACCATGAAGCAAAAATCAGAGGTCTTCTCTATCTTTAAACAATGGAAGGTGATGATGGAGAAACAAACTGGAAGGAAATTGAAGTGTTTGAGGTCTGATAATGGTGGAGAATACAAATCTGGAGAGTTTGATAGATATTGTAAGAGTGAAGGGATAATCCATCACTTTACCATACCGGGTACTCCTCAACAAAATGGTGTGGCAGAGCGGATAAATCGTACACTCTTGGAGAAAGCAAGAAGTATGTTAAGCAACGCTGGATTGGAGAAGAGTTTTTGGGCAGAAGCTATAAATACGGCTTGTCATTTGGTAAACCTTTCTCCCTCTACTGCTATTGAGTGTAAGACACCTATGGAAAAATGGACAGGTAGGCATGTTGATTACTCTTCACTTAGAGTATTTGGATGCATAGCTCATGTTCATATTCAACAAGAACAAAGGACAAAGTTAGACCCCAAATCTAGAAAATGTATATTCTTGGGATATGAGAAGGATACAAAGGGATATAGATTGTGGGATCTAGAAAGGTGTTGTCTTGTTGTGAGTAGGGATGTAGTTTTTGATGAGACTAGTACAATGAAGACTATTACTATAGCAAAAGAAAAGAAAAAACAAATTCAGTCAGATTTTGTTAAGATAGATATTGATACTGGAAATGAAGACATTTCACCTCTTGTAGATTTACCAAGTGAACCATTAGAAGAGCAAAGCCCAGAAGTGATTCATGAACGTAGGTATCCAAATAGGGATAGAAGGCCTCCAAAGAGATTTGATGATTCTTTTGTAGCTTATGCTCTTCTTATGGAGAATGGTGAGCCTTCTTCATATGAAGAGGCAATGCAAGATCAAGAATGTCAAAAATGGCATTGTGCAATGGAAGAGGAGATGAAGTCTTTGGCCAAGAACCAAACTTGGAGACTTGAAAAATTGCCTATGGGAAAGAAGGCAATTGGTTGCAGATGGATATTTCTGAAGAAGGAAGGACTTCCAAAATCAGGTGGAGATAGATACAAAGCAAGGCTTGTAGCAAAGGGTTACAGCCAAAAAGAAGGTATTGACTTCAATGAGATTTTTTCACCAGTGGTAAAAATCTCTTCAATTTGTGCATTATTGGCAATAGTTGCATTGCATAACTTGGAGTTGGAGCAACTAGATGTTACAACTGCTTTTTTACATGGAGAATTGGAGGAGGAGATTTACATGCATCAACCTGAAGGTTTTGTGGTACCAAGGAACCAGAACCAGGTTACAAAAGTCTTTATATGGACTAAAGCAAATTCCAAGACTTTGGTACATGAAATTTGATCTTTCATGTTGAAGCAAGGATATAACAGAAGTGAATCAGATTGTTGTGTGTACCTCAAGAAGCTACATGGACCTAGAGTATTTGATTTAATCATCTTGGTACTATATGTGGATGATATGCTGATTGCTGCAAAGGATGTGGTTGAGGTGGAGAAATTGAAAGCACAACTTGGTAAGGAATTTGATATGAAGGACTTGGGTTCTTCAAAGAGGGTACTTGGGATTGAAATCCATCGGGACAGAAGCAAGGGAAAATTATGGATATCTCAAAGGAGATATTTGGAAAAATTACTTGCTTGGTTTGGCATGGAGAAAGCAAAACCAGTGAACACTCCAATGGCAAGTCATTTCAGGATATCATTGGAGCAATGTCCATCAAATGAGGAGGAGAGAAAAGTAATGTCCAACATTCCTTATGCTAGTGCTGTTGGGAGTTTAATGTATGCTATGGTCTGCACTAGACCAGACATCTCATATGCTGTGAGCATGGTGAGTAGATACATGGCAAATCCGGGGAAACAACATTGGGAAGTTGTGAAGTGGATACTTCGTTACTTGAAAGGGACTATAAATATTGGCATTAACTTTGATGTGGAGAAGGAACAAGAAGGAGGAATTACAGGGTACGTAGATTCTGATTTTGCCGGAGACTTGGATAAGAGAAGGTCTACAACAGGATTTGCTTTTACACTTGTTGGTGGTGCAGTAAGTTGGAAGTCTACTCTCCAATCTACTGTTGCTCTTTCCACTACAGAGGCAGAATATATGGCAACAACTGAGGCTGCCAAGGAGGCAATATGGCTACAAAGATTAACCAAGGATATAGGACTCCCTAATATGAAGTCCACACTCTTTTGTGATAGCCAAAGCGCTATTCACTTGGCAAAGAATCAAGTATATCATTCAAGGACAAAGCATATTGATGTGAGACACCATTTTATCAGGGAAGCTGTGACAAATGGTGAAATCAATTTGCAAAAGATTGGCACAGAGTTAAACGCAGCTGATATGTTGACTAAACCTGTTCCTGTTGAGAAATTCAAGTTATGCATGAACTTGCTTAACATTCAATGTTGCTCTTTGGGATGATAAGGTGGATACAAGCAAAAGGTGGAGTTTGTTATGTTTGGCTTGCTATAAGTGAGTTGCCTGATCAAGAGCAAGAGCAAAACTTGACTGATGGAAACTCCTTACAGTATCATGCGGATATATATTCAGTCACTTCTAAGGTTGAGTATTAAAGTGACTAGATACCTTGAGTGGTCAATACTCATGAAGTCACGCAGGTCTATATTCAGGAGTTTAGACAGTGACAGAGTGACTATCCCTGTGTTTGTATATATATACATATGTGCAATGGAAATATAGTGTCGAAGGCTGGTGTGAGCCTGTTTCAGCCGTGGAGGTAGCTTCCGGGACAGGGAGTGAACCACGTTATTTCCTGTTAGTCCTCTGATTATGTTTAATGGGCCTTATGATGTGCTATTGCGAGAGGTCCCTTGGGACTGTATTTTCTAACACAGTTTCTCCTATACATTCTCCGTCTAATTCATTATTTTTGTTTTCTTCAAGCTCTACACTTATGCAATCGGTCGTCGCTAATAATTTCCAAGTTTCTAAAAGTGAGAGAAGCAAATTTCGTGAACTTTCTTTCATTTCTAGACCACGTTTGCAGCAAAGTGCACGTGGGAAGGTTGATGAAGACCAGATTACGCATGTCAGGATTTGATGTTGTCCCGAAGGGATCGACAAATTTTTTGACGGAAATCATGGATCCAAGTGTGAGACATTTAGGGATTGCAAAGTTTCTCTTCAGTAATCGGTTTTCTGGTTTTCAGTACAAAACAATTCTCGTGAAATATAAAACAGACGAGTCAAGTTTACTGACGAGTTTTACTTCAAGGGTAACTTCTCACCGGCATCACCGTCCCCAGTGATGTAGGTAATCTGCTCTCATGCGGGGTGTAGGCAACATGGGATTGAAATTCTGCCTTCTAGAAAATAATGGTGTTTAAAAGTCTCGGAGCCTATAGTGTGCTGTCAGTGTTGCACACTCCATTTTGTGTATCTGTGCCCCCAAACTCTCCAGATAGGCTTCTAAGCTGAGGTTAATTATTAGAACTTCGATTGATTTCGAGCGGATTACCCACTTGAGGGTTCCAACTTCCAGAAAAACTTCCTGAAATTCTTTTTGAGATATCTAAATTCAGAACTAATTACGAGTAGAGATGTGCTTTTGCATGAGCGCTCCAACGCGTTGACGTTCTTCAGGAGTTCTTTCAATTGATTAGGTAAAGGCACAAAAACGAAACAAAAGGTGGTGTTCATAAGATCCTCTGAATTTCCTAGAAGGGCTTTCAAACCCGTCATGGCAAGTACCACGAGTCCATAAGAGGAACAAAGGTCAACCCTGTCACGGATGTCTTTCTGTTTCCTTTCCTGCTTGCCAGGAGATCACCACCAGGGGTGTCGAGGAGTCTTTCAGAAGGCCTTCAAATAAAAACAGGTTTGATAAGTCTCCAAACAGTGGCACACAAGACGCGCCGTTTCGTGTCGCTACAGCATTCGAGCGAACCATGGTGAAGTAAGTGTAGTGGATATAAGTCAGCCTATGTTCCGCAGATTACGTACGGAAGAAGATTGTAGTATTCACGTAACAGGACAGTATCAAACAATCGTCTAGTTCACATAGAGTTTATACCATTTGGGAGAAGAGGATTCAGGTAGGCAACATCCAAAATACCACGCCAGAGAAGGCTTCTAATTTAACAGATGAAGTAGATGCGAGATTCTATATAGCTTGTAGCCACTGGTTGGGAACTTGTCTCTGACCTTTAAAAGAAAAATCCCATCCTTCATTTTTTCTACGCGGTAGTCCTTTCTCTCTTAAAAGAAAAATATGTTTCGTAATTAGTAAAAGAATAGGAGAGACTTTGACTTCATCCCCCGTCTTAGAGACATGTGGCGAGAAAGAACCACAGGTGGAGTAGAAGCACTGCCGATCGATAGTCCCACTACAGTAAGAGGAAGCACAAGAAACTGCGTTTTCCACTACTGAACAACTGCATCGATGAGAACCGAACTTCTCTCAAGCGCACATTCTCATCAGATGTTCGATTCCTCAATCGAACATCAGTAGAAAATGTGCGTTTGAGAGAAGAAGGGCAAGTACAGGAAGACTGTGCACCTGAGGTTGCTACGGGCACCCATAGCGAGCTTGCCAAGCAAATCAAATACCAAGGAAATGATTATATTTTAAAATAGCTGGACATTAAGAGTACATTTTATACGGTATTACATGTGGCATTGATATAGCATTTATATACATTTGGGTTAAAGTATTTAGGTTTTACCTTGGAGTGAGCCAATGGTTCATTCCATCAAGATGTTGGTGGCATAGTCAACAAACTTAAGCAGCAGGAAGTGTGAGCTGCAGGCTGGAGAAGCAAGGCCAGACATCACTACCAAGCTTTTCATTAGCTTAGAACATGTGTTGGTATTCCATTCCTCACTTCAAGCAACTAGATTTGCAATAAGAAGAAATCGGCAAAGGTGCTTTATATACCTTGTTGTACTCCTTGTATGTTATAAATGTTGTGCATATTTGCAATCAGTATTTACAACAGTTTTCAACAAGTTATGGGCCAACATTTCCTCACCCATCAAAAGTGATAGAATATTATTCTTGTCATAAAATATGAGAGAGACTAGAAGAGATTTGAAACAAGTGTTACGACAGTTTTCAACAAGTTATGGACCAACGTTTCCCCATGCGTCAAAGTGATAGAATATTATTCTTGTCATAGAATTTCAGTGAGACTAGAAGAGATCTTTCAAATCTGAGAGTAGATTGGGACACAATGAGAACAAGGAGCAATCTGAGAGATATAACACACATTAGTCAATTCAATGGGGAGAATGTCTTGGTTTGGAAACTAGAGATGATGATAGTCTTCAAGTCAAAGATACTGATAGGGATAGTTAATGGGACAGAGATATAGAACAAGCCATAGCAGATGGAAGAGAGACCAATTGGTAGAGCAAGAACAATGATGTAGAAATGTACATTTGTGCAGCCATAGAAGAGAGAAGCATTACAAATACTAATCAATTGTAGAACCGCAAACCAGATGTAGAGTGCATTGATTGCATAACATTAACAATGTGCTTTCGAGAGCAAGCACGTTCTTTTAGTTACATATGAAAAAAGAAGAAGAGATAACATGTTTGTATCAGCTAAGTAGAAACTATTGCTAGTAAGTTGAGTAACCTTGATGTTAAAATAGATGATTTCTCAATCATCACCAACATTATTTGTTGTTTATCACAAGCTTATTGGCATATAATAACCGCATGGGATACTGTAATTGAGAATAGCAAATTGTCTAAAGATTCACTTCAAAAAGAGGAGAAAGAAGAGAGTTCAGGGCATAGAGCCTTTCTCACTACCAAGAAAGGAGCATGAGAGGTAGCAATGATGTCTAGACTCACAAGAAGATAAACATCTCTGAATTGAAGAAGAGAACAAGTTGCAACAAATGTGGAAAGAAGTGGCACTAAGAAAGAGAATGAAGAGGTGAGCAAAACCTCCCAAGAAGAAAGCAAAACAATGCAGCTAATCCTAGAAGTCAAGCCAATGCTCTAACTATATAGAGTATTGCTCTTGCTGCTTGTTCTAGCACTGCCACAAGCATCAATAATCTAGACAATGATGTTTGGTATGTTGATAGAGGAGCTTCAAAGCACATGAAAAATAGATGAGAGTGGTTACAAGACTTCAAGAAGATTGAAGAAGGAACCTGGCCCAAGTATGTTATTGATGATTTAAGGTTGGAGTAAGAGACATCCCAATTTCTTGGAAGCTTTGTGAAAGAAGACAAGAAGGAGTCATCAGAAGAGTTCTCTATGTTCTAGAGTTGAAGTGCAACTTGTTCAACATTGGTCAAGCGGTGGACAAAGGCATCCAAACCATCCACATCAAAGAGAGCTGCTACATGGAGAAAGATGAAGCATGGGTGATGAAGGGTGTCAACAATTCAAAACTTTATAAATTTAAAATCAGAGCTACAAAGACAGGTAATGTTTCCCTAGCAGCCTCTATTTTTGCAAAAGATGGCGATAGTGAGAAGCTAGAACAGCAAAAAAACTCAAAAGTTAGATATTGCACTTTGGCACAGAATCTTGGGTTATCTTAATCTTGCACACATTAGGAGGATGGAGAGAGAAGGACTAGTGGAAGGTCTATGTTTGAAAACAACAAGGTCTAGTAGTCAAAAGTCTTTCTAGTGAGATGGAAGTGCAATAGAAAAGTAGCATAGATTATCTTTTGCAATCCAATGATAGTGGAGGCAAGTACAAAGTTGGAGAGTTCTTTCACAATGATATTTGTGGTCCTATGAGCTTGATTTCAATAGGAGGATCAAGATGTTATCTTCTTTTTAAGGATGATACTACTAGTTTCAGATTTTTATTTTTCTTGAAAGACAAGTCACAAATTCTCTTTTGCTTTCAACAACTTCACATATATTTAGAAATTCAATGTGGAGTGAAGATGAAGAAACTACAATCTAATAGAGGAGGTGAATACACTAGAAAGGATTTTCATATTTTTTGTGTAGAGTGTTGGACTAGTCCATGAACTTATAACGCCTTACACACTTGAGGAAAACCATATCTCAAAAAGAGATAATTGAATAGTGTTTAAAGTGGAAAGAAGCATGTTGCTTTATAGCAAGCTGCCTAGAGAGTTCTGGGCAGAAGCAGTGGGAGCTATTACACACGTTTTAGATAGAGTTTTTAATAGATGTTTAGAGAAAACTCCTTACAAGCTCTAGCATAAACCCTTTGGCCTTCTAAAATATCTCACTCAATCTCAAAGTAGCCACTTGATAAGAGGGAAATTTTGTTGTCTTTCCAATTGATCAAGACCATAGTGCAATGAGGAATAAAGAGTAATATTTTATAAGAGAAATTATACTTACTCCAACATTTCTGTATATTAAATCATCCATTTGCAACAATCATATCTTTTTATTGCCTTTCAAGCTTGAGTCTTCTCTACTACAAATCCAAATACAATGTATGTTTGATGTTTGATACTCTTGTAGTCCACTATTACTTTTTGCTCATAGCAAAAGGCCAAGCTCCAAGACATTCAAGACAAAAAATAGCCCCTATGAAGTTCTATCTCTTGTAAATATCTAGGCTAACCCAAAAACAAATTATAATTTGGCCCTAATTGTTATGCTTGCAGTGGGTGACCACCACTCTTCATGCAACTTTTCTCTACATTAGAAGTTTTCTAGGATAATCCTAATTTAACGCAATAGAGTACTATTGATTCTTCATTACAATCCTTAGTTGAGACTTCTTGTAAATGGATTCTTAAAGAATGTAAGGATTCTCACAAATAAGTTCCCCCTTTTGCTACACACCATAGCACTCTCTTAAGACCTTACACTCTAGGTAAGCTTCTACTTTTTCTTCTTCCCTTTGTTAGTGGGAGCAAAGAATTGGGCCCTCATCTGATAGAAGGTTCTTGTGCGATCCCTCTCCTAGTAGTCCCAAAAAATGGAGTCCCATATAGTGATAAATCCATCTATATGAGCTATCCATAAGGTTCTTCAAAGTTGATAACCCCATATTTCAATTTGCTGGATGAGATACATAAAGGTAGTGTTCTTGATCTCCTACCAAAAGAGGCACTTCCTTCCTTCACATTGTTCTGTCCTAGCCAATGATAAATTTGGGCTAAGACCTTGCTGTACACCACTGCACAAAAGACTATGGGATCTTTGGAGTTATACCATTGATTCCAATATCCCTCTAACCTGTCCATAGTTTCTTGCTCTCCTGTAGGACAATGCCTTAAGTTTGGCCAACAATGTGGCTTCTTCTTGTAAGAGCCATTAGCAAGGTGGGTAAGCCCAATCTTTGCATGTCAACACAAGTGGTAATGACCTATGAATTGGCATGTCTCTCATTCAAGATGAACCTCTGATGGCTACTATGGTAGCGCACCATGGACTAAGAAGGCAAAGAACCCAACTCCATCATACTCCTCCAAGGCTAACACTCCAAGACTCAAGATATTGCTCACTAGAGAACTCAATGAGAGAGAAATAGTTGCAAATGAAAGGATGATGAGTACTTCCTCAATCCTAGTTTATATACTTGTGAAATAGTTACACACCAAAGTTAATAATTATTGGAGTAACTCAAGTTACTAGACTAAAAGTCAAATAAAGTCAAAAAGCCAAAGGGATATCTATACTCATGGGAATATTCTCCTAAGCATGTGGTCTTATCTTTACCCAACCACTAAGTCAAGGATTCCTTCACATGGACTATCTTAGGACTATAGGAGAATCCAAAACAAAAAGGCTTATGGGTCCAAGAGTTCTCAAATCTTTCTTCAAAGCCAAACACATAGGAATAATACCAAGTCAACACACTAGAATCCAAAATAGCGGTGCTCATCTTTTCTAGTTCCTCTAAAGTAAGGTCCTTTCTATCTTAGCTATGAATAAATTTAGCTAATCATGACTAATGTAGAACCATCCTTTATCTCTATATAAATAATATCTCTCAAGTACTTATAATATCAAACTAAATATCACAATGGCACATACATGCAATAATGGTGTTACATACCAATATGGGATCTTTATATCCTACAAAATCAATTCCCCACTTCTCAAAAGGTCCTAGCAATGGAATTGATCTAAGTGGTGGAGTGGATGTAGACTTTCTAGCAAAAGTTTGATAAACATGACACATTTTGCAATAATCAAGACAATCCTTGAAAATCCCTCTTCAATGGTAACCTGCATCTAGAATCTTGAAAGCACTCACCTTTCCTACAAAGTGTCCTCCACATACTAAACCTTCATGAAACTGATTTATGAGTAGGATAGACTCTTCCTAACCCACTGCTCTTCAATGAAAACTATCTGCTCCTTGGTGAAAAAGAATATCCTCCACCATAATGTAAGGTCTAGATCTTGCTGGAAGGGTCTTCTTCTCCCTAGCATGCATCCCTTCTGGATGTTACCTCTTGAGTTACCTCTTTATCCACAATCTTCTTGTTCTCCATTGGAACCTCTTGAGTGATTGAGATTGTCATGAGCTCCTCATATGAGAAGGAATCATCAACTGGTTCATCTCCATCATGATCATAGGCCCTAGATAACAAATTGCATTTGCACGTTTCTTCCTTGGCCTATCCTCAATGGTGTAGTCATACTCAGACAAGAGTATCATCCACCTTGCTAGTCTTCCTTCCACATTAGGCTTGTTGTAGATGTACTTCAAGGCCTTGTGATCTGGGACAATGGTGACTTTCCTTCCAATCAAGTAGTGTCTAAACTTCTTGAGACCAAAGATCACTACCAACCCTTCTCTCTATGATAAAGTAGTTCTTCTTTGCTGAAACCATCTGCCTACTAGCATAAGCTATTGGATGATCATGCCCATCTTTGTCTAATTGACTAAGAGTGCATCCTATAGCTACATTAGAAGCATCAATGTAGAGGATGAAAGGCTTACTCCAATCAGGTTTAGCAAGAATTGGAGCTACAACAAGAGATTGCTTGAGCTCCTCAAAAGCTTTGAGAGCCTCCTTGTCTTCTAAAATAACCATGTTATCTACACCCTTCTTCATGTAGATGGTCAATGCATAAGCCTTGTTGAAAAATGAGAAGATGAACCTCCTATAGTACCCAACCATCCCCAAGAATTGGCATAACTTTGTCAAGCTTGAAGGGAATGGAAGGTCTGAGATTTTCCTCACCTTCTCAAGATCAATTGCTATTCCATCCTTGGAGATGATGTGCCCCAAAAGTATACCTTCTTCACATCCAAAAATGCACTTCTCTGGGTTGAGTGATGCATTTGCCTCATCCAAGCATTGCAAGACCTTGATTAAGTGCTCAAAGTGATCCTCCTTGCTCCTATAGACACAAAAGTCATCAATGAAGTCTCTCACAAATTTCTTAATGAAAGGTTCAAATACCTTGTTCATGAACCATTGGAATGTAGCAGGAGCATTGCAAAGCCCAAAAGGCATGACCTTGAAAGCATAAGTTCCCCAAGGTGTGGTGAATGTGGTGAGTTGTTGATGCTCTAGTGCAATCTTGATTTGGTTATATCCACTATAACAATCTTCAAAACTATATCTCTCATGACCTACAACCTCTTCCAAGATCTCATAAATGAATGGTAATGGATAATAGTCCTTCTTGGTAACAGCATTGAGCTTCTTGTAATCCACACACACTTGAAGCTTGCCATTCTTTTTCTTCACAATCACAATTGGAGACACCTATTCTGAATTCTCCATCTCAAAGATAAATCAAGCCTCCTTGAGCTTATCAATCTCCTCCTTCACAACCAAAGATATTGGTGGGATGGTGCGACATTGCTTTTGGTGGATTGGTCTTGCATGTGACTCCACCTCTATCTTGTGCTCCTCCAAGGTGACTTCCTTCAAATCCTTGTAATTGAAAGCAAACACATGGATGAACTTGCAGAAAATCTCCTCAAATCTCACCTTCTCATTCTTGGTAACATTTGGGCCATACTTGAGGGTAGCTAACCTTCTCTCTACCTCCTCAAGTGTCAATGGTGATTTATCTGGGTCCTTCAAAACCTCTGGCTTAGGTGCAAAATCCATAGTACACAAAGGATACACATCTAAATCTGATTCAGATTCATCTTCCTTTGTGGAAGTCTCCTCCTCCATGCTTGTGTCTACACCTAAAGCTCCTTCTTCAGAATCTGATTCCTAATAATCAAAAGATGGTGTATCTGAATGTGAAGTGTTGGTGGTGTTAGTCATAGGAATTATGACTCTATGGTTTGATGGTCCAATCCTCAAGTACTATTTGTGCCATCAATCAGTTGTGCAAGCTGCTCTCAACCATGGCCTCCCAAGAAGTAAGTCATAGCTTGAATCTTTCAAGACTTGGAAAGTCATGAGATTATGAATTCCCATAACTAAAACTACCACTTTATCCATCACCCTTACTGGTCAAACTTGTTGCTTGTTTTCCATGCTCACCACAAATGTTGAAGGTCTTGAGGGTATCATACCCAACTTTTGCATCAACCTTTCTAGCATGGCATTCATTGTTGATCCTCCATCAACCAATGCATCCTTGATGTTGTGACCATTTACTCTCACATCAATCTTGGAAGCATATTCACAAGCCTCCCATGGTGTTGGTTTGGCATCCACCACCCCCATTGATATTGGAAATTTTGCCTTCTTCTTCCTCTTGCTCCTTGTAGAACTCAAACCACCTCTAAGCTCCTTTTTCAAAGTAAGATTGAAAGCAATCAATTGGCACACTGTGATGTTAGCCTTGTCACTACCAACATCCTCCAAGACATTGTAGTTCCATTGTTGCTTTGAGATCAAGAAGTCCTCCATCCCCAACTTCTTCCTTGGATTCTTTGTTGTTGATGGTGTTGAAAAACTTGTGCGAGTGCTCCTAGTAGGCATAGGAGTATCTTGGCTAGGAGTAAATCCTTGAGAAAAGTGCACATCCTCTGCAAAACAAGCTCTCTCCTTCTCTTGTGCCAAAAGCTCCAAATTAAGACTCTTGGAGTTTGAGCACTCTGCCTTCTCATACATGCTCTCAACCACATCTATAGATACTATTCCCTTACCTTTTTTTAGATTAGAAGTCACTTGGGTTTGACTACCTCCTTCTTTCCCTCTACTGGCTCCCTCATAACTCCTTCTTCCATGGTAAGTGGAATTTGGGCAATTCCTTTGGATATGGCCTCTTCCTCCACAACCAAACCAATTTCTCTCATTGAAATTGTTGGTTGGTTGGCCTCCTCTATATGGATAACTTCTATTACTCCTAGGCCCTCTCCCCACATTTTGATCCATCTCTTTCTTCTCCCATAGTTGCACCACATTGATCATGAGATTTGAAAGTTGTTCTGTGATGATTTGAAGTGGATCTTTTGGTGGAGATGCAAAAATTGGAGCAATTACTTCTTGTGGTGAAACTCTTGCCACCAAAGTATCAGAAGTTCCACCATACTTGTAACCTTGAGAAGGATGCAAAACCTCCTTCACCACCAAATCACTCTCATCCCATTTCAAACTCTCCTCCATACAAATTGCAATCTTGATAGCTTCAACCTTGGAAGAAGGTTTCTCATATCTCACCTTGCTTGCTTGGTCTCAATGCTCCCACAAAATTCTTGGTGAGCATGGCTCCAATGCCAATCATAGTAGTCTCCACATCATCCCCACCTTTCCTCAACACTATGCAAAATCTGGACTCTAACTTTTCCACTCTTTTCACATAGACTCTCACTTTCTCTTCATCTCTTTGTTTAAGAAAGGTAACTTCACTCATCAATCTCTCATAACTTTCATCTGGAAGAAAGTTCTCAATAAGTGTTATAGTCAAACTCTCCCAAGGCTCTTCATCTCCCCATCTCTCCTCTCTCTCTTTTGGTATTTTGATTCATACCATGTAAGTACTGCATCCTCAAAGAAATCTGGTAATAATGAGGCCCACTCATTCTTCTTCCTCTCATTGTTTCCTATGCAAGCTCTCTTGAAGTCACTCACAAAGGCTTCCACATCTTCTCCATCTTTGCCAAAGAAAACCGGAAGTTTCCTCATCTTAACCCCTCACTATCTTTCTTTTCTCTCAACTTTTTTCTTTTTCCTCTTTCTTTTCTCTCACTCTATAACTAATAGAGTATATACATGACTAACACCACATGAGAATAATTCAATCTAGGGAACACAAAAGTTTCAGGTTGCTCCAAGATTTCTATAGCAACATCTAATCCTAAAATGCATATTAATCAAACTCTCATGGATATTTTATCCATAAGTTGAAAGATTATCTCCATCACTAATCTTGAAAACTAGCTGATGAAGGTGATGGTATTTTTGTAGCTGTACTAAGACTCTCTCCAAGATCCTTCACCAAAGTCTCCAAAAGTGCTTTTATTTCACTACACTTGTGTCCTTTTGGAAGTCCTTTCACTCCACAAACCTCACACAACTCCTTGGTCTTCTCCCTCCCAATTTTGGTGAAGAAGGTCCAACATGCAAACCCAAGTCAAGTAAGCCTCTCCTTTCTCTCAATCTCTTGCTCTCAAAATTCAATGGACATGAGCTTGCCTTATGTCCCTTCTCTCAACATAAAAAGCACTTAGATTCACTCTTTCCTCCAAGTGGTGTAGGTTTTTGGATCCTCTCAACACTCTCTTCAAATTCTATTCTAAACTCTCTTTTCCTCAAATTCACCCCTAAATCACCTCAAACCCTTGGGGAACCTTGCATAGCCTCAATTTCCACTCTTTATGACCCTCCATGTTACCAAGATGAGTCTAAACACCCAAATATGCTTTTTGTTGCTCTCACACTCCACATGCATGAAATCTAAACTCTTCATGCAGAATTGACCCTTCCTCACAATTTCAGTTAAATATCACAACTTGTATGTCACAGTCCTCTGAAATTTTTCACACTTGATCATAACTTGAGGGTATCTCTTTGTGAAAAATTTCAGATCTTTTCATTAAGCCATTTAGCCTAAGCACCTTTCTATTTAGTACACATATTTCAGATTTGGTTTGAAAACCAACCCCCCTTGGACTATAGAAGAATCCAAAACAAAAAAGCTTGTGGGCCCAAGAGTTCTCAACTCTTTCCTCAAAGCCAAACACCTAGGAATAATACCAAGTCAGCACACTAGAATCCAAAATCGTGGTGCTCATCTTTTCCACTTCCTCTAAAGTAAGGTCCCCTTCATCTTAGCTATGACTAACTTTAGCTAATCATGACAAATGTAGAACCATCCTTTATCTATATAAATAATATCTCTCAAGTACTAGTAATACCAAACTAAGTATCACAATACTACATACATGCACAAATGGGTGTTATAGACCAGAATTGACATGTCACCACATACAACTAATCTAAGGGTAGAGCTCAATGACATGTCACCTATCCATGTATCTGATCCAAGGGTGGAGCTTATTTTGAAGGAATTCTTTTTGCTATATAATAAAGTCAAGGTGCTCCTTTGGGGCATTGGAGTATTGAGTGTGAAGTTTTGTGTTTCTTCTCCTATGTTTCTCTTAAGGTCTCCTATCCACAGAAGATTACAACAATCTACTAAACTAGACTAAGGACCATTGGCAAATGTACTCAACCTAAATGTTGGGGTTGCAGGAGCAATGATTATAGATACCAACTTTATAAACAATGAACTAACTCCTAAAGTCAAGAGCCACTTCAATAGTAAGTGCTCCAATGGATGGAGTGTAGTTAGTTATAAAGACACTGCCAAAAGAGCAATTGTAGAGGCAATTATGAAACTTCATACAAAAATGAATGACCTACTTAACCAATGGCTAAGCAGTGTTGTTTGATCTTTTTTATGTGTGAGAGCTTGTAGATTGGGCTAAAATATTGAATAGTGCAAGCTCTTGCACATATATTTTGAAGAAAAAGGAGGAGCTACTTACATTGCTCCATTTACAATGCACTATTACATGAGGATAAAACTTCTCACCAAAAAAGAGAAAAAGAGATTCCCTACTCATTTCATCTTGCAAGTTATTTTGAAGCACAACCTAAAGGATCTTCACAGATAGCCAGGTATTGGCTAGCAGATGCAAAGTCCTTCATCCTTAGTAGTTCCAATCCCAAGGCACTCCCCCAAATGGAAGCCTTTAAGTAATATAACCACTCTTTGGTAAAGATTAGGTGGTAAGAGTGTACAATAGTTGAGAACTTATATTAGGATAGTTGTTCCTTCACTCAACATTACATGTATTTTAGAGGAATGCCCTTAGAGTTAAGTGGTATTTGGAGTTGTAGATTTGAAGACAAGTACTCTTGGGATTGTACTACCCTTGGAGTTATATATACTTGAAGAGGAGGGCCCTTGGTTTTGTATAGATACTTTGGGTTTAACACTTTCAATAGATTATGTGAGGTCTGATATTTCCCTTGACATGTGTAGGAACCTAATCAATAAGTACATGATTAGGATAGGATAGGATTAGGGTAGTAAAATTAGTGATGGATAATTTAGACTCAAATTTTTAAGATTCATTGGGAATTCTAATCCCTTTGGCTTGGAGCCAAATGTGTATATAAGTTTGAGTACCACTAGCACTTATGTTTGTTCTTTTGTGTAATGCAAGCCTGGATTACAAGTAAAGAGTGCTCTTACTTCTTTGCAGTTTCCATGTCCTATATTTTGCATGTTGTTTCAATGTCTAAGCAAGAGTAGAGGTGATGAATTTCACAATAGAACTTCAATGCTTAGTCCCAAGCAAGTTAGGGTGTGCATTGAAGGATTCAAAGGAGTAAATTTGTGCAAAGAGTGGATTAGGAAGCTCACCATGCAAGCTATACCATGGAATCAAAAAGTTTAGACAAAAAGTAGTAGGATGTTCAATCTTGCAAGTTGTGCATTATGGGAAGGGTAAAACACACTTTCATGCACCGCATCTTTGGAATGGAATGTCACTTGGAGTTAGATGTACCATCACCTTAAGGAGAAATCCTGGCTAGATTTTAGAATGAATAGAGTGATTACTTTGTAACCTTCTTCTTGCTATAGTGAACCAAATACTCTCTTTTGGGAGTGGTTTTTTCCTAAGAAGTTAAACATGAGACAATAAACAAATTGAGATTTGGTGACAAATGTGTGTTTCACTTCACTTTTAGGCATTTATGAACAACATCCTCATGGGAACAAACCGTTCTTATTGACTATACTATTAGTATGTCAACACTGAGTTATTACAACATGATGGATTGTTCAACTCCAATTGCCACTCTATTCTGAAGTTACAATCTGTGCAATTGCTTCTACCCTTCTCAGAAGACACAACTTGCAAGACTGTTCTTCATGCTACCCATTTTCTATGTTCTTTGATTTTGTGGTATTGCTTGTGCACTAAGCTCTCCAATCCACTTGTTGCACAAGTTCACTCCTTTGCATCATTCAATGTGCACCCTGATTACAGGCAAGTACCTACTTGGTACCAAGCACTGTAGACATATTATGACATTCTTCATCTTTACTCTTGCCTAACATTGAACAACGCATCAAACAAGAGACAAAAAAAAGTTGCAAAGCAATAAGAGTACTCTTAACTTGTAATTGGAGTATGGTATTCACAAAAATGAATGAACAAACAAACACAAGTGCCATGGTACTCAGACTTAAATACTACTCTAGCTCCAAGCCAAAGGGATAAGAATCCAAAGTGTATCTTGAAAATCTTGATCTATAATGTACATCACTCAAGTGTATTCCTAATCCTATCTTATCCTAATCATTTGCAAAATGATTAGATGCTTAACAAGTGTCAAGGGAGATGTCACAATTTCCTTGGCTAATCTATCTTTAGTCTACAACTCCAAGTACACTTGAATGGACAACTCCAAGGGCACTCTTCCTCAATTATGTACAATTTCAAGTGTTGACACAAATGGCATACTTGGAGCGCCTAACTACTAAACAATTCTAAGTGCCTAAAATCTATTTTAAATTGTTTGCCTCACCAAAGGAATTCCTTTCAAGGGAGTGCCTTGGGTTGGAACTATTGAAGAACAATATTCACCTCTTAGATATCCAGCTAATTGGTCTATTTGTACAAAATTCCTAACTATCTCCAACAAGAAGGTTTGGCACACCTTGTTAAATTTCTTGTTTGAGTGCTCCTAAGGACAAGATGTAATTATTCTTCTTCATAGTCTTGGTTTTGAAATTGCTGGACTTTCATCTTCAGTTCATGGCATTTGGTTTGTAAGGCATGTACTACTCCTTCCTTTAGCATATCCATGGACAAGGCTAAGGTCTCTCCAAGTTGTTGTAGTGCTTTGAGGTGGTACTCCTCAACTTTCTTGGTCCAAGCACTCTATTTGGCCTTCTATTCTTCCAAAAATTGAAGACTTGCTACATGCTTGGCCCTCTCTTCATTTGCTTCCTTGGTGAGATGTTCCAATTGTGTTGCTATCTCCTTTTGGTACTCTTGCCTCTAAGATCACCACACAATCATGTTCCTCTTCCATAGCACTCCAAGTGCTTTCCAATTCATGGTACTTGTCTAAAAGCAATCTTTAGCCTCCTTCTTGAACTAATAAAACTCAAGATGGAGTGCTTTGCAATCCCCTTTGAACCTTTGGGTTCCTATTGCCTAGTGGTCTTGTTTATTCTCAATTGTGGCACTTCTCCTCTTGAGTTCTTTGCTCTCTTGCAGCAAGTACCCTACCTTTGTGGCCTTTGCCTTGTATAGGTCTCTAGCCTTTGATACCTCTTCTTTTTGACCAAGTCTTCTTTGGTCTTCCAAGTGTAGACTTGTTTATGCATGTTCTTGATCAAGGTAGTGTAGTCTACAACATTTAGTAGTTGGCTTGGTATTGAGGCAACAACAACTCCATCATCTACAATGCATCTCCAATGAGATGCATGATGAAGTTAGATCCTTCTTGGGCCGGCATTGGCTTTGAAGTTGTTGGTTCCTCCTACACCTTAAGTTTTGTTTTTGGTGCAAACACAAGAAGGTTGGCCTCAATGTCAACTCACTCTTCTTCTCTTGCATGATTTTCAATGTGGTCTTCTTGTTCTGGGTGGTCTTTGGCCTCCTTCTCCTTTTTAGGCTGAGTTTCTTGGTCCTTGAGCACTATGCTTAATCTTGGTTTCTATTGCATCTCCTTCTTTTGCAACTACACTTAGTGGTGTTTTTTCTATGAGACGGCTTATCTCTCACTAAGGATGAACCTCTGATGGTTATTAAGGTAGTGGTCCATGGACTAAAAAGGTAAGGAACCCCAAGTCCATCACACTCCTCCAAGGCTAGAACTCCAAGGCACCTCCAAGACTCAAGACATTGATAACTAGAAAACTCAATGAGAGAGATAGTTGCAAATGAAAGGATGATGAGTACCTCCTCATCCCTACTTAGCTTATATACTTGTGAAAAAGTTATATGCCAAAGTTACTAATTACTAGAGTAACTCAAGTTACTAAGCTACAAGTCAAATAAAGTCTAAAAGTCCAAAGTAATATCAAGGTACATGGGAATGATACCATGAGTAAACGGTATTTTCTCATTCTCACCTACCAACTAAATCAAGGATTCCTCCACATAGGCTATCCTTGGACTATAGAAAAAATTTCACCAACAAGGCTTGTGGGCCCAAGAGTTTTAATTTTTTTTTCCTCAAAGTCAAATAACTAGTAATACTCCTAATTCAACCCACTTAGCTCACTCTTTTTCCTTCTTCTAGAATAAGTCACCTATATCTTAGCTAGTACTAACTCTAGATGATCATGACTAATGTAAAAGATTAGCTAAACATAGATAACATCTCTCCACTACTTGCAATACCAAACTTAATATCCCTATATAGCATACATGCACTAGTTGATGTTATAGGGTTAGCACTACCATTCCTTCCATCACATCCCTTTCTTTATCTAAAGTGCACTTGTCCATCTCTTGGTCTTGCAACTTTGGAGTAGACTAAGCATCTTCCCATGTTTCTTCTTCATTGATTTTTCTCTTGAAGTGGAGGTCAAAACTTGCAAGGTGAAGGATCCTTGCTCCCCTTCTTCATCATCTTCTTTAGTGTGCTCAACCTCATCTATGGAAGAGGACACTTCCACAACTTGTGCATTGGCCTTGACTTCTTTGTTAGAGGAGGTTGTTTCTTCTATGGCATGATATTATTCTTCTTTGCAGCCTTTGGCATGGCCAATTCTTCATCTATAGGCACAAACTTGCTTGTCTTAGAAAATTTAGCATTGGCCAACCAATAATTAGCAATATGGATGGGTCTTTTAGGTTGTGCTTCAAAATAACTTGTAGGATAGAAATGTGTAAGGAACCTCTTCTTCTCTTCCTTGGCCAGAAAGTTAAACCCCATGTAGTGAATAGAAAAAGAAACAATATAAGGAGCACCTCCTTTGTTCTCAAAATCTTAGTGAAGGAGCTTATACTATCTAAAAAGAATTTATGCCTAATCTAGAGGCTCTCTTGAGTAAATCTAATCAAAGAATAATGCATAGCTATTGGCTAGGTAGGTGGTTCATTTTTCTTTGAAAAGTTTCATAATTGCTTTTACAATGGCTCTTTGTGCAAGAAACTTGTAATTGGTCACACTCCACCCATTGTTCTTTGAATGTTTACTTTTGATATGGATCTTGAATTTGGTTGTAAACTATTTGTATGCAAACTTATCATCTATTGCCATTGCTCTTGCAACTATAGCATCCGGTTTGGGTACCTTTCTCCAATGATCTCTGGTATAGTTCAGTGGGTTGCCTCTCATTTCCCTTGATTTTTCTCTTGTTTGCCCCTCATTCCTGCTCTAGAATTAGAAGTTTGTCAACGCTTAATTCTAGAGCAAGAATCCCATATGCTTGCTCCCAATCACGTCCATTCTACAATTCATTGCACATTTTTTGGCAATAGGGGATCTTAGGATGGCCTTGGGTGCCTTCTTGTAGGCTTTTGGGGTGACCACCATGGCTTCTACATAGGTAAGAGTGCTAGACTTGTCTAAGATACTACATTGAGTACCTCACTTCACTCCAAGTACCCAAAACCATGCCAAGTGTCACTTTCAAAAAAACTCTAAGTAGCTAACCTCCTTATGACAAAGTGCAAGAAACTACTCAATCAGCTAAGCAGATAGGTGATTTTGCAAAAATCATATTTGCTAGCCAGACATCTCAATTTACACTCTACATTCTTGGTTGTTCTTTAGCACTCTGACGGTTACAAAGTAGGTAGGCATTTGTCATTACACAAGCAAAGGCCTCTACATATTTTCCTTGTGAGGATTTGATCTCTCACATGCCAAAGATTTTCTTCTTGTCACTCTCCCATGCGCCAAGATTGCCTACCAAGTGCTAGTGGTTATCTTGGAAGCAACGGCTCTTGGTAGCAAATTCTGGGCAAACTAGCAGCATGTTCAAACCATGGTGGCAATTAAGTCTAAGTGCCAAGAAGGCACTTAATTCCATGTACCAAAACAGCACTTAAGTCCAAGTTCCAAGATGACACTTAGCATTTGGGTATGTATGCCTCACTTGTTGGCACTCCAGTCTTGCATCTCTTGCAAGCACTCCATATGGTTCCATAACACTTCAAGTATTGTTTCATCCTCAGGTATTTAGGGTCATCTTACACCATTTCAAGTGCTTCTTGTACTCTAGTTATTGGGGTCATCCTACACCTCTTTGAGCACAGCCTTCTTGGTTGTCCGCACTCTAGATTATCCTACATCACTCCAAGTACTACATCATCATGGCTTCTTGACACATTCCTTTGATTACCTTGCCCTTTGGAGCACTTCTTTGAGTAACTATGCTATTTGTAGTGGTTCTCTATCACTTAAGCCTGATAAGATCACCAAAAGAAAAATATCAAGAAATAGGAGCACCGCACTAGCATATGTCTACTTCAAGAAGAAAGAGATAGCCTTTGGAAGCTATAAAGGAGAAGAGAGTTTGCAAATTGTTGAAGAGTCTTTAGGACTTAAAGCAAGCCTCAAGAAAGTAGAACAGGAATTTTTCTGACTTCCTATTGAGGCATGGGTTGCAAACATCACTTTTTAATCCTTGTCTGTATTATGTATCAGGGGTAATCCTCACTACCTTTATAGATGATGGATTGATTTGTGGGAAAGATAAATCCCATATTGCTACCATGTTAGATCATCCTTGGTAGAGAGTTTGGAGTTACACATGGAGAAGCGAAAATATTATGTACTTCAAGGTTTTGTGATAAAGAAAAATTCAGAATACTATTAACTCAAGAAAGATATGTAGAGTCAATCATAAGTTGGTTCAATCTTGAAGATGCATGTCCAATTGATAATCATGCAGATCCAAATGCTAGATTACAAGTGGAATAAATTGAACCTATAAGAGTACACTGCCAAGAAGCAATAGAATGTCTAATGTATGTTCTGATAAGTACAAGACCTGACATAGCTTATGCTATTAGTATAATAGCAATGTTCAGTTTTAATCTTTTATCTCATCACTAGGAATTAGTGAAGATAATTTTCAAGTACCTCAAAGGTACTTTGAATTATGGATTAGAATTTAGTGAAGTTTCAGATGCTAATAATACATATCTGGATATTGTGATGCTGATTTTGCGGGTGACTCAGATAATAGAAAGTCATGTAGTGGTTTCATATTCATGATGAATGGTGGAAAATTAGCTTGGAGCATCAAAGAAAAACAATGCTTTGTCCCTCCTACCACAGAGGTAGAGTACACGACATGATGTTCAACTGCCAAAGAAGCAATATGGATCCGTATGTAACTCAAGGAACAATTAATACAATTTGGACAAGATGGTCCAACTGAGATGTACAATGACCATCACAGTGCTGTCAAGTGGGGGTATACCCCAGAGTTACACAACAGAACCAAGCATATAGAGATCAAGTCTCAGTATGTAATAGAGCAACAAGAGAAAGAAGAAATTTGCTTCAGCTACATCAACACCAACAATCAGGAAAAAAAAATTAAGCCTTACAAGGAGATACTTTTAGCAAGTTTAGAAATCTGAATGGAATACTACCATATTTGAAATTTGAATGGAATACTACCATTTCTTCAATGATTGTTAGTGTTGAAAGTACATTTTGAATGGTAGTACAGGTGGTATTGATATAGCATGTATCTACACTATAGGTGTTGGGTTTGTACATAGCACCTAGCATCCAATAGTAGCATTAGTTAGGTCTTGCCTTTTGAAGGAGTAGTGGTTCATTCCATCTAGATGCTGGCTACATAGTCAAGAAGTTTGAGTAGTGGGACATTTGAGCAACAAGTGGAGAAACAAAGCCAAACAACACAACCAATTTTTTCATTAGCTTAGACCGTGTTTACTACCTTGTAAGTATTTGTATATATAAGTATATGTATATTTGTATGTATAAGTACCTTATACCTTTCCCGGAACATGTTTACTACCTTGTAAGTATTTGTATATGTAAGTAAAAGTATATAAGTACATTTGTATATATAAGTACCTTGTACCTTTCCCATCCTTTGTGTTTTATACCCTTCCTTGTAAGTATTTGTATACCAGCTTGGAAGTATTCCTTCGGACTAAATTTACTATAAGAAGAAATTAACAAAAGTGCTTCATTAACTTTTTGTATATTGCAAATATTGTGCAAATTTGCATCAATTTTATGGCACTACTATTTTCAAAAGATAGCTGGTCAGACTTCCGTTTCCCGAGAAAATCCAACCTAGTAGAATTGACTTCTTGGAGTTTCAAGGACTTCCCTTTCCCGAGAAGGTCCAACCCGGTAGAATTGACTTTTTGGAGATTCACGGGAGCAGAAAGACCAAATTAGCTTGGTGTATGGCATCATAACAATGGCTGTACTTCTTTAGTTTAATTCTTTGAGTCAACGCTTTGGTGTTTCACAACGACGAGCGATGCATCGAATTCGGATTTCTTCTGAAAGGGAACCTCTCGTGCGTTCTGTTCGTTGGTGTTTGTTTCCTGCTCGAATGTGTCAGTCCATGCCCACACTTTGGCGCAGGATAGGTTGGAGTTCCTAAAATTTTGTTCATAGGAGCTTCGGTGTTTGTGTCCGTATCTGAACGCTCAACACGAGAGCTGGGAAGAGGTACTTAGCAGCTTAGATCAATATGGCCCTAGCAAGAGTCGTCTGGAGCATGGTTTCAAGTCTTCTGCGTTTATCTTATTCCACAGAGGCCCTTGTTTCAGAAGGGAGCAGCCTTGGAGAATTCATGAGCAATATCATTGATAAACGAGAAAACTTGGAGCATTAGGGGGAGTGGAGACCCTTGTGGCACCAAAGGCTCGGATAATTGGCAGGGAGTAATTCTGTAGGAATACCCCGGACTTCCAACTTAGTGAAAAATCGCTAAATCTAAACTCTTTATGTCTGGGAGGCATCATCTCCGAGAGTCTAGGCAATCTGGAAAACCCCGAGGAGCTGGATCTGGGGAAGTATGTTCTCTGGATTGATTCCAGGAGATTTGCCCAAACTAATGAAACTGACAGATCTCAATCTAGGAAATAATGCGCTCACGGGCACCGTACCTAGTTTCCTTCCACTTAGCTTGACTGAGTTGCATCTCCAGTTCAACTTCCTGAAAGGACATTTCGATGCAAGAAATGTGTATAATCTTAATCCTCTAGAATTGAGGCTCAGGGCAATGCTTTCGTTGCGACCTTCGACATACAAAGAGTGGGTCTAGAGCGTGTATATTTCCGCACCCACTTGGATGTTTCCTTTGGAAGGTCCTTTACTTTTGCAAGGTCCTTTACCTTTGGAAGGTCCTTTACCATTTCAGCTAGCAAACCTCCGTTACCTGGACTACTGCATTGTGTCAAGCAACATTTTTAATCGTTAAACTCCTGTCGGAGGATGGATGACACGGATTGTGGAAGTGTCCAGAAATCAGCTCACCGGAAGCCTTCCTTCCGTCTCGATGTCGCCGGGTAACAATATAGTCAAACAATATGTCTGAACGCTTCGCGTAATGCTTTGAGTGGAATCACCAACATGACCACAACCAACCACCTAAAAAATTTATAGACTTGAGCAACAATCAACTCGAAGGTAGTATTCCAGACGCGATTGGACAATTAATGGGGACACACTAGAATCTCTTCACCTGCAAAATAATCATCTCTCCTGGAACATTGACAGCCTTTTGAGAAGCAAATTTAGTTGACTCCGTGCAGTTCGGCTATTGGGCAACAATTTGTCCGAGGGTGATGGTTTGAACCTGTGCGTAGTAAAATGGTATTTCTAATTTTCCTCTTCTCCAAGTCAGAGATCTCCGGGAGAGTGAATTGCAGGGAGAAATTCCCTCGGAAATTCTTCGATCGTCGAATTTTCCTTGAGAAGTTTGGACCTGTCGAACAACAATTACAAGGCAGTGTTCCTTGGGACTCACACGGACTGCCAACTTACAGATTCTTCGCCTTCAGAAAAACTGTTTAGCTGGAGAGATTGACATTACAGGGAGCAACTGGACAGATCGTGGAGTCTTCGACCTCAGCTACAACTAATTCAACTTTAGGTCGTCACAGATGCAGGGCATGGTGGAGGAAGCTTCGGCTGGGTAGCAACAATCATCAGCAGAGGAGCCTACCGAAGGTGGGACAGTACAAGAAATTGGAGATTCTTGACCTCAGAAACAGCACCGTCGTTGAACCTCTATCAGATCAATACAGCCTTCTACCTGTTCTTAAGAACCTGGATTCATCCAACAATTTGCTCGTGGGATCAGTTCCCGAGGAATCGGCGAGCATGCCGCGTCTAGTTTATCTGAACCTCTCCTATTACCGATTTGTCCGGAACACTTCCTGACCCTCCTCTGATTTTTAAGTAACAATGCCTTCTTCAGTGGACGAAGCACTCTGCGGAGTTCCTCTCCAGAGGTGTTCAAAGGGACTGGTCTTCAAACGCTTGGTAACCCTAGTATCGTTGTATCTGCGATCATAGTTGGATGTATCTGTGTATTTATTGAACGGGGATGGCGAAGACGAACCGATGCAGGAAACCATGAGCAGGATGTGGAGCTGATAAAGATGTTGCTCAACAAAGACATCACCCATCCCATGTGCTTAAGGGAGCTCCAGCTGATTTCTCAGATAAGTATGAGATAGGACTGGGGGTATTCGGTTTACAGAGGGGAATTGGAAGATGGCACCATGGTGGCAATCAGAAGAGCAATCGTGATGAATCCAGGTTGAATCCAGGATGAGAAGTGCAGGTTTCTGACTGAAGCGAAATTCTTCTCACAAGTCCATCACCGAAACCTAGTGCAGCTCTCAGGTTGTTGTCTGGCAAACAAGAATGCTCTTCTTCTTTTTGAATTGCTCGTTAATGGTAATCTTGAGGAGTATTTACGGAAGTAAATGGTAGCATCGAGGTGAAGCCTTGACAAAGAACAATTGTTCAGCATGGAAATATAGAATGTCTGCCCTTCTTGAAAGGCCAAGAGCCTGTTTGTTTTTGTCACAAGGGTTGAAGCTTGTCCGGCAGGTCCTTCAGATCTCAATGTACGTGCTTGGAATAAAATACTATTCAAGCTGTGCATTATTTTCTCTTTAGAAGGCCAAGATAAATTGTTTTATTTTATCTATTGGATTCCAAATTTGCAGTTCATATTTTTCATTATACCCCGGCTACAAGCTCGGGACAATATAGTTTTATTCGCTAAATCAATATTTATTGATTTATCTATGTTGATAACCTGATCATCACAAGTAGCTGTCAAGATCTCATATGGCAAAGAAAAGATCAGTTGAAAGGAGGGTTCAACTTCTGTTTACGTTAAATGCAGAAGATCCGAATCCAAATGTTGATCCAAATATGTACAGACAGATCCAAATATGGAAGTCTGATTTATTTGACCCTTACTAGACCACATCCAAGCTCCACTGTTGGTCTACTGTGTCAGTTTATACAAGCACCAAGGAAGCCACAACTTGATACAGTTCGGAGAATTTCTATTTTGAATTTTACCCTCCAGTTTGGTCTTCACTATTCAGCTGGTGGGTTGCCTATTCTACAAGGTTTTATTGATAAGGATTGAGTAGGAAGTGCTCAAGATCAAAAATAAGCATTAGATTATGTTTTTAACCTTGGAAATTTTACAATTAGTCATCAAAAAAGAAATCTACTACTGCTTTATCATCGCCTGAAGCAGAATATAGGGGTGCCACATGTGAGCTACATGTGAGCCTATTTGGCTTTACACCTTATTACAAGACATGGGATATAGATTTCATGATCCTGTAATTATATACAGATAATTTCAACAGAATATAAGGGTGCCACTAATGCTACATGTGAGCCTATTTGGCTTCATACCTTATTACAAGAAATAGGATATAAATTTCCTGATCCAGTCATTTATATACAGATAACTTCAGCTGTATTAAACTTGCTAGCAATTCAATATTTCATACCAGGACCATACAAGGTTCATTATCATTTTATTAGAGAGAAGGTATTGAACTTGGTAGCAATTCAATATTGCACGCCACCACCATACAAGGTTCATTATAATTTATTTTATTAGAGAGAAGGTATTGGCTCGAGAAATAAGTCTGCAGTATATTCTTACACATGAACAAATCGCTGATGTTTTCACCAAAGCTTTACCTCTAGATAAATATGAATATTTACGATCTCATCTAGGAGCAAAGATATTAACGTTAGTTTGAGGGACAGTGTTGATGAAGTATCACAAGCTAATACTCTTAGCGGCTAGTGTTTATTTTTTAATCACCATTTCTCCTTACTCACCACTTCAAAACTACGGTGAAGAGTGACTCGAACTACTTGTTTATCTTCTTCTCTACCTATATATATTCGAGCAGGACTTGTGTCCATATCATTCTTTGGTGAACTTTGGTGTCTCCACTCTCATTTTTCACTTCGTAATATATGAGAGTAGCAAAGGTCGCCCAAGGGTGCCCGCAGACGAGATCGAAAGAGAGACCGTCTATGAAGGAAGTCTGGGAGGATTTTCTCAAAGTCCAGAAAGAAGATGAACTTCCGATACCAAGAGCACGGTGTGAGAAGGAAAACGGGCTGTCGAAGTGCTCTTTTAGCGGTCCCATTTCTGATCTTTCCCTGAACAGTCCCCCATTGCAAAGATTAGATGTTGATAAGCGACTGACGGATATCGATCACTTATCTTCCAAAAGACAGTGATTGATACTGTTCTATGGACCATTAATACTACTAAATGAATAGACGGGTCAACTTCAGCTTGTTTCAGTTGTCTTGTTACGATAGTGGTGATAAGTCACAAACGTATTATCTGAATGCCCATGTTCCCGATAAGTTATGGATACTGTAATGGACTGTATCATATTAAGCACTAAAAGTATGTCGGCGCAGATTCAGTTTGTGCCATTGACGTGTGACAATAATCGTGATAACGTCACAAACACTTGATGTCACGGTCATACACAGTATGTTCCCTGGCGAAGCTATAAATCCGCTACAAGCTTCTGAAGCTCGATCTCCTTGCACCCCGGTTGTCGAATTAATGGTGGCGTGCTGTTCTCAAACTGCGGAATTAGGAAGATAGATATCTGCGGCATGAAGTTATAGCTTGGACAAGCACAAACAGCTGGTTGTGGTTCTTTACACACAGGCTAGGAAACTGGGAAGACAATATACTCTCATGAAGTACAAGTAACCCTGACGTGAGTCATCTATATGATACCAAACTCAAGAATCAGGCGTCACTGTTTCATACAATACAGGTAGAAATTTGACGATCTTTACAATCCTAGACTCAAGTGCATGGTTTGTTGCGATAGAACGTAGACTGTGGTGATGTATTGAGATGAAACACAACCCAGCCTCCACGGAAAATGGGAAAACTACTTACGCGTTTGTTTATTCTGACATTGGAACTCAGAATAAGCGCTGCGCATAAAGTGAGAATATAAGGCAGATGGCAAGAAGATATCCAGAGGAACCAAGGTTCTGAAACTAAGAAACAACCTTATTATCGGGTAATTGATTGGACTTCGGGGTGACATCACTGGAAGTCCTGGATAAACCACAACAGCATGCCCAGATTACCTTGAGAGGCCCTATTTGTGAACCTTATGTTTGTGTGAAAAATGCAAGACTAATCCTTGATCTGCGCTCGGAGATCCACCAAGGTGTTGCTGTGGTAGGCTCCTCCACTCCTTAATCTTGATTTAAAAAACACGTAGTTTGCCAAGTGAGCATTCAACGGAATCCTCCAACTAATCAAAGGACTTTCTCTATTCAGAATCCTATGCAATCGTTTCTATGGCTGCTAACCAAAAGTAAAGAGAAGTTAGGCACTCCGCATGGAATCGGTAGCTAAATGTTTGCGCAAATCGCTGAATATCATGTAGAAGAAATCCGCGTTGTTTCTTTTGACAAACGACTTCCGTCTACATTGGTCTACATCTGTTATCATAGGTATGCACTGTCCACTGTATACAGTAAAGTTAAAGTTCTTAGTGGGTTAACCTCAGCTGGATATAGTTGACCTGATCCTGTGTGCAGTGTTGAAAATGATGTCTTCTTTCAACGTTGCCGCTGCAGTAACTGACTGATCTTTATAAGTAAGTCATTATCTCTTCTGTAGAGGTACTGTACTTGGTAAGTATCGATGTTTCTACATGCCACAAAGTTGTTAAGGAGTACATTCTGGACAAAGTCCACTTGATTCAAGATACAGTGAGAGAAATTTTAGTTCTTCCAACAAAGCTATGTACTTATAAACCTACATGCACGGCAGAAACTTCTCTATCTCCGAGATGGAGAAACTCTCCGATGTAGGCACTATAAAAGGTCTTTGTCTTCCAAGACTTATAGCTCAGTTCAAACGTGCTTAACAGATGGCTGACGGGCATTGTATGATGTGATTGCTGCAATCACAATCAGCAATCACATCATACAATGTGATTGTTGCAGACACACTCGACCCAAAGTCTTTGGCACAAGCTAGTATCTAAGCAAGAGCCACAGCAATCATTATCACTAAGGGGAAGGAGCATTACCATGCACCATGGCTTGCCTTGGACACATTCATCCTCCTAGCAGTGGAGACTTTTGGTCAACTTCATCATCAGTTTGATGACCTCTTTCAGGAGGCAGCACTTGGAACTAACCAGACACCTAAGTGCAGGATCTCAAGCTTATAGTGGTTGAGTGCATTTGGACAAGATGAATACAACATCTCATAACCATATGATGTTTAATTCCATCAGTATGTACTGTATGGTGGAGTAAGTAGGGAAATGAAAACGTCAAAAGAGGATAAACCCATGTAAGATGAACCCCACTGGTTTACAGGGGTAGAAAGAGAAAAAAAGGCGACCCACCCAGAGGACAAGGAGGGGAAGACCCATCAAGCTCGTACAAGGATAAGGTAAAATATATTTAAATTGCATTTCATATGATAGTACATGTTGCTTGAGATAGTTGAGCTTGGTATAGCTTGTTCTATACATTATAGAAATTAGGATTTTCACATAGCACAGAGACAACATTGCTAGTTAATGTTAGAACACTCAATACTTGTATATAGTTCTTTTACTTTTCAATTAGAAGAATTCCATCCCATCTAGATGCTAGTGGCATAGTCAAGAGAGCTTACATAGCAAGGTCGTGTGAGCAGCCATTATGAGAAGCAAGGCCCAACAGTATGACCAAGTGTTTCATTAGTTTAGAAATTGCATACTAGCTTGCAAGTAATCTATCCTACATTTTATATGAATAGATATGGAATAAGAGGAAGTTAACAAAAGTACTTTGAGTATCTTTTAGTGTTTCTTGTATTTTATGATTGATGTGAAGATTTACATCAATTTCTTGAGAGTCTTCAACAGGTTATGGGCCATTTTTTTTAAAGTAATAAAAGATTTTTTTGTATTTCAATTTCAAATAAATTGAAATACTAGAAGAGATCTTTGATATCTAAGAGTAGACTCGGAACAAGGAGCAATGCGAGAAATATAGTACACATTAGTCTATTTAATAGGGAAAACTTTTTTGATTTGAAAATTAGAAATGATAATCACCTTTAAATCAAAGAGACTTAGGGTGTTATAAATAGGAAAAAGACTTTAGAACAAGCCATATCATATTAAGATGATAAATAGGCAGAGCAAGAACTATGTTGTAGAAATATACTTTTATGTAGCCATAAAAGAGGATTATTTACAAAGATTGATCAAATGTAGAACCACAAACCAAATATGGAGTAGATTGATTATGTTGAAAAAGCAATGTGCTTTAGAGAACAAGAATGTTCTTCACTAGAGATTCTTTTTGATACAAATGAAATTAGGAGAAGAGATAGTAGGTTTTATTAGTCAAGTAGAAACTCTTGATAGTTAGTTAAGTAACCTTGGTGTAAGAATAGAAAATTCCTCAATCATCACCAAGAAAATTTGTAGTTTGCCATAGACTTGTAGCATGGGATAATGTACCTAAGGAGTAACAAACCATTGAGAGACTCACTACAAAAATGCTACATGAAGAAAACTTGAACAGATGTGGAGAAGACAAAGAAGAAAGTTTGTCAAAGAATCTTTTCTAGTTGATGATAGAAGGAGCAATGAAGGTAGTAATGATGGAAAAACTAAAAAGAAGACCAATATTTCACAACTCAAACTCAAACTCAAAAGAAGATAAACATTTCATAGTTGAAGAAGAGAACAAGTTGTAACAAGTACGGAAGAATGAGCATTTGGCAAGAGAATGCAAAGGTGAGAAAAACCTCCGAAGAAGAAAGCACAACAATGCATCTAATCTTAGAAGTCAAGCCAATGCTCTAATGACACAAATTATTTCATTTGATGTTGGCTATGGCATTGCCATAAGTATAGATAAATATCTAGACAATAATGTTTGGTATGTTAATAGAAGAGTTTCAAAGCACATGACCATAGTGGTTTGAAGATTTCAAGAAGATTGAGGAAAGGACCTAGCAAATGTATGTTGTAGATGATCATAAGGTTTGGGTTGTTGGAGCAGAATATATTCCAATTTCTTGTGAGATTAGTGCAAGACAACAAGAAGGAGTAATCAAAGGAGTTTTTATGTTCTAGAGTTGAAGCATAACCTATTTTGCATCGGTCAAGCAATGGACAAAGGCTTCCAAACCACCTAAACCAAAGAAGGCAGCTACATAGAGAAAGATGGAGCAATGGTGATAAGGGGGGTATACGACTCAAAACTCTATAACATAAGATCAACATTACCAAAATATGTAACATTTCCCAACCTAATTCTATTGTTGCAAGCAATGGGAAGAGTAAGAAGCTAAAAAGGAAGAAAGAGTGTGGAAAGTTAGATATGCACTTTGGCACTAAAGACTTGGTCATCTCAATCTTGCGCATATTACAAAGATGGAGAGAGAAAGACTAGTAATGTATTTTAAATCATACTAGATGATCTTGGTAGTCTTTCTATTATGACAGATGTGCTTTAGGAAAGAACCATAGATTACCTCTTGCAAAATTTAATGAGAGTAGAGGCAAATTTGAAGTTGGATGTTTGTGGTCCTACAAGAGTGAGCTCAATAGGAGGATCAAGATATTAGCTCATTTTCAAGGATAATACTAGTTGTTTAAGATTTTATTTTTTCTTGAAAGAGAAGCCATAAATTCTCTCTTGCTTCAAAAAACTCCATGTACACATAGACATTCAATGTGGAGTGAAGATCAAGAAACTACTATTTGATAGAAGAGGTGAATATATTGGACAGGAATTTGATGTTTTGGTATAGAATGTTGGATTATACCATTAACTTACAACACTCTACACTCTAGAGAAATGGTATTTGAGAGGGACCATAGAATATTTTTTGAAGTGGCAAGAAGTATATTGCTTTCTAGCAAGCTGCCTATAGAGTTGTGTGTAGTAGAATTCTACTCTATAGGCAATTTTAAATTTCTACCTAAAGTTATTAGAATTTTAAGTAGAATTTTAGAGAAGACTCCTTAGGAGCTTTGGCATGGAAAAAACCCAACAATTGCACAATTAAGAACTTCATTTCTCAATCATTGTGTACACATCAAAGGGCCTAAGAAAGAAGTTTAATCCAAAGGGACAATAGATATCCTATGTTTGATATAGTTCAAAATCCAAAGCTTTTAGACTATAAGATCAAAAGAAGAACAAGATATGTATAAGTATTGATGTCATGTTTAGAGAGTAGCAACCTTATCATCAACAATTAAATATGCTTAACTTAGATGCAAATTATTTTCAAGAGATAGATGGAGAGCAAGCCAATGTTAGAATGAGCATTGATGAGATAGAAGTTGATGGAGAATTTCCTCAAGCTAAGAAAAGCTACAGAAGAATCCACAAGTGAGACTAGCATTTGTCTACTTCAAGAAGAGATTTAGTGCAATAAAGAACAACATAATTTGCAAATGAGCTCAGCTTCAACCACTCAAGATGGAGAAAATTGTAGAATGGGGAGAATGAGAAGACCACCACAAAGACTTGGTGAGTGAGATTAACATAATATATCTTATGTTTGCATTTTTGTAGCTAAGATTGAAGGAGGAGATATGGATGCATATCCTATTCATTTCTAAGATGTAGTGCAATCACTTGAGTTTGTGAAGGCCATGGATGAGGAATTGAAGTCATTGAAGTAGAACAAGACTTAGAAGCTAAGAACATTGCCAAAAGGGGGAAAAGTCAGAACATAGAAGTGGGTTTATAGAACCAAGCTTGATGCTAGGGGTAACATCTCAAGACACATGGCTAGACTTGTAGCCAAGGGATACTTACAACTTGCAGGAATAGACTATGAGGAGACATTTGCTCCGGTAGTCAAGTTTGATTCTATCAAATCTATTCTTTTGTTCATAATGAAAGACATGGATATAGCTCAACTTGACATCAAGACAACTTTTATTAATGGATATTTGCATGAGGAAATTTAAATTGAGCAGCCACAAGGATACAAAGAAGCTAGAAAGTAGAAGAGTGTTTGCATATTGTTGAAGGGCCTTTATGGCTGAAACAAGCTTCAAGGAATTGGAATTGGAAGTTTGGTGACTTCTTAATGAGATATGGGTTGCAACAGTCAATTTTTTATCCTTCTATGTCTTATGGATGTAGGATAATAATCACTATCTTTTTAGACAATGGATTGATTTGTAGGAAAGACAAATCTCACATTGCTACCATGTTAGATCAACTTGGTAGAGAGTTTGAAGTTGTACATGGAGAAGCATAGTACTATATAGTGCTTCAAATCTTTCATGACAAAGAGAATCTAAAAATTACATTGACTCAAGAAGGATATATAGATTCAATTATAATGGTTCAATCTTGGAAGTGAATATCCAATACTCATGTAGATTCAAATATTACATTACAAGTGGAAGAAAAAGAACCAATTTGTGCACCCTATCAAGAAGCAATAGGATGCTTAATTTATGCTATGATAGGTAGAAGACTGGATATAGCTTATGATGGTAGCATAGTGGCAAATTTTAGTTCTAATCCTTCACCTCAATAGTGTGAATCATTAAAGAGAATCTTCAAGTACCTCAAAGGTACTTTGATTATCTATTAGAATTTAGTGAAGGATCAGATTGTACTAATACACTAGTAGAGTAATATGATACTAGTTTTTCTAGTGCCATTGACTTAGACAATATAAAGTCACATAGTGGTTCATATTCATAATGAATGGTGGACCACTAGCTTGGAGCAACCATTGAGAGTAGAACATTGTCACTTCTACAATAAAGGCAGAGTATATAGCAATATGTTTAGCTACCAAGGAAGTAATATGGCTCTGCAGGTCATTCAAGAAATTGCAATTTGGACAAGATGGTCCAACTCCAATGTATTGCAACAATCAAAGTGCTATCAAGTTGGTGTACAACTTAAGATTCCACAAGAGAACCAAACACATAGAGATCCAATTTTATTTATGTATGAGAGCAACAAGAGAAACAGGAAATTTGTTTCAATTATATCACCACCAACAATCGAATTGTAGATATTTTTACAAAAGCTTTACTAGGAGATAAGTTTGAAAGTTTAATTGAAGTACTATCATGTCTTCAATGAGTGATGAGTGTTGAAATTTCATTATAAATGGTAGTACATGTAGCATGTGATAGTGGAGGTTGGTATAGCTTGTATCATACACTATAGAAGTTAGGGTTTGCACCTAGCACCCATTGATGATGCTAGTTAGTGTTAGAGCATACAATACTTGTATTTAGGTCCTTACCTTTTTAGTGAGAAGAGTTCCATTCTATCAAGATGCTAGCGGGATTCTAAGAAAGCTTGAGCAGCAAGGTTATGAGTGCAGCAGTCTAGAGAGGTAAGACTAGACATCACGACCAAGTGTTCCATCAGTTTAGAACCTACATACCAGCCACAGATAATCTATTCTTCATTTCATGTGACCAGATATGCAATAAAAGGAAGTTAATAAAGGTGCTTTGAGTATCTTTTAGTGTTCCTTGTATTTTTTAATTGATGTGCAGATTTGCATAAGTTTCACTACAGTTTTAAACAAAATGGGGCTAAGCCCCAATAGTATTGATATGAGAAATCTACCCTATAACACCTAAGATATCATATCTATGCAAATAGTATGTTCTACAAACTACTGGAACATCCAAAGAAACTTCACCTAGTGTAATTGCTCACTTATAGATTGCACAAACAAATGCTCTTTGTAAAGTAATGGACAGACATTACATAAAGTGTATTGTAAAATAGGAAAGGGAAAATGGTACCCTTGAAGTCTATAATGATACACCCTTAGGCACTCCATGACAGATGTGTCACACGCATCATCGTTCACCCCATATAACTCCATTTACAACGATCATGCCATTTGATTGATGTCATTAACATTCTCGGATACGGGAAGTGGATTACTAGAGAATGGGTGATCTAAAGCAATCGTATTTGGCTATGCTCTATGTGGTAAGAAATGGATGTAGATATGTAAGATTATGATCTTATGACCCCCTTATACCTGTAGGTGTATCCGTCACATCGTCAAAATCCACTCTGAATCGACAGTCAAACTTAAAGGCTCCAGCTTTCATATATTCACGTGTAGGTTGCATTTTCGAACAAAAGCCAGGATATCTGACGTTCACGTCTCACATGTCCTTACGAGAGAGTAGTACTCAGGATGAGTATACTACATAAAACGAATGAACAATTGAAGACAAACAAATTTAGTGTAGCTTGTCGTGCTGGTGTGGGGTACACGCGGGAAGCAAACTTGTTCAGAACTGTAGAAGATACTAACCCTTTGCTATGGCAGGTTGTGGGCGTTTAGTCCATAGGTCAAATCTCGATCCACGCGTATGGATTAGTAACTGTGTGCACATAACATTGTTTATTACTATCAAGCTTTGACCGAAAGTTGAAAACATTAGATATTTTGAAGCGGATGGCATGAAAAAGTCCACATAGCATCATGATCAGGTGACTGCCCACTTAGAAACCAGGGCTTAGCCCTATTTTCCTTTATTCGTCTCGACCTTGTACGGCCCGATGGGATCTTCCCATCCTTCATTTTTTCTACGCGGTCGCCTTATTCCCTTAGAAACCAGTACGAGTTGATTTTAAACAAGTAAAGGCGTTCGGGGAGGTCGGCGACTATTAACGACCCATGAATAACAAGGCAATGATCGATTGATGACAACGAGGAGAATGATCCATTTCGGGTTTAGGAAGCTGGAACAATCAGAACACTTTATTTGACTAAGAAGTAAACCCATGTGCGAAGTAGACTAAAAGCAAAGAACGCGTACAACATCCATGACGAAGGCAACAAAAGCACCGGAAACCTGTCTCAGGAACCGGTGCTGCCAAAAGAAGCCATCAAGACATATATGAGAGTACACAATTCTTGAACGTGTATACTCCACACAAGGAGGTGACCGGTTTCCGCACTAGTGGATGCACTCCTATCTGATCAGCCGTCTGGACATTTAATCCATGGTGACAGTCAACAGAGAATACTTGTTTACTGCCGGCAATTGCAAGCCAATTGCAAACCGTGTATACACCCTCAATGGAAGCTGATGCCAATATCCAGTTTGTCTTCGACAATCCAGGCACCTCCTAATCAGCATGAACATCGACCAATCCTAAAGCCGGTTGCCATCCCTGAAGAATATGGCGGTGGTTACAGTTTTACTCTGACAGAAAATTTGTTTTACACTGCACCTGTGAACCCTAACACAGGCGAAAAAATAATCACAATAGTTGGGACCAATTTCTATGAACGTGGATCAGAGTTTCACATACCCGGGGTACCATTGCTGACCAGCTCTATTCATCTTACAAACTCGATCATCACGACCTGGTTAATTACTTACAGCACCATAAAGGCTTTAAATCAATTCTGCCCTCGGTCTTGGGTATTATCTCGATCCAACATTCCTATACATCTGAACTGGTATTTCAAAACTACCAAGGTATCGTATTTCACAACCCAAACATTTTGACTCCGATAAGGGTTGACGTGCGCTTTCTTAACTAGGTCGGTTGCCTGCATTGATCTTTGCGACGACATTGAGCAAGGCTTTGGTTGCTAAAGGCTTGGTGAGATAGAAGTCCATGCCCGCTTCAATACACTTGCTTTCGTCCTTTGCCATGGCGTGCGCAGTGAGAGCTATTACAGGCGTTCGAAAACCGAGCAGCTTCTCCTGCTCTCTAATGCGTTGAGTTGCTCCATATCCATCGAGTACCGGCATCTGACATTGACAAGAAAATCACGAAGGAAATCAGATTGACGAAGGATGCAGCAAGGGAAAAAGACCATCCGTTTTGAAAGTTTCAGAATGACTCCAACAAATTGATGGCTTTAATCAAAGATGGCAAACTCTACTTTGTGGTGCCAAGGCCAGCCTCCTTATATAATGCTCCTTTCTCCCAGGTCGGGTGGCTGCCTCACACTAACGACACAAAGTGAGGATAGACATGTAAAGTTACCTGACAGTCCATCAAGACAATGTCGAAGGGCCTCTTCTTCGGAGGAGCAATTTCCTCCTCCACATGCTCCCTTGAAAGACTTCGCAGCCTCCTGAAGCTCCCAAAGGATGCCGATCTACTTGAAATTTTCTTGGGAAGGTTTGCCAGAACGAGCTGGGCTGCCTCAAGACCATTGTCGACGCACTCCACGCTTGCCCCCAAGCGCACCAACGTTGTCTTCGTGAGTCTTTGAAGGACAGGATTATCTTCTGCCACAAGAATATGCATACCTTTCAGGGAGTTGGGAGGGCCCATTATGTCCGCCTCTCTCGACCTTATTCTTGGAAATGGTCCAACTTCTGGGCTAGGGCTACTAGAGGTGTGGACAAGGGCCATGCCCTCCTGGAGTTGGTTGCCGTCGGCTCCACTAATAGTTCTGCTCGGCGTAGGCATGCCTGAATGGTCCCCCCTCAGGTTTCTGGCTGCAAATTGATCTCTACCTACTGTAGTAGACAAATCTGTAGTGGAACCATCCTTCGAGTCTATTTCGGACGCAACATCGTGTATTGGACTTGGATAAGGAACTAAAGGCTGACTCACAGTAAGTGGACTTTCACCCCGGCTGGCAGTGTAATTAGGCGAGGGTCTGCTATCCTTGTCTCTACTTTGCATGAGCAGCTGTACCTGTTCCCAAATGACTCGCAATCGCGACACATTTAAAGGTTTGTGCAACATAAGGTCGCAGGGTACTGTACCCTGTTTCAGAGTTTGGAGAACTGAGCTGGGAGTGTTTGGTGTAACTAGCCAAACAACCTTACAAACTGGAGCGATGTCTCCTTGAGTAAGCGAGTTGTTTAAGCTGACACACAGCTGATCTACGAAACTGGAAACCATGGCTGTATCAATGACAATCAAAAGCCGTGGTCCAACTCTATCCCCATACTTCTTCATGTAACTGCTGCTTGGAGCGCCACTAAGATCATGCGCTGGAGGCTGGCTGATAGAATCATCGACCCATGATTCGTAAGCTTGGTTCCCGGGTGAGATCTCAAAGCAATCTGACCAACTGAAACTTTCCTCGTAAAATACCTCAAACTTGATCTTCTCCAACGTATCCAAGAAGTCCTCAGGATGGCTTACAGTCCAGACTTGTAAACCACGACGCTCCAACCACTGCTTGGCCACTTTCTTTCCTGCTTGGCCTTGCATAGCCAGCAGTACATGAACCCCTTCAGGGGTTGGAGGGGTGTAACAGGAAGGTGGCGTTACGGCCTTTCCTGACGAATCTATCTGATCCGGAGACGTTAAACCGTATCTACTGGTTAGATTTCCCGGATCTTGTGACTTTAGCTGGAAGTGTGCGGGACTCATTAAATGCCCGTTTGCGGGTGTAGAGTCTGGATGGCGCTGAAATAACAGGTTGAATTTGAAGCGAGCTCCAGGCTCTCCTGGTTCATCTTTGTCAATAATGTTGATGTCACCTCCCATCAATCGGACCTGTGTCAAATCAATCTTTAACACTTAGACTCGTATTCACGTGGTAAAACAAAATCTCACGTTCTAGCAAGATCTTCATTCTTAGACAAAATACTTATGTCAGCGCTTACAAAATTCTCACCAGGGAACGGACGATTCCGAGGCCAAGCCCAGTTCCACCATGTGTTCGAGGAACGGAAGAGTCCACCTGGACATAATTTTCGAAAACTGCTCTTCGCCTTTCTCGGGGAATACCCTTGCCAGTATCATCAACCTCAAATTCATACTCCACGAGATTTCCATTGGCATAACCCTCTTCTTCGTCCATCTGCGCATAAGTCTTCTCCCGCTCATTGAAGCACCTCCAGAACCAGCCATAAAAGCATCCAAACACTCCTCCACCTTGAACATGGCTTGCACCCAGGCTGGCAGGAATGACAGGCCTTTGCCAAGCTCGCAATACTACATGCCCTGAGCTTGTAAACTTCACACCATTGCTCAGCAAATTCGAAAGAAGCTGCTTGACTCGACCTGCGTCTCCCAGGACACGTGATGATTTTTCAATCGAGTCGTCAGGAAGATCAAGGACGACCTCTACTCCTTTCTTCATACCTACGACGGCGAACATTTCAACTGCTTCTTCCAGCACTTGCAGCAGATCGAACTCTGCCTCTTCCAGTTGAAGCTTACCCGCTTCAATCTTACTCATGTCCAAAATGGAGTTCAATATGCCTGCAGATACAAATCAGGATCAGAAAGTAGAAAAGCTACCTGTTTCAGACCGTCACATTTGGAAATTACAGGTACCAGAAATCCACTGGTCTATATTCATTGCTCTATGCCCGCGTTCTTTCCATATATGCCAAGGTAAGAGTCAAAAACTCACCAAGAAGACTGGTTGCACAAGACTTCATTTGAGAGAGGTTTGATTCCAATTCCGATGATTCCATAGCATCGCACAAACACAGGTCAATTAGACCCAGTATGGCAGCAAGAGGTGTTCTTAAGTCATGGCTCATGCTCGCAAAAACTATGCTTTTATGACTACTCCTGCTCTCCGCTTGTTTCGTCGCCTCCAATTGCTGGATAAGAGCTGCCCGTAAGCGCATTTCATTGCTTACACCCTTCGTCAGAAGCACGACGAAAAAGCAGCCCACTAGGCCAACGCAGATAGCAAGAATGAGCAGCAGCGCGAGGATTGTATGGCTTCGCTTGTGGCTTGGTCCCCATACACTATCTCTTGGGATTAATACCACACAGACCTGTAAGGAGGGTACCTTCTGTTAGAATCTTGAATACATCAGTATTTGATGCTGAGGAGTACAGAGCATGGTGAGGTGTCGCATTAAATGAAGCAGTGCACAGCCTATCACTGCTATTTAAGAAGCTAGCTAATGTTGACAATTTTAGTAACCACAGGCAAAAGCTCAAAATAACTCATTCTGTTTTCCAGTCATCGCGAAGCTCACAGTGAGCCAACAAATATAAGCTATTCAAATTTCAGGAGTTCTCACGCATAGAGTCCGTTCTACTTCAAAGCACCACAAAGCTCCATGACGCCAGTGCAACAGTTTGTATAGAGAGGAAGCGCGAATTACCAGAGTAGTGCGCGCAATTTTGACGGGGGCACTGTTGAGAACATATTGAGCACCACCGATGTTGACACTGCTTGCTTGGAAATTCTGTGTAACATTATACCCCAAAACACTGGACAGATAGTTTGCAGCTCCTGCGACCACTGAATTGTTGGAGACGGACGCCAGAGGGAGCAAGGGATTCCCAGTCTGGCCAATTTCGTAATCAACTACGACGTTGGTCTGCACTAAAAGCCTACCGTCCTCAGTGGTGATGTACATGTCTCCTCCTTGAAGATCAAGAGTCTCGAAGAAGTTGCGGATCTCAGACACTGAAAACCCAACACCCGCAAGTCCTACAGCATCTCCGTCAGAACTTTGCTTGACGGGTGCTAATGACAGAAAGAGAAGGTCTTTGGTCCGAGCAGCAAGAACGCCCCAAGAGGATTCTCCTTTCTGGTTGTTCCAGGTGTTATTGAAGATATCTAGAGCCCAATATGATAGCGGCGTAATAGACATCGCGGGTCCGGTAGGTAATCCGGTAGAAGAATCTGCTGATTGTCGGTACCACTGATACCACGGACGACTCGTGGTCAAATTCTCGTCTGAATCCCATGGAGATGCAGGAGCAACGGTTCCGGTGGTGCTTCCCGGACTCAAGTACGAAGAATTCCCAAAGACGATGGAGGTACCATTGAATTCTGACGAATATGAGACAAACAAGCCATTTTTGCCAAAGAAAGACACTAAGCTCCTTTGAGGAATGACCGAATAGGCGGAGAAAAGAATCGGCGCCACCTGATGCAGAACGATGTTCATTAGATTCGCCGAGTCAAAGGAGACGAGGCATAGATTGGAGGACGAAGCGCGGCTACAGAGTCATTCCTACATCCTTACCGCGTTTTGATGGTGAGGTAAGAATCAGCCCTAAGAATGAAAATTCTTCATGTAAAGACGTAGCTGCCCACTGCTCTCAAGACCTCCAGAAACTGAATTACTGTGCTTAAACTGAAATCTGAGTGTGTTAAAGCTTCGTGCCACGATTGAATCACTTGATAGCTAGCTCTACGTGCTCTTATACTGTGATACCGGCACATATATTGCGAAGAGAATATTAAAAGATTACTCACCTGCTCTTGCAAAGTTGCATATGTAGAATAATTGTTTGATATAAGTGGGGAACTCAAAAGCCTTGCGAGGGCCATAGTAGAGACATTGTTATTCTGTAACAGACCGCTGGTGGTCTCCTCCGTCCTTGCGAGAAATTCGCTCCGCAGCGCGTCTGCCACTGTACTGACTGACTTCTCGGCATGAGTGGTAGAAAAATACCACGTAAGTATTGTCATCACCGTGATGAGCATCGCGAGCATGCCCTGCACCAAGATGCAATTCCAATCGTCACACTTACAGGCCAGACGACTTTTGATAGATATGTCACTCACATCGGCTGACATGCGTAGAGTTGACCGATTCAATAGTCAATCCAACATCTCCAGGCCAACGACACTTCTCACCAACAGGATGACAAAAAGATTCGCGTCTGATGTGATCCAATTTCAGGCGGCAGATATTTTTGTCATCAGGCGCTGTCCTTGAAAACGTCATACGTTTAATAGGATTCCAGTACTTGCATGTAAGCTTCCGCAGAAAACCCGCGTTTCAATTGCTGTAAGCTAAAGTCCCGACTTTTATCATAAATGAACCACTGGCGGCGTGAATTGACAATTGATCGCATGATACACCAGTCCACTCGATCAAGCGATCTTGGGATCTGAAACGAAGAAGCACCAAGTGGTACACCAATACTGCCCTACGTTGACCAGATAATTGCCCCACCCTGCGCGACTGGACAGGAACAGGTTGGTAGCTTAGCCAGCTCAAGTAAGTTGAACAGTTCACTGTCCGAGGTTTGAGACTTCTGCCGCTTCGCATTCGGGCCGACCACGGTAAAATTCACGTCTACGACAACCACAATCCTAGTTTCTAAGCTGGGGAAAGAAGCTTGTAACCACTGAATTCCCTACCATTCTGGGTCCATCACGCGAATACAACTAACTAATGCGCACAGTTTCAGCACGAATTTCAATGGCGTCCTACCCTTCGCCTCTGCTGCATCGGAGTGCATGATTTTGCTGTTTACTATCTGGTACCCGACATCTGATCTTCAGAACAAGCTGATCCTGTGGTGTCTTTCGCGCCATTCGCCGGTTGTTAAAATTTACGAACAGCCGACACAAATTAGGCAATGTCCCGGATTACGAGATGGATGTGACAATAAATGCATATTTGTTAATCAAACTTGGCGGTAATCTATGACAACTGGGAGTTCAGTATTTGAGGCGTCCCGCGTCCAAAAATCAGCAGAAACTCGATATTCTGCTATTGGATGTATTCGGGAACGGTCAACATAGCAAGTGAATAAATCTGGATTGCAGAATGAAGCATACCATGATTGCAATCCGTGTTGTAAGTAGAGGATCGCACACAATGCCGTGCACAATACGCCGTCCAACTCGCTGAAAAAATGCAAGTCCCGGTGTATGCATATTGCAGCAGCAGACGGGTTTCTGCATTCGGTCTCCCTCGTCATCTCGGGGGTCTCGGCCTTCAACAGATGGGGGGCCTTCCTGATCTGACGGAATGTGCACGGCATGATCGCTGTTGTTGCGAAGCAATATTTCCCTGTCTTTGGTCGCCTCTCCTCCTTCGTCCGGCAGTGCAAATGAGTTGTGTAACAGCCTACCACCATCAGACGCAATCGAAGCGCCGATCAAAAATGCTGGGACCCCCGGGCAGCATGAGGGTCCGCCCCGCCCTTCCATTCTCCTAAGTTCCTCCCACACATCCGGAGAATGCTACCTTCCCTCTCCTGCCACTAACCAACGTATCTACGACTGCAGAAGAAAAAGCCCCTCCGCCCTGCCACGCATTATACTCAAACATCTTCAGCTCATGCTCCACTCTTCCTCGAGCCCCGAGAGCTCCCCTACGCCTCCCTCTCAAATCTACGTAGCAAGATTCCACCAAGACGAACCTCCGAATCTTTCAAATCTGAGCAAGATCTCCATTCCCTACTCCAGACCGCGTGTGCACAACTCCACTTCGCGGCGGCTAGGCACACTTCGCCTCACCTCCCCTCGCAGAATGCATTCGCAAACCACATGAAAAGCCCCGAGCTGATCAGCTTCCCCATATTCACACCCCGTAGTCTCCACCTCTGCAGCCGAACTCACTCCTTCTTTCCCCCAGTTACAACCAATCATCCACCTCGCGCCTTTCCCCTCCTAATCCTCGATTTTTCCACCACTACGCCGAATTTGAACACCTCCTCCAGAACTGTTGACGAGCGACCGTCGCCACCGAAGACACCACTACTCCCCCCGCGCAAAACAACCTCAAAAACAGCAGCGAAACTAAAGAAGTAGCAGACAACAACCAGCTCCCCGACCAAATGAGCACTACCCTGGACCTCGGTTACTCCTCTCCTCGATTCGAAAACCTAAGTTGAAATTCAAGGATCGACGCACAGAAGCTCGAGTGAGACAATGGAGGAAGTTGGAGAGGAGGGAAGGCAAAACGAAGGAAGGAACGGAGGAAGGAAGCAGAAGGGCAAGTAAGGGAGGGAAGAGCGAGTAGTTCAACAACACTACACAGAGCCAGAGCGAACCAGCAGCAGTAGTGCAATATCAAGGGGGGAGGGAGAGAGGGAGCAGCAGCAGCAGCACTTCTCCTACTTGACTTACCATGCGACGAGCGCCCTAAGATCTAGACACTAGGTGCTTTTCACCACGTGGTAACTCGTCCCAATCTTTCAACCGGGTAAAATGGATCAAGTGGGCCGCGAACCTCGACAGTTACTCCGGTTACATCAGTGAAAGTGCCCGTTCGGGTGGTTTTTACCCCCTTCGCATTTACCAATGGAGTACCGGTTATGACTGGAACCCAGGATATAGCGGGCGTCAACATCCGGTATAAATATATCCCCCTCGCCGATTCCCTTGTCTTTGTTTCCGCTCTAGGGTTATGGTTGGCTGGATTGCGGCCCTTCTCCTTTGTGGGTGTCTCGATCAGTGAACATCCCTGATGATTCTTAGTGTATATTTATTTGACATGCTTCTTCGTTTCAGTTGGTGAGCTGGGAGGCGGCGGTGTGTATGGGGAAGCTTTAGGGACAAAAGTGTCGAGTCGAATAACCACATTGGTTGAGGTTACACATGACCCCGTGTTGTATGCCAGAATGTGTTTGTCCAGACTTTGTTGATCACATTAATCGTGCCTCGAGGAAGGAGAAGATTCTTATCCACTGGTGGTAGCCATTGATTTACAAATCCTCTAATTGTACATGTTCGAAAGTTATTCTTTTCTGGTAAGATATTACAATTGTGTTACCTTGGTAAAGAGTCAGTCTTCGATTAAGGGTCTTCTGGAAATGCCCTTGCAGAAATATATCGATGATGTTATGGTAATTTTAATAGAATAGAGAAAAGTTTTGGTAAGATGTTTGCGACAATTAATCAATGCAATCCATCATGTTTCAATTCTTACATGTTCAATGCTTATTCTTTTCTGATAAGATATGACAATTTTGTTACCTTGGTGAAGAATCAGTCTTTGATTAAGGGTTTTCTGGAAATGCCCTCGAAGAAACATACGAATAATTAATATAGAAATATTCTTGTAATATTTTTGCGACAATTAATCAATGTAATCCATCGTGTTTCAACTCTTACATGTTAAATGTTTATTCCCTTTCTTATAAGATATGCCAATTTTGTTGCCTTATTTAAGAGTCACAGTCTTTGATTAGGGAATTTCTGGAAATGCCCTTGAAAAATATGACAATAATTGTTTTAGTATGCTTAATGTTATGATAGCTTTTATAGAACAAGGAAAATTTTGATAGGATTTTGTGAATAAATGCGATCCATCGTGTTTCTCAATGCAATGACAAGTTGTTAAATGTGCAAATAGTATGCAAAAATGGTCATGCACATTCTTAGCGATACCCCATAATCAAAAGAATGAAAACATCGGATGTAGTCTGATCACTCTTCTCTCCTTATAACCTATCTCAAATACCGAACTTGCGTCACCGCATTTCTTTTCATATGAATACTTATAGGTTAATGTCTACTTTCGAGGTGAGGACTACGCCTTGAAGCAACGTTAACCAAATCACACGAGATTCACTCTCAAGTAGAATAAAGTATTGAATGAAATAATGCAGAAAATGTGTGAAAACCATTTCACGAACAGTAAACATATGGTTATTCTATCTTGGGTGAGAGGAGCATGTCTTCCAAATGAGCTTTCCATTATTTGAATGAATTCTGATTTCCTGTTATGTTGATTGAAGGTTTTGGTATATATACCCTTTTGTCTACTTCAGAGACCCGTTCATATAAACGCAAAAGAGCTTAGTAGTAGTGGAATGAAGTTTGTAGCTTATGTTCATAACTTCAATGAAATTTGTCGTACAATCCACCGAATTCTATCAGAATCAGTCTAGTTTAAACCATCGTACTCTTTTACAAATACGCATCTTTGAATTCGTTGGGTCTATTCACAGAACTTCTCTTCGGGTAGAATTTGCTCCTCAAAAGCCATTCGAGTGTCGGAGTTCTTCTCTCTTTTTTACTCTTGCCTACAAGCGAATGTTGAAAGGAAGTGATAGAGGGCAAAGCAAACCCGAATTTACACAATCACCAGTCTATGATATCAGAATTCAATATCGAATTACACAGAGAGTCACCATGTCAAAGCAATGACTGCCAGTGCAGTTTCGATCAAATTCTTTTGTAAAAAATTCTTGATTTAAAATAAGAATTGTGGCCCCAAATGCTATCGAATCTTTTCTGACTTTTCATATATACTATGACTTTCAATACCGCCCACATTAAACCTGATGCTGCTGGAAATACTGGTGTGGAAAAGATTTATTTTCAAACTACGCCGATTCCCCTCTCCTCTAAAACAGAGAAACCACATGACTTAAATCATCATATCCACCTTACTTTTCCACTGAGCAAACTTTGTTGGGACCACACATAGACATTCCAGTTAGTACACTGTACATACTTATCTAAGTCAAGGTTCCATAAAAGATCCTGCCAATAACCATTCGCTCCTGGACTCTGAATCCAAATTGCGCATGTTCTAGAAAGACAACTTACCTTTCTATGCAAGTGGGATATATATCTACAAAAGTTAATTCCCTCATCCCCTGAAAGAGACCAAGTTGAAGACTATCCCTCCGTCATGCTCGAATACTGAAGTAATCCAAGAGCATCCAGTTGTGACTCTGAAATACCATGCCAAGTTGGGAAATATCCCATATCATGCTCAAACACTCGATCAGAGCACCACGCCAAGTGGCCAACCAAATAAGTTTACGAGCTACACTACATCCATGTGCGATTCTTCTGAGTTGAAGAACATGAACTTTTGTCATGTGCTGGGCCGCTATCCTTTTGTGGGTTGACAAAAGAATGTAGAAACGAACGAGTGGGACATCATCGAACACTGTGCCCCTCGCTGCTACTGTACCTACAGTACTGCAGTATGGCTCTTCTGGTTCCGGCTCCCTTCAGATATGAGGCAGCATCCATTCGCCGTCCGTCTGCTAAATGGCCCTCTGGTCTGTCCATTGACCCGACGGCGATTCAACACTCTGGCTTCAGTCTACACTACGTCGCTTCCAGATCACGATATGCTGCATACAGTACTGCTCTACTGTTGTTCTCACTTCATCGATCTCGCGGACTTGCCGAGGATTGCTTTCATTTCGTTTAACGTAGCGCCAAGGCTAACCAGCCGGGTAACCAGACCGGTGCCAGCCGGTTTTGTAACCAGACCTCCGATGAACCGCGAATTCAGATCCATAGTCGTAATTGGAATACCGGAAGAATGGAGCATAAAGCACCGGGGTGCTTAAACCTTAAACCTGAATTATTATACCGCGTCTTCACTATAATCGTTATGAGTTTCAAGATGCCCACTGTAACAGAGGAGGACACATATCACTCGAAGTGTTTGAAGAATAAGCCCGCAGGCAGTCACGAAACCGTAAGTGATGGTGTGTTTATGCTACCAGCTGTCAGTCTCGTTTCGTTCTTAGTTCATTTCATCATCCCAAATGGAGGACACTTTAGTTCCAAATTCTCAGTTCTATTGGCCGCAAACAACACATCAGAGTTTCAACAACTTCGGTAGGTTTGTGCTTTACCAAATCACAGTTGGATCAGGCGCTCATGAAAATGTGCATTAGATTTGAAACGGTTTGACGCCATTCTCAGGTCGTGCATCATTTATGATGCATGAAACATGTAAAATAGGTCGTGGTTAGTCAATTGTAAACGGTATTATCAAATGCCGTAAAATTTCATACGGACTTCCTTATTGAAATTCTCATGAAGCTGTGTTGTTGAGAGATAATCAACTTATTACTAACTTAATCTCTAGACATCCAGAGCTGAACTCGATGTCCGTGTAGCACATAAGATGGTCATGAAAGTGCAAGAATTTCTATTAACTGCACACAAGGATCCATTGATATAACTTCCTACAGAAGCAGTAAGATAGAATGCGGCTGTTGGTGTGAATGACAGAAGAAGACTTGTTATGTAATGTGGAAAATAAACCCTTCCCAAAACGTGATTACTTTTTGCCCTTCAGGAAACACTGAACTCTGTTGGAGATGTCTGAGTGTTGTTCGTTTTGATCCATCCAAGGTTGTTCAACTATTCCCGCACCTCGTATCCACTTATACTATATGTAGTTCAACAACCATTGAAAGGTTAGTGAGTATTGGTTGAAGGACGAGAGCACGCGAAACATGTGCCCGATTAATTTAGACATCAAAGTTTGCCCTTGCCGTAGATGTAATCATCTCAACATTCATATAACTTACTAAAATAGAAGTATTCATTTACCTTCGAAGACATTCAAATTATGCCATATCCTCATGGAACTTCTTGATATTGGCTGTAATTGCACATCAGCTGCAATGGGAGAATCAATTACAGGGTCTACAAGACATAACAAGGCAAGATGAAGTTACCCCAACCGAGACAGCACTGATTTTGAATCTGAAGCATGCAGAACTTTTTACTCTGTTTAGCAAGCGGTGAAATCATCATCCTGGCTATTGATCCGAACGAATCATTTTCCTTCTAATTGGACTTTACCTAAGAAAATTAATTAATGTTGATCCAATTTTCACATAGAAAGCAAAGAACAATCCAAGCTGGTTAACGAAGGTCCCTCAAACGAGCTGTAAGGCATCAGGGGTACAAGCTGCCAGTGATGAATTAGCTTTTTGTTAAATCAAAGAGCTGGTAGAAACGCCAACCACAAAAAATTTCAATATTTTCCCGACGAATTTGAATGAAAAAGAGGGGAGAAATCTCTTTTATTTGTAAATCATCAGAATATGTAGATAAGTTTTACCTTACGGTACCTTATATCGTTTTTCTCAATTAAGGGCATTTTTTTAAATAAATTAGTATCCAAGAAGATATTGGGGGAATATGACAGAAAGTAAAATTCTAGGTAAAGGAATCTTCCCGGACCACCAAGTCATTTTTTTTTATGTTATTTATAGCTTTGTCTCAACACGGTTGTAAATGTTGTGTAGCAGTAATACATGCATTATAGAGGAAAAGGCGACCGCGGAAAAAACAAGAAGAATGGGAAGACCCCATCAAACTCTACAAGGGTAAGACAAAAGAAGTTAAATGGAGCTAAGCCCCAATCTTATCGGAATGATAAATCTGCCTTCCTGTGTTCTACGCGGTTGCCTCTTCCCTTCTTAAGTTACCCGAGTTATGAAAGTCATAAGTCCTACAAATTACTCGAGCAATCACCCATTGTGATGGCTCTCCTTTGGATTACACCAACCAATTACCCGAGTTATGAAAGTCATAAGTTCTACAAATTACTAGAGCATCACCCATTGTGATGGCTCTCCTTTGGATTCCACCAACCAATGCTCTATGGAATAGGAGAGTGAAAAGTAACTATATCATATACTCTCATGTACTCTGTGCCTAACATCTGTTACATATTTGTCAATGAATTACACTTCAAATATTACATATTTGTCAAAGATACACTGTTGTATTACATAACCATAATACTCTATCTTCATGCAACTGACCGTGATAATATATGTGATTGGATGTGAGTTCTTCTTAAGTTATGTCACAGTACCTTATATCAATGACCTATACAAAAATTTCAGAGCAGACTTCTCTGATTTAAAGAGAGAAAAGGGCGACCGCGTAGAAAACACGAAGGATGGTTTCAAGTATGATCTGACCTTGTGATGGATGTCGGGGAAAGAGATCTTCGGCCAGCTAACATTCAGTACCATCCCGATGAAGTATGACCTTAATTACGTCCATTAAGTATCATGGAATGCTTCTGAGTCTCTTGAGAGTGCTTTAAAATGAATAACTAATAAACATTTCTGGATTGGATATGTTTGTCCTAATACATGTCTGAGAAAGGTTCGGTTTCAATCATGGTTGACAATTCCTTCACTTTCAAGCATTCAATCATTTATGGATTCGTCGAGATGACACGCTTCAGTTTCAAGGCTTTTATACTGCTTGCACTACACGCAATCCCTTCTGAGACTTTAAGACATAGGCATGGAGACCCATTAGAATAGACAACCGAGACCTCGAATAAAAAATGAGAAACTCGACAAAGAGAAGAAACAACTTGGATTAGAGAAACTTGGATGTTCTTCGCTTCAGAAGTCGAGTTTAGTGTAGTGCACCACAAGATAACTCGGCCAAAAATGACCGTTTTGACCTGTCACCGAGCAGGTAGACCGGTCGAACAGGCAGGTTTCTAGTTATCTGTCGTGTAGAGGAGTTCCATGTACAGAACGGCAACACAGTAGCGTTGCCGTTCAGCCCTCACCCGGATATATGGTAACTGTTTCTCATTGTTAGGCGACCAACAAGTGAGGCTACTGTACTGATGTGAGGAGAAGGTTACAAGTCTGAACCTCTAGTTACAGATATTCATTAACCTGCACTAATATGACAAGAGTTTGAGGAGTTTAAGTAAAGTGCAAGAGCTATTGTTGAACATAGTGACAAGTTACTTAACCAGAGTCTAGAACCAAACGTGCTGTTGCTGTCATGGTCTAATGCTCTGGGGAGATCCACTTGCAGGTCTAGAACTATATTTGAGAGCCTAAAGAGAGACTTTGTCTGCTTTTTTGTTGCTGAGACTTGATCACGCTGTCTGGGTGTATGACAAAATACGCTCACGATCAACTTATCTATTACGACCATGATTAAAGTGGGTTTGGTCGCTTTAGCCATCCACTTGCAGATTGAACACTCCTACCGTACGTCATTTACTCTTACTGCCGGACTAGTAAGATCTTTTTAAAATTTTCTAATTAAAAAATTCGACACGTGAAGAGGGAAGGATGGAGTCTTGCCCTTCCACTCAGGAACACTATCTCTTTTGGTCATGGTATGAGGTTTGAAAGTTCTCCACTATTCTTTGCCAGGTCTTTACGTATATTAGGACAGTGTAGTAGTTTTAATTACTCATTTAGAGGAAACCTATGTTGGGGCTGTTGAATGTTACCTTTTTTTTTCTCTCCCTTGTACGGCTTGATGGGGTCTTCCCATCCTTCGTTTTTCCTGCGCGGTCGCCTTCTCTGTTGTATTTAGAGGAAAACTCAGAACACTTTCAGTATACAATCAAAGCTAGTGGCGTCTTTTGTCAGTTGTAACATCACTTTCATCGGATTTTCATATACTTCAGAGTTTTTCTTTAAAAGGATATAGTCTAGTTATAGAGGATAAGTTAATAAGTTAATAAAGCAATGAACCAAGGCATTATGTTGTTGATGTAGCATAGTTATTGAATTACCGTTTTTACCGTAGATAAATATTCTAAATGGATAATTCTTTGTGAACGGGTTCAAAAAATTTCCAAATAATTTATGTTAATATAAACTAGTTGTTTTATTCCTTGAAAAAAAATATCTTTGATATGTGAATTTACTTAACATATTTTAATTTTGAAGGTGACTTTGAGTGGACAAACAATCTTCTTGTTCAAAGCATTAATGCATCTGGAAGCTTTACGTTAGGATCATCAGAGTCAACTAGATTCAAGGGTTTATAAGATCACATAGTTTACAAGATTTGAGGTTGAAAGTCTCGATACGTGGAATCCATTCGGATTAGATCAGGGAAATCAGCTAGTGAAGGAGGCTTCGGGTTGGGGTTGCATAAGTGGAATAAAGTCACACTTTTGGTTTGAGATCAAGGTATTCAAATTTGATAGCGATGAGAGTCAATACTTTAACATAGAGTCCTATTTAATACTTTAGAATATCACTAACAATCATCGTTGTTCTTTTTTCATCGTTGTTCTTTTTTCATCGTTGTTCTTTTTTCATCGTTTGGAGTTTACAATTATCATAAAACTCTTCATTGAAAATTACGAAGAACCTTTCAAATGTTCAATATGTCTAATAGACTCAAGAAAATAGTTTCTCTTAGGTTTCATTCACCAAATTAAAAAAATATTTTTAATTTTATTTGAAGGTAATCCTATACAGGATTGGAAGCATGTGATGAATAATCTTATATTTGGAAAAGAAAGTTACGTATTTGCATAATTTATCCTTGTTACTCCTGATCGATCTTGTCATAATTTTTAGTAGTCAGGTTGATTTGTAAATCATGTAACTAGATTTAATAAAGATAACGTTTTCAAGGTTACACCATCTACTAACAACTAAATATTACGAGTGCAAGCAAAGCTACCTAGCTAAATCACCGCCAAATAGATAATTCTTGACAATAATGAAAACTAATCTCATATAAACATAGAAGATTAAATCTCAATTTGATACTTTGATATACTAGAATAAACAGATTGAGCACATGTATATTTAATTTCATCATAGATCATTTATTTTATATATTATATGACGTATATTATATCACTCCAGTTTCACTATATCAAGAATATTCATAATCAGATTATGATTTCTATGAATTTCCAAAGTATGATTTACATCTTGATGATAATGAAAGTAATTTCAAGTAAAGATATAAGATTAAATTCTATATTGATAATTTTATGTAGTAGAATAAATAGGTTAAATGTATACCTCATTTCATTCATCATGTTAGGTTTTACTCTTATGCGTTAGGGTACCCTGTATTTGGGATTTTGCTCACTCGCAAGTTGACAATGAGAGTGGACTGTGAGAAGGTGATAGATCGGATTTGCATATGTCAAGAGCCCGAGTTAGTAAAGAAGTCCCACAAAGCTTTCCCGTGGAGTAGCCTCACATGGAGGTGAATCACGTATTCCTGTGTGAAGCAAGAACTTGCTGGTAATTTGCATGTTGTTATGACACTAATCTGTTTTATCAAACAAATGGTATCAGAGCAAGGTTAATGTTGATGATGGAGGCCACGGGACCTCAGTTTGGGGACCTTGGTCGATCATCCATTCCCCTGCGCTCTGTACTTTATTGAAAGGAAGGTAGTTGCGAGCCTCCGGGATTGTGGTAGTGCCAGTATCAACACCATAGCATGAAGGAGAAGAGAAGACGGCAAGCAGCAACAGCTTTGGAATGAAAGAGTGTTGGGATTAATTACAGAAGGTGGCTGGATAATGAGCATTGTTCAGTCAGTCTTGAGGACGAAAGAGAATGAGAGAATCAAGAGCTCCTCCACTTTGGTTATAAAGGGGAGATTTGGTAATGTAAGCAGCAAGGGCTAAAGAAAAATTTCTGGTGTCCAATTCTCAATCTTTGTACGAAGGGGTAAGTACTAGTTCCATTTGCTGGCTGCAATTGCTTCTTATGTACTCTACATCGGATCTATAGCTGCAACAATTGCCGCTGTCATGTAGCAAAGCACGATATAGTCTCCAAGTCTTTCTCGGTGTGGTCTTGTACCCAAGTTGTTGTGACGTTTGTGTTTTTTTTCTCTTTTTTTTTGTTCTAGTTCTGGTTAAGAGGTTCCCACTTCTATTTTGACGACTACTTTAGATTTCACATCTTGGAAATTTCACTTAGTCAAACTCAACTGCAGATGTTTCACATGAAGTAGAGTAGGTTGGTGGGAATAAGGTCAGATGTCCAGGTGAAGAAACAATAACCCAAAGTAATATCGGTCTGAATTGCTCAGACCACTGAGCTCTTGTTTTAGTGACAAAATGCTAGTGGATGGCCTCTGGGAAATCAATGTATCTCAATATAGAGTGTCATATCTGTTTGATATCATAAGAGTTTGTAGTTTGTAAACCAAAGTTGTCGTTAGTCTTATGCCTTGACGTGGTGAAGGTGGCCATTCCTCATGTGCTTCCCTTGTTAATGCAAATACCGTACAGTATTTCCCAAGAGTGTCATGAAGATCTGGAGGCACACTCCATAACTTCCCAAAGGTTTTGAGCTTCAAGACTAGGGTAGTAGAATACACCAAGAGACCACAAATTGCACATGTAGAAGGTTTTTGGACAAAGGTTTGTCATAGGGGCAAACAGCCTTTTATCACTTGATGTAACTATTGCATCAAGATTGAGTAGTGCGGTAGGTTTGATACTGCTATTACCTATGATCATGTGAACTCTTGATGGTTTGCATATTGAGAGCATTAGGAAATCCTTTGCACACAATGATTTTCCCGACATCTTACAAGTTTACTAATGAGAAGGATCAAATACTGGAAGCAACAGCTCCCCCATGGTGAAGGAAGAGCTGGTGAAGATCGACCTAGAATGAAGAAGAACTACTTGGTGGAAGGAAGGAGTCAATAGAAGGCTTCTTCATCACATAATTACTAAATACTTGTTGGGACAGAAGGAAGGTAGGAGCTTAAATCTTGAGGAGATGGTGCCACTAGATGGTGAATGTACCTACTTATTGCTTATGGTGAATGTACTTGCTTACTTACTTGAATATTCACTATCAAAAAGTTTAAATTTCTGCACAATCCTTATCTAGATTTCTTGAGCAAGTCCCATAGTGAACTTTTGAATATTTATACTGGCAAAACTCCTCCTCAGTTAAAAGTTTGCTATTGCACCGACAAAGACGAGCAAGAAGTAGAACCCAAAGAGAGTCAATGGGGGAGAAGTCTTAGACTTATGAATGTGGTATAGAATCCAAGGCTTTACTCTCCTTGGAATTCAGTTCATAACTTTTGACTTGGGAGCCAAATGAATAATTTGTTTAGGGCGTTGGAAATTTTAGGGCTACAAGTTGATGCAACTAGATGTTGAATTTGTGTATTTGAAGGAGCTGCTGTAAAACAATTTCCGTCGTATGACCCACTCCTGTGAGTATTGGAGTTTTAAGGTGGACGGTTCAAGGACCCAAGAAGAGTCTCTAAGTGCAGCAATAGCCTCTATAGTACTTGTGGAGCAGAAATAAAATCAAGATGGATACTTTGAAGCTTGGTGGACCCAAGTTTGATGTGGCAAAGTTTGATAGCCGCATGGATTACTTGTTGTGGGAACGGCAAGTGAAAGGAGTATTGAGAGCAACTAGTTTGGGTAAGCTCTTGAGGGAGAAACCTGAGGATGTGAGACAATGTGATTGGCATGATATGCAAGAGCAAGTTGTGAATACTATTTTGCTTCACCATCAGCCCCATGTGATCAAGCAAGTGGTGGAGCATTCTGATTGTACCTCCTTTTTTGATGCACTTCAAAGCTAGTATCATCAAAATAAATTGTCAAATAGATTGTACACCAATCTCAAACTAATCACATTCAAGATGAAACCAAGTACCAACATTAAAGACCATGTGGATGCATTTTGAGACCTAGTAGTAGACTTGACAAACTTGGGAGAGGACTTGAATGAGGAGAAGAAGGCGTTACACTTGTTGGGCTCGTTGCCACCATCATATCAATTGCTTTTACGAGTTTTGTTGCACCATGAGAAAAAGACTATTACCTTTGAGGAGGTGACAACAACTCTACTTATAAATGACTTGCAACATGAAACTTGTTGCAACCTTAGTGTCATCTTCTACTTAGGGAAATGCTTTGGTTATCCAATGTGGGAGACCTCAATGGAGGACTAACGATGGTGATAAGGGGAAAAGAAAGGCCCGGTCTAGGTTTAAGTCTAGAGGCAAGTCCAAGGAGAGGTAGCATGTGACTTGTTTGAGATGTGGCAAAGTAGACCATGTGAAGAAGGATTGTAAAGCTAAGGGCAAAGGAAAGGTAGATGAAGGCTCTTCAGCAAACATAGCTTATGTGGAGGAGGATACTAATTTGTTGGATGATCATTATGATTTGTGACATTGTGGGTATGCACTTTGTGCCTCATGTCCTAGTATGGATGACAAGTGGATTCTAGATTGAGCTTGCTTGTACCATATATGCTATATCAAGGAGTTCTTCTATTCACTTTCAACATTAAATTGTTTAATTCTGATAGGGAATGATCAACCTTGTCGGATTGAGGGTATTGGATCCATAAGGATTCAAATGTTTGATGAAGCTATGCGGAAGTTCAATGATGTTTGGTTCATACCTGACATGAAGAAGAACATGATTTCCCTTGGAGTATTGCATGCCAAAGGTCCTCAATGGAGTGTTGGTGATGGGGTACTTTGAGTCACTTCTGGTGGAAAGGTTATCTTGCAAGGTAACTTTCAAAAGAATCTATTTGTATTGGAGTGCACTATAGTGTGTGGAGAAGCCAATGTAACTAGGTCTTAGGATGGGATGATGACTGTGTGGCATTCACGGTTAGGTTATTTGAGTGAGAAGGGTTTGGCTGTCTTGAGAAGAAATGACTTGCTATCTGGCTTGAAGATTATGAAGTTGGATTTTTTTGAGCATTGCATCTTTGGAAAACAGAACAGATCTATTTGTGGAGTGGAGACCCATAGTTCCAAGGGTCTACTCAAGCATGTACATAATGATGTGTGAGGACTATCCCTTACACCCTCACACTTTAGGAAAATTTACTATGTAACATTTATTGATGATTACTCAAGGTTTGTGTGGACTTATTTCATACACCACAAGTCTGAAGTCTTTGCCACTTTCAAGAAATGGAAGACCCAAGTGGAGACTCAGATTGGGGAGAAGATGAGGTGTCTAAGATCAGACAATGGTGAGGAGTATGTCTCTGGAGAGTTTAAGGCGTATTGCACAACACAGGGGATAACTTGCCACCTTAGCATAGTTTACACTCCGTAGCAAAATGGTGTTGTTGAGCGGCTCAATTGGACACTATTGGAACACATGTGGAGTATGTTGAGCAAATCAAAGTTGCCATATGAGTTTTGGGCAGAAGTTTCCAATACAACAACATATGTGGTAAATCTTTCTCCACCTAGTGCAATGAACTTCAAGATGCCATATGAGTTAAGGCATCAATGACCAATTGATTATGATAGATTGAAGATATTTGGTTGTGATGCATATTCACTCAAATCTAAGGAGAATAGGTCCAAGTTGGATGCTAAGTCAAAGAAATGTGTTTTTCTTGGCTATGCAAGTGGAGTGAAAGCTTATAGGTTATGGGATCCAATAGTGTGTAAGGTTGTGGTCAGTAGAGATGTATCCTTTAATGAATCTGGATCATTCAAGGAGGGAGGGAATGCTCAAGCTCCCTACACTAACAAAGGCAAGTCTCCCACCTTGGATCTAGTTGAGTGGGAGATTTATCACTTAAGTGATGAGGAGGAAAGAGGTGCTCCTATAGCAGAGCAAGTCTTGAGGAGCAAGAATAAGTGGAGCAAGTAGTTGCTAGTGAGCAACAAAATGTGCTAGGTCAATCTCCCATTAAACCTACACATGGAGATCAAGCAAAGAGTTCATCTAGGAGGTCATCAAGATGTGCTAGTCTAGCTCCAAACAAATATGGTCTGTGGATTGATTCAACAAAGTTGTTGGATGATGACTTGACTTTTGGGGATGATGCTCATGCTTTGGTCTTGGAAGAAGATGAACCCTCATCCTACAAGGAAGCATGTTCTTCTAGTGAAAAGGGATGAGTAGTTTGGTTCTATGGAGAAGGAGATAGAATTCTTGAGGGATAAAAAGACTTGGGAGCTAATTAGGTTACCTACGGATCAACAAGTGATAGATTGCAAGTGGATCTACAAGTTGAAAGAGGGTCCTAAGGAGGGATCAAAGATCTACAAGGCTAGGTTGGTAGCAAAGGATTTCACTCAAGAGAAGGGAGTGGACTACAATGAGGTCTTTTCTCTTATTGCAAACTATTCCACAATATGTCTATTATGTATGTTTGTTGCATTATTTGGTCTTACTTTAAATCAAATGGATGCCATCACAATGTTTCTCTATAGCACCTTGGATGAGAGGATCTTCATGAGACAACCTATGGGGTTTGTGAATAAAGGCCAAGAGGACAAGGTATGCAGATTGTTGAAGTCCTTGTATGGATTGAAGCAAGCACCTCACCAATGGAACAAGAGGTTTGATGTGTTTATGCATGCTCAAGGTTTCAATAGGAGTTTGTTTGATCCTTGTGTGTACATGAAACAAGTGAGTAATAAGACCTTTGGTTTTATTATGCTTGTGTTGTATGTGGATGACATGTTGATAGTTGCCAAGGATAGATCTGAGGTGAACAAGCTCAAGGCACTCTTGAGTTCGGAGTTCAGAATGAAGGATCTAGGGTTGGCCACAAGGATATTATGCATGGAGATCAAGAGGAACTTGGGCACTAGTCAGTTGTGGTTGATGCAAGGTAAGTATGCTAGGAAGGTACTTGCTAGGTTCAACATGGAGAACAGTAAACCAATAAGTACTCCTCTAGCTTCTCATTTCAAGTTCAGCAGCATGTTGTCCTATAGATGCCGTGGAGAACGGTTTGATGGCTAACACTCCTTATGAGAAAGCTGTTGGGAGTCTCATGTACTTGATGACTTGCACTAGACCTGATCTTGCCCTAGCCATGGGTAATGTGTGCAAGTATTTGTCAAATCCAAGAATGACACATTGGGAAGCAATTAAGTGGATTCTCAAGTATTTGGAAGGTACACTAGACTATGGGCTTTTATTTGATAGAAGATCAATGAATGCAGCATCACTAGATGGCTATGTAGATGCTGACTATGGACAAGATCTGGACAAGCGGAGGTCAACAACAAGGTATGTATTCACACTTGGTGGTGGGCGCATTAATTGGAGATCTACCTTGCAGAAGTGTGTTGCACAATCTACTACAGAAGTTGAGTATGTGGCAACAACAAAAGCAGCAAAGGAGGCAATTTGGTTGGATAGACTTGTTGTTGAGATGGGGCTAATGCATGGTAATGTAATGCTTCATTGTGACAATCAAAGTGCTTTACACCTAGTTGAAAATCAGGTGATGGATAGTATTGTTAAGCACATAGACATCAGATATCACTTTCTTAGGGAAGTTGTGTCTGAGAAAATTTTTGATCTAGTCAAGATTGATTGTAAGCTCAACCCAACAGATGCATTTACCAAAGTCATACCTTTAGAAAGTTTCTCTAGGCATCGTGCTACCGTGCAGGTTGTGCAAGTGGAGCATGAGTAGGGTGACCTAGCATTGGAAGTGACCTTGGCTGTTTTGGTTACTCTATCCTTGTATGCACTACGATTATAACTTCTAGTTATTCTAGTTTAAAGGAGGGATCAAGTGATTGGTTGTTTGTCTAGAACTTCCCGGTGAGTGATAAATTGTTGCAGTGTTACTAACCCCAAGACAAGAGTCAAGGGGGAGTGTGTTAGGTTTTACTCTTATGCCTTAGGGTTACCCTGTATTTGGGATTTTGCTCACCCGCAGGTTGTCGATGAGAGTGGACTGTGAGAAGGTGGTAGCATTGGACTTGCATATGACTAGAGCTTGAGTCAGTAAACAAGTCCCGCAAAGCTTTCCCGTGGAGTAGCTTCACATGGAGGTGAACCACGTATTCCTGTGTGAAGCGAGAACTCATTGGTAATCTGCATGCTATTGTGACACTAATCAGTTTTATCAAACACATCACTATTAATTAAAATTATATAGTATAATTAAAAATATTTGTAAACAAACAATGGGTTCAATAACAAATAGATACCCATATGAGAATATATATATCATAAATATACTAAAATTCTAATTTCTTAATTTTATCATTATAATATTTTATCTAAAATTTGGATTATGCATCCAAAAATCTTTTTAATTCTCCAATAAAGTAGAACAAGGTGCTATAGAAGTCAAAATAAGATAGAATGAACATAAAGATCATGCAAAAATGGTACAAAAAGAACATTTAAGTAAAGGAGATAGCTTTTAAAACAGATCCTCACTTGATGCTTTATAAGTCAAAAGCATGGAATATTTAATAAATAACTAAAAAGAAATATTTTTAGTATAATTGACATAATAAAATTGCACACTTACCTCTCATTAAATATGTAGAATTATATAATGAGACCTAAGTCTTCTATATTTATGATTCAAGCTAGATTTAGATAGGAAAAATTTTCAACAGTGTGAAATTTAGATTCTACACAAGATGGGTAACCTAACTAATTGGCTCAAATTGAGGTGGTATAAAAAATGTCAAGAGATTAAAGGTTTTTTAAATACATAAATTTACTAATCTAGAATTGAAGACAAAGTATTTGATTATATTGAATTTGTGTCCCATACCCAAATAAAAGTCCAACTAAATTTGAAATTGGTGAGCTATTCTAAGAGGCTATCTAGACTAATCAATAAAAAAAATTTAAACAATTATTTTCAGATGATTAATTTTGATTAGAGGGACTAAAAGAAGAGAGACGTATAATTCTAAGAAGCTTATTTTATTAATTTTATCATATAAAATTTATGAATTGCATTATTTTATTTTATGAATTCCATATAAATCTCTACTTATTGGTGTATAACAGAGAATCAAACACACATTGGGAATTTTATTATCAAAATTCTTAAGATATACTAAGAATGAAATATATAGTATTAGTGAATATGACTCTCTTTTTAAAACTAAATGACCAGTTTCATACATTTAAAGACATGCATATTTCAAAGAATACATGTTTTTGATAAGGCATGACTCCTTTGGAAATGTTGAACTTGAAAAAGAATATAGACTTTGATTAAATCATTGATATCATATCTTTATAAATCATAATATATTTCTTTACAAAATATTTTTTTTGAATTTTTTATAATATTTTAATTAAATTTGAAACCTATCATTGAAATGTCAAAACCTCAACATAATTAACTAAATTCAACCTCTTTACCAAATAATGGACTTTTCAAGCTAAACCCACTACTTGGATGTTTGTAGATTAAGTAATCTATATCATTTCAATCCTGATGATTAAGTTTTAGTTCATTGACATTATAACAAGAATTGAAATGGCTGATAACATATCTAAAGTATGAAAGGATCATTTAAAGTTAAGAAATTAATCCATAGTTAAATTACATTGCTAAATTATAATATACCATTACCTAAAACAGACGAAAGATAAGAGATATCTCGCACACTAACCAAGTTTTTATAGAAAATAAGCAAAATTCTTTCCTCTACGATACAAATAAAGGGATCCGGTCGTGAGACACCCACCTTTCCTATATTCTTTCATGAATGGTAAGATCTCGTTGTTTATAATAAGGTGATCTACAACATTTCCATTTTAGTAAGTAGTAAAGTATTTATATTGATTATATTTTTCTGATTTCTCAGAAAATTCAGAAACTATTTTAGTTATTTGGTATATTTCTAGAGCTGGTGATCTTTACCGAAACCTATTCTATTAACCTGTATGGAAGTAAACTTATTCCCGTAGCTTTTATATAAATCAGAAACAAAACACCGTAATAGATTACAGGCAAAAAGACGCACTAATTTGTGAAGGGGGGGTGTCTCCTGACCAACCAAGAAGACCGGGCCCCAAAATCGGAAATACCCACATAACAACCTTTGGACTTGATAGCCGGACCACCTACTAAATCTAGCCGATCGAGTTTGTGCTACTCAAAGTTAGAAGAATAAAGACGTTGAATTATTCACTCATTGATGTTAAGTCGAAACTCGATGCATCATGTTTGTGTTCTACGCTGGAACGTTATGTAGGCTGCACTATAGAACCTGGTATTGCCTGTTTGCTTTATGAGGGGATAGCTAAAATTAATCTCTCATTAAGTGCTCGTTCGGAATGGCACTGCATTTCCCTTCTCTCCTACTAATATGCTATCCAACGTCCACATCTGTACTTGGATATATAAATGAGAGAGTGCCCCGTTACTCTACTTTATATTGCCACTTCAGGTCCCAACTTTAGGGTCGGTCGTGATCTAACTCTCCATTTCTTTGAAATTCGAAACACTTTAGAATGACTGCAAGGACCCGCCTTAACTTGGGCTTCCCACAATACTCCGACCCTCTATCACCTGGCGCTGGTTAAATAAAACAAAAATTCAAAAATATAAGATATTCTGCCAAACCACCTCTGAAGACGAAAAAGGAGAGCGCGTAGGAAAAATGAAAGATGGGAAGGTAAAAAGGTAACATGGGGCTAAGCCCCAATAGAGTATGTATGAGAAATCTACCTCACCGCATCTAAGATATCCGCACTATACAAATCGTACTGTCTACACACAAGGAAGGAGAAATGGAGAAAATGACCTATGACCATGGTTGAGAGTAACCACCGTGTAACTTCATTAACTCACGTAAACTCCGTCAGAGTTGTACTGTACATTCGGCTCCTTAAGGTTACCGTACGCACTGTAGCTTGCATTGGGAACTTCGGGTCCACGATGTGCGTATTGAACTCCCAGCCACGGAACAAAGATTATATCTAGAAACGACAAGAAATTTCTTTCTGGCTGTCTGCCGGTAATGTCGCGCTGTAGGATGTTGTTGCCAGGATCAGGGTCTGGGTTGCCACTTGGTGTGCAACTTGCTTTGCTGACGCGTGGACTCTAAGTTCGGCTGTCGCCAGCATCCTCGCAAGTGGTCACTATTACATTACCTTCAGTCGCAGCCAACTCCGTGATAGCCTGCAAGACCAACTACGTAAATTCGAGTCCTACATACTGTAGGAGAACTTTTTCCTACCCTGCTCTATAGGCGAAAAACCTGAGCAGATTCGGCCCTGAACTATATTTCAGCAGTGTATGGTTGTCTAGCTGATTCCCTCGAGGGCGAATTCCGCGCAGTCTATCACGTTTTCCGCAGAAATCAGAGTTATCATCAAAGCTAGTCGCCAATCCAGAGCCACCTGATCCCACATGTCGCTCAATCGCCTCCACAGACCTCATACTCTAGGTTTGCGAGAATCCGCCATGACCAATTTCAACATGCTGTCATTGGCCGCCGTACACCCTAATATGTGAACACTGGCGACGGCAATGCTTCACTTCGCTTTTTTGCTGTATGTGTAGACTACAGTTGAAAGGAGTTTGTAGCGAAATTGTGATTGTGAAGTTGCTCAAATTTTTGGGAAAGTTCTGCTAGCTTACTTTGCCTCATATAGAGTATTAAGCTGTCAAAACATTCAACTTTCTTGCTGTATCGCGACTTCTGAATTTACTTCGCTAAGGAGGTAGAAGGTTCACAAGCATTAGTTCTGTAAGTGTGGGAACGGTGTTATGATCAGTTTGCAATTTCGATGCAAGCTGAAGTACTCTATCCCTACTAAGGTTCTGTAAAGCAGATACCACATTTCACATACCAGCGTTATGAGCACGTTGAGACGACAAGATGTTATAATTTCTCACATTGAGGCTCTATTTGATCAGTTCCTGTAGTCATATCATGTCACCCAACAAAACCAGGAGAGGAAACCGTGTGGGAAACGAGATATTATATCTTTCACCTTTACATTTCAAGCTCTTTCGAAGCACATCGGGGACCACACGGAAAGTAACAAAAATAATCGTGCAATGAGTGTGCTAAAGCGTCAAACTCCTTGGGGAAAACTATCTTCTACACAGGGATTTGGTGTCAACTTGCATAAGGTAGGGTCCCCACGTGATGACTTAGAAATAATGATCTTCTATTCTCATCATTTCACCGGATGTGTCGTGACCCGAGCCCGCAAATAGACGAAAACCAATCCTCGGCCACAAGTAAAATGACCACCCCGAGAATGATCCCAAACAAGGGTTGCTACAGTGGTCTCAGTTGCACGCTATTTCATCCCTAATTATAAACCAGACAGAATGACAACGCCGCAGCGGGATATATCTTGTGTAAACTGTCTAGGCTGGTGTATACCTCCAACCCAAAACAAAGATGGGAGACGATAATTGCACTCATACCAAGTATTTGTGGAATTTCTGATGCACGTGGAGATTTCCTTACTTGCTACTTATATCTCAAATTACTTAATGTTTTCTTTATTGGAAACAACGGTTTTCTGGTTGAAATACAGCATCTTTTTCTCTTTTTCTCTGTAAATTTTGAATTCTCACTGATGAGTCAAAGAAGGAAGAAATCCATTTTTTTATTTGGTTCAACTTTTGAATTTATCAATCCTCACTTCAGGTTGAGACAACGTAGGGTTCTCTCTCTTTCTTTTGTAAGGTTTCAATTTAAGAATATTTTTAAGATTTTGTATCATAAACAACCTTTGGTACAAGATTTGATAATTTGATATATAAACCATAGCACTATTTGATATCAAGATCAACTGAATGATATATTAAATAATTTGAAAAGCACATGTTATAGATAAGTATACATACAAACGATATTATACATATTACAGATGTCCATTGTCATAGATAAGTTTCACCAAAGGGGTTTGATTTTCATTATTAGCGTTGCTTATCAGCCAAATATGGAAATATACAACCATATACCTTTAAACCAAGATTCACAAGTGGGATGTTTAATCTTTGCTAATTTTTTTATTATAGCATAATTTCCATGACGAGAAGGTATTAAGAATTTTATGTAGTTTACCTTCTTGACTCTTGTGAAATGTTAAAGTTTTGATAGTCTTTCATTTGAGTCATAAACACTTAACACTAGCATTTATCCAATGATAACTACAGTTATATCTAACCCTTGAAGAACATTACCAAGTAGAGAAGCATATAAAAACTATGAAAGTAAGATATAAGAAATCAACGATGGTAAGACGGATGTGACTATATTTATTAGTACTAATAAAAGGAGAGTAATATCACATGGTATGGAAAAGGTGAATTAGAGAGGAGATAAAATAATAAGAGAGACAAGGACTATTCAAAAAATAGAGTTTAGGAGAGATAGGGTTGAAGAGGAGAAATAATAGTACTATAAATAGTATGAAGAAAGTATGTTCAATTATGGTGAATACGGTAGAATTTAGTAAAGTTGATTTGAAGGTGGTAAAAAAGTCTTTAGTTATGATTTTTACTTTATTTTCCTTTTTGTACATGAACAGAAGTAAAGAACATTCAAACTTAACAAAAAGAAATCAAGGCAGATAACATTAATATTATGAATATATAAATATCAACCATACAAATTGTGGTGAATTTAACCTTTCTTAAGTTCTCAAAAGTAGATGGTTTAGGAATCAGTGTTATGGTATCAAAGATTTCACCATAAAAAACTGTATAATAAAAAATAAAATTTATTGAAATAAATATTTGATTCCTTAGTTGCGTAGTATTTCATCCATACTCCAAGCTTAACCTGGCTCTTGATATTGTTTAGTCTGTAATCCAATGAGATTAAACTATACACATTCAATTGTATATAATTTTTCAGCTGATCAATTTAATTATCTGTATTGATTTTTTATTTTTTATTACTCCATCCTTATAGTCAGTATGGATATGGAGTGAATAAAATTTTCATGATTCTACTTATGGACTAAATTTTCATTTTAAACCAAATGTTTTTGTACTTTATTTACAAAGATCAAACTCAACTCTATAATTGCAATCATTATATAGTATGTTGTTGATATTTTAAAATATCAAGATTTGCATATTGTGTTGGATTTATTCCAATATGCATTAAATGAATAACTTAATTATAAGATATGATCAATTATATTAATATTGATATGGAGGTGTCTTAATCTGCTATGAACTATATACATCATATAATCTTACATTGGAAAATATTAATCTTTCCCTCCTCCTATACTTTCTCTTAACTACAAGGTTTTTATGATTCCTTGTATTCAATATTCAGTACTATACAATGTAAGATAATTTATTAAACATTGTAAAGAATGGATATACTTCCTTCTTCTCACTTTGTATGTAAGCTCTTTCTTCTTTTATATATATCTATATAGGGATAGACAAACTAAGTTGTACTACTCTCAAACATCATCTTGATGCTGCAAAATTCTCAATTCATTTTTCTTGCATTCTGTTGAAGTAGTTGTCATGTCTCTTACATTGCATCTACTCCTATTAGCAATTCTACCATGTTGTGTAACAAGCATGCATTGTCTTCTTTTTGTATATCATGTACACTTTGGAGGAAGCACTCAATAGCTAATGAAATACAAATAGTTAAAAGTAGCTTTTCGCTAGTGTAAATATGCCTACACATCTCTTATATTTATATGGCATATACTTTAAGAGATTAACCACCTAAACAATCACCTAAAGATCAATTTCATATACTTTCTGCCAATGCTAAGAGCTTCCATGTGCAAGCCTACAACTAAGGAAGTGGTAATGATGATTCTCATTTTTTCTACATATTGGATATATATTTGTTCAACAATTTTATTTTGTTGCTCAATTAATATTTCTATAACCACAATATAGCAAATTTTATACCATCATCTTGATTGGTAAGAAGACTTTACATCTCCTGAACCTCTATATCATACTCCAATCTTCCTCAGCTTTAAATTATGATAATTCTTTATTTGACTTTAAAGAGATTACACTAAGTTTAATTTAAACACTCTTTCATACTTTATCTAGAAGCAATCATCCTTCTATTTCTTGCTATCTTAATTCATCCTTATATACAAATATCCTTTGATTTTGCATTAATTATCCTGTAAAAAATGTTTAGTCCATGAGGTAACACACATGTGTGGAGTTTAATTCATTGAAATCATCAACATACATGCTAGTAATACATGCTAGTTTACTTCTAGTATGGTTGGTGAATCCATGCTACCTTTGATGTTTTCTTCTTCTATCTTAATGATTTTGGCTAAAACCTTATGATCCAAAAATGCAACTTCCTCTTTCCAAAATGTGCATTTGGACTTCTTATAGAAGAATTTTCATTGGCGTAAATGTTGCAATATTTTTCATACATAAGCATGATTTCTTTATTCAGTCTTTTTATAGATTAGGATATCATATAGGAATACAAATAATATAACTATCTAATAAATTAATTTTTTAGGATGCACTTAATCTATGAACACTAGAGTGGAATAGAAAGACCAAAGAGGAAAATAATCAACTAAAGTGTCCAATAGACACGTTTAGATTATTCATGCAAGAACTTTTATTTGTATAAACATTGTAACACTTTGAAAACATATGCATTGTTTGTTCTATTTTTCTTATGGTAGATAAAATAGTATTTAGAAATGTCATAACATATCTATTTTATAATCCATTATGCATATGATTTGGAATACTATAGAGATATTAGTGAGATCATAGGAAGAGCTACAATTTAAATTATCCATACCATATGCAAAAAAAATTGCACACAACTTTTATTCTTACAAGGATTTGCTAATACTTGAGAAAAGGATTCAACTTGGTGAGGAATTAAAATTTATTCATTGACAGAAAAAATCATTTATTCAATAAAGGTAAACATTTAATCATTCTACAATAGTGAAAAAAACAAAGCACACTGTCCCTGTTTGGGATAAACAACTCATGTGTTGCCCAAAGAAAGGTATCATACCTTATAAATCCCTTCTTTATAACCTGCACATCGAGATCTTTGAAAGTTCTAAGAACTAACTTGGAGATAGATAATGCATTTCTTTACTAATCAAGGATATATATATTTCAAATCTATTTCAAATGTTATTTTTGAATGAAATGATAATAGTTAAAGAAGTCTTTAAAAATGCACCAATTTCCACAATATCTCACCCACCACCTTTGAGTTGGATACCTTTGTCTTGTCTTGATCAGCTCTTATTGTTGGTTTTATCTAAATTGTAAACACATGTATCACCTCTTTTGTAGTTTGAACAGTAATAGCTATAGTGATATACTTATTTAATTTATTAAGTGCAATAATGTGTGATTTTTTATTTATGATGCTAAATATTCCAAAAGTATTTTCTTGTCTTGTATGATCTCTTAATTGGTCCTTTTGGCCAATCAACTTTAAACTAGTGATGTTCAATCCAAATTGATCTTAGAGCAAGATAATACTGCAAAGGCATAAGGACGAGTCTTATTGATTCAATGAAATCTTCTCCAATCTCTGAAATCATGTGATTAAATATATAAAAGTGTATCCTTGCCTTCCATAATTATTATGAGCAAACTATTTACATAGGTGTAACAACAACCTTAATCTCCTTTGCAAATTGCATCAATATCTAAATTTTCAAATCATTATAATCCACAAAGTCCTACCATGATTATTCCAAATCATATACCAAAGATAAATATATTTTTTACATTGAGAAATAAGTTTTTATACATTTATATGTTGAGTTTTAAAATCTAATATAATTAATGGTATTCTAATAAGTGAAAAAATTGGTCTAATTGAGCATTCACTTGTCTTGATTAATATACTCTTTACATATTGAGCTTGTGCAACTGGTCAAGGTTGTGTCGTATGATGTAGACAATCTATAATGCAAAACACAAGTTTTCAAGAATAAAAGAATCTTCTATTAGTCAATTAGTCATTTCTTATCAAAAATAGTGATTATTAACGCTGATCTCCATATGAACCACTTCATTTCTTTAGAAACCACTTTTACTACATATATGATGATCTAAGTATCAATTTTTTATTACATGCTTTTTATTTTTTTGTTATTTCTCAAAAGGAAATTGAGCTTTTTATTTTTGAATACATTTTATGAGTATGAATTGATGAAAGTAACATTAGGTCTTTCAAGAGGGATTCAATAGTTTTCTTTTCAAGAAGAAGCGTAGCTATGTACTTGGTATACAATTTTTAGTACACAATGCATTGTCATGTATTGCTAAGATAGGATTAAGATTCTTTGAGTGAGTTACATGCATCTTGTTTGATCTTTTGTTTGATTATTTTGTTAAATCAACTTCATCATCTTGCATTGCATCAATATTTGTAAAGTACCAAAATTAATTGTAATCTATTGTTGAGCTTGATTCAGGTAGATGTATACAATGTTATTATAGATAATAAGATGAAATATGTTGATCTCTCGTTGAGCTTGCTCCAAATTTGATACCATGGATGAATTAGACAATGTTATCATAGATAATAAGAAGGAATATGTTTACTGTATCCATTTGAGTCCGACTTGATCTTTCTCATTACCACTTTATCGTGAGATAAAATCAAATGCTATTCAATCCAGAAAATTAGTGCTTCAAATGAAATTTTTTCCCAGCTTTACTTTTCAAGCTTCATCCACCATAATTTCTTCTTGATAAACGTTGACCTTTCTCGTGGTCAAACATAGAAAGATAATGCAAAACATAGAAACATGGAAAACTTCCCTATCCTTGAACATGACCAGGAGATAAATTAATTATTTTGTTACCATCTTGTAGTGTCACTAACTAACATATATTTTCACCAGCTGATTTATTATGCCTCTGATGTATACAAGAGCTACTCCTGGTTTCTCTATGCTCTTAATACTTTCATAGCTCTTCTGAATGTAAAATATCCATGATCTATATTTTAATGAGACTCATTCCGTCACGAATATTGCAAAATCCTACAATGAACAAACCAACCGAGAACCTTCATGACAATCATGGCAGGGCTGCAGAGCTGGCATACTATGTGACTTGGCCTGCACCGCGGTCTGCCAAGTGTGCAGATGCAGCCATGTCAGCAACAGAACATTTTGGCAAACAACACAGTACATGGTGCCCGAATCGATTAGGTTTCATCCGAGGAATAATTATCTCATAATGATTCGATGCACCTGTACAGCTTTGCAGGCTCTTCATTGGGTGGGCTAATCATCATATGAAACCACGTGAAGCCTTCCTTTAATTCAGTACTTCGCAAGCAGTCAGAGTAAAATACGGTACTGTCCTGTAAGGTCATTCAAAAGCTTTCTCCGTATATAACCGCAAATACATTACACCATCTCTAAATTTGTTGCTCTTAAGGTGCAGTAGGGCAAATTTCTCATATCGATATTAATGGACTTAGCCCCCTTTTACTTTTTTTTCTCACCCTTGTATGGTTTGATGGGGTCTTCCCATCGTTCGTGTTTTCTACGCGACACCTTTTTACACATTTCTCTTAAGATCTTACTAATCGCAAGTGTAACTAATATTAATGAAAACAGTGACTCCTTCAAATTGATCAGCCTCCGGAACACCATTTTGAAGAATAGCTGTGGATAGAAGCTGGCATGAAATCCATGAAGAATATGGAAAGATGAAGTGGTATCCTGAATATGGAAAGATGCAATGTAAACTTTCAAGCCTTGTGTCATTTAACAAAAGTTTGTTTCCCATCAGAAGACTCTTAACATTTAGTTTATGGAGATCGTCACGAAGTCACATGTTATTATAATCCTGTATCAACCCGGTTGTAACATAGAGTAGAAGATCATGATTCCCCGAGAACCGTTTGACACGGCAGACACTAATAACTGGACAGACGGAGTAGAAGCGGCTCCATAGGTGACTTTTCCCCCCTCAGATACGGATGAGTGAATGAGTTTCCTTATCAATAGAAAAGTCCTCGATCATTGCCATTTCTTTGCATGCCTTGTGATGAACATGCGTAAACACAATTGAAACCAGGTTTAGAACTGTCACTGGTATTCGCAAAGGAAGATATTGGGGATTTTGACGAGGACGGTAATAATCCAACAACAGATCAGGTATATTTAAAGAAATATATTTGAACTGACAATCCAAGTCCTCGCGCATTTGTTCATCAGATTCCGGTACAGTACGCTGTAGACGCACAGGTGGGACCCGTTGGTGAGGACAAAACCACTCCAGTTCGTACTCGGTGACCGTGGTAAAACAGTCTGGGGTCCGTCTACAGTGGGTAACTCCTCTGTCTTCACGTCACAAAACCCCTGACCAGGACTCCTGATCAGCCTACGAGAGGGTGCGACATCCGCAACACTTTTGCTGCTCTAAGGAACTCGAAACCAAAGCATCAAAGGGTTTCAACAAGAGGGAGACGTTAACGAGGAGGGAGGGAACGTTCCACAAGGGAAGAAGCGACATAGACTTTGTGTCTTAAGTGAGGTAAAGTCACATTTGCCTCTGAGATGTACCAGTGAAACTGTCAGGATTTTGAATTCGGGAAAAAAAGTTAAAGTCGAAGGGCTCAGATGTCTCAGATTATAATGGTCCAAACCGAGTTTGAGATGGAGAAAAAGAAGTTACCAATGGGAGTGTGAGGAGAACTTTTGACACATGCAGAGAGAAATTTAAATTACATTTAACACTATAAATTGAGCAAAAGGGTCATATGGGTACTGCCAAGGGTGGACGTGTGCCTTTGCGATAATCTAAAACTTTGGAAAATATTGGCACACAGGAAGTTCAACGTTGAAGAGAAGGAATGTCTTTCTTGAGAAGGAAATTTCACTCCGATAATCAATCACATCGTACACCGTATACTGTCTATGGTTGATCATCTAAGTGGATTTGATTTCTCCTATAATTTCCTTAGAAGGCACAATCATCGTTTTATTCCCCATCAACGGGTTAATGTGCCCAGTTTTTAAATGCGAAGATTAGGTTTTTCAACTTGAATATAACATGCAGTTTACAAGGAACTACATATACTACAACTGTATTTAATGATTGTGTGCATTTGTGAGATTGCCGATTCACAAATTATTCTTCCTAACTATGTTTACTGTAAAAATTTTCCACATAACATAATCTATAATATATACCATGTCAGAAGCAATGCTAACAAGAACTTACCGTCTAGAGTAGAAAGTCGTTTGAATGAGTTACAAGAGTGACAAAATTGGCATGGAAGTTTGGGAGTCGAAATATTCACATTATTGTAATGGGTGAAGAAAGATTCGGATAGACCAATTTTTGAATACAAAGTGCATCGTGCATTGCTCTTCTTATGAATAGTTAGTACCGGTGGATAAACTGTTACTACGGAAAGCCATCCAAGTAGAATTGTCGTTTAAAACAGGAAAATGATTTTAGTATAGGAAATGGAAAGTGTATTTGCAAGGAAAGTAACTGCAATAAAGAAGCCTATTCGGACTTTTTCACTGTAAATTCGCATCCTTGCTGGAAACTTGAAGAATATACTGCGGTTTCATTTCCTTCTTCATATCAAGTCAGTAAAGAGTCGACTGCGCCAATCAACAACAAGAGTACCACTTCGTACGTAAACTTCGTATCTGACTTTCACAAAGTGAGACCATCATAGAAGGCAGAAACTTCTTCCTGACAGGTAACAACTGACTTAGAATCTCAGGCAGGGCTCTTGACTCAAAAGGAGGCTGGATCACCTGCAGAACCAGTTTCCTGACTCCAGGACTTCAAAATACTTACTTTACTTACCCTGAAGTACAGTAGAAGTGATACTATTCTACCTGTCTCATCATTTACGTTCACAGAAAGAACCGGTAAATGATGGGCCACGTGAAAGTCTGTCTCCCTTGCATGGAGAAGAACGAACAGATTGAAATCTCACAGTGAACGTCGTCAAACTTCTGGTGCTCTTGCGCAAGTTGGATGGAGACGTGTGAGGCAATCACATTGTCAATCAGCAGACAGTATTTCTCACGTGCTTTTGAGGTGGCGAAAAGTGGCTCAAACCATGTTCGGTCTGGGCAGTTAAGTTTATCTTCGTCCTGACCGTCGTTCTTCATCCACGAAATCGCAGCCAGGACTCAACCATACCACCTACAGAGGTCCACACCGTAGATTCGGATCCCACGGGCCTACACGTTTGATAGTGATGTGGAGAAGATGCGATCTTCGTCTCCCAGTACAGTACAGTACTACAGTAAGCGGTCTTTCGGGTTGAATCCCATCTTTCGAGGTCATGTGTGGATTACTAGTCAGCGGCTCCTGGTTGGGAGAGATATCTTTCCGACAGTGAAAGATAAGAGCCCTTGGAAGTAAAGATTGGACCATTGAATTCGAAAGCGATTTCTTGTAACAAGCTTACAAAAGGCGGATGCCTTTTTGTATGGCCGGTGACAATCGGGCATGGAATGATAGCACAAAGCCCTGCCTTCTCGAAAGGACGAGGACAAGATCTTCAGGAGACGATGGGATTTTCATTCCCGATTCTCACTTCCATTCATCAGGACAATTTCTCTGCAAACATGAACAGGGAAAGTATTGACATGATCCATCTTCTTTCGATGATGGAGTGGAAACTAAGTTCTTTTGCCAGATTTCAGAGTTCTGTATTCAGAGATTAACTTCTGTTACTGTTACTGTATAAGTTCAATTCTGTCTCAAGGGTCCTTCAGGAATTCTTTGCGGTATTGAAGATGTTAGGTTGTAGACGCTGTTCTTTTCTCGTCGAAAACATATGAGGAAGTACGAACGGTTTGGTGCATGTATGAAGATGGATCGCAGCAGGAAGCATAGCTTCCAGAATAAAACCCTCAACGGGAAACCTTATGATTCTCCTGATGAAACCACATCAAGCGTAACTTAGTCCCGTCTAAGGGTTATTTATTGGTGATGCCTAGAGCAATTTGGGTGAGAAAACATATATGTCCATAAATAAGTTCTTCACATTTATTCTTTGATAGATATGCTCCGCCAAGAAATCCGTTCATGTTATTAAAGTATTCAAGTTTTCGTAGGGCATCATCATGCCAGACTACGATAGTGTAAGGGAGTTAGAAAGATCATTCTCACCATCATGGGAATGGAGGCGTCAGCCTTGCTAGACAGACAGAGTTGAAGATGTTAGTGAAGTGAGTGAAATAAAAAAGTAGAGAGAGTACCTTAACTTAGCTTCATCACGTTCAGACTTTAACTTAAATTCTTGCTGAGAGAAGTCAACTTAAGTCTTAAGCCTCCAGTTTCAGGTTTAAGAATGGAAGCACCGGGGGGATTGGAAGACATATATGGATACTTCAAGCATTCAGTCCCTAGAGAATTACACCTGTTTGATCGCCGCCAAAAGGCTTCAAACACTCGGAATATAGAAGATGGTACACTTCGCCGACCCCTGGTCTCTTTCGTTCTTTGAGTTCTACAAGGTATAATAGGAAGCGGCAATGGTTCTTCCGCAACCCGTCTCCTGGAAATTTCCCGAGTATTTATATTAGAGAAGATTGAGAGCCGTGACTAGGTACGTTTATGTCTTCCTAGAATCTGATATTTGTCTAGTTTATAAGCTATTCATAAGGCAAGTTGGACCTTCATGGAACAAACCTGCGACATGTTTTCGCAGGTTTGTATTTATGGGAACCACGGTTTCAGTGGCGTTCCCATAGCGCTCCCATGTATTCCAAACAAGGGAGCGCGAACCGATCAAGATTAATCATAAATGGTCCCATCTCGTTAGATGAGGATAGTATTCAATTCTGGTCAAGGTAGCATACTTGGAATAGATTATACCAGAAGTCACTTTCTGAAATAGCACCCTTTCACATCACTCAAAAAGATAGAAATCATCCGCCTTGGACCAGATTCTAGCCCGAAATTAAGACTAGATTGAAATCACATGCAACCCCAAGTTATGCAATTTATCTTGCGGAAAGAGAACAATTGTCTTCCACTACTTGGTAACGTGGAACAGTGATCAACTAGGTCGACCACAGTAGAAGAAGCGCGCGCTGGATATCTAATTCGAGCAAAGTACGATAACCTCGATAAGGTCTGAGACTTTTCTCCTCCAATGAGAAGGAAAGCACGACGTGTGCACACATTTATTGCCTCGCATGACGGGCATAGGAGCTCATATGAATCCAGTCGAACTTGCATGAACATACAGTTAGTTACAGCTATGAATATATCTTCGTAGCCTAAAACATTGGAATATTCATGTTTTTCTAGAGTCCTAGTTTTCTCTCGAGAAAAAAGACTCAGAGAAGAGAAAGAAGTGGTCAAGTTCATTGATGTGAATTTGTTATGAATATTTCTCCTTAGCTCAAGATCTACATATTATGGTACATTCTTTGTTTTCACCCTAGGAAGTGAAAAGAGAAGGCAGGTGTACGTTATCTTATGGATTTTCCAATTTGATGAGCTTCTAACACGCCATCAGTTTCTCATAATCTTCAATCTCTATAGTACCCAGAATCAAGGCAGAAACCTTGGCAACCATATTCACTTCCAACACGTGATCAAGTTACGTAGAGAACATCTCACTTGAAAGTGGGGGTGTTGTTCACAAACCTACGTCAACACCCTATAGTTGATGGAATAGGACTCGAAACCGTAAATATATTCTATTGCGTGATCTACACATACGAAAGAAGAAACTAACAATTCGTGAGAAGGCGACCGATACCAAACAATTTGAGTGTGAAACTAACAATTTGATATATTAGTTGCATGGTGAATTGGAGTTGTTAATCACAGTTGCTAAGCACGTGCTAAAATTCAAAGTGGACCTCTGAACACAACAGAGAAAATGTAGATATGCACATGCAAGTTTTGGACGAAAATAGATGAGATCGAGAGAGTTAAGCAGTCGATATAGTAAATAAGAAATCGACGTGAATCTTTATCGTAGTGAGGCGCATGCTTAAAGAGCCCCTTGACCCAATATGAGAAATAATAAAGATTCTGGAAAATGGTTCAGATAGAAGAGGACAACGCAAAAGGAGGGCGGGGACAAGTGCATGGCAGCTCGACATTGAGAAAAACATAATTCAACCTGCAAATGGGAATATCGTTGCCCGTGTCTCATAGGATCACTTTTGCCGTGTTCTAATGCGCGATTAGTGTGGCTAAGTACGTAAGGATGTCTGAACATACAAACATTTCGGCTGGTTTAGATCTTCTTCTAAACTCCACACAATATAGATCTAGGTAATCTCGGAAAGAAATTGGATATGTGTCCATCTAATTTGGTGCAGTCTAAACCATCTGACGTCCTCATATGGGTCATTTCAGGTCTATACTCAAAATCTGCTGCAGTGTATTGGAATTTGAGCAGTATTAGATCTATGGTGATAAGATGTATAGTCTACCTATTTTTCTTCATGATTGTTCTGGACGTTGAGATATTCCTTAAATCCATGTCAAGCTCCACAAGTTACCCACGAGGATATTGAGATAAATGTATCATTCATTGTTCATTGGACAAAATACTTGCAGTTTATTCTCCTGGTAGGATGATTCAAGCTTCGCGGCAAGAACTCGGCATATTATCTTTGTGTTCGTTATTCGATGTATTGAAGTATTACGTTGTGGAAAGAGTCAACAAGATGTTCCTATACGGTGAAAGTTTTGCTACCGGAGTGTAATACCAAGAGCTAGCCATATGATCTAGATGTGAAATTTGGTTTAGTAACATCTAAAATGATATTATACATGATGATCAAAATAGATAAGATAGAAGTATCACCAAAAGAGTACTTCTATTAATAGTGCAGAAACCGAAATAGACTTGAGAACCTTAGAACCAATAGCTAGACATATGATTTAAAGGTGAGAATTTGTTTGGTAACATTTGGAAGGATGTTACACATGATGAACTAAACAGATCAGAAAGAAGTATCACCAAAAGGGGACTTCTACTAATAGAGTAGGAATCGAAATATGCCTAAAATCTTTGAAGTCATTTCGGAGGCCTAAACGGATGAATTAGGCCTCGAAAATGTGCGGATCCCCCCCCAACAAAGAAGAGGCTGGCCTCTCCTTCCCCTTGCTTTGTCTCGTCTAGAGCTTTCCAACGGTACCTTACGTGATTCTGAGATTCCTACAGGAAGATTCCCTAAAGATTCCCTCTAGTCAAAGCTTATTTGACCAACCAGATAGGACCTAGACCAGACATGTCACCCATCCAAGTAAGTAATCCAAGGGTGGAGCTTGCTGACATGTCACCTATTTGTGTCCCTAATTCTATGGTGGAGCTTCCTTGGAGGAGATCCTCTTTGTGTATATAATAAAGAGAAGGTGCTCCTTTGGGGCATCGAATGTTTGAGTGTGCAATCTGTGTTTTCTCTCTTCTCTTGTCCTCGGAGTATTACACAAAGACACCTTTATATTATAGTACAAACAACATATTTGTATTATTCAAGTAAAGAAGCAAGTTCTCAGCTATTTACTTCAGAGTACAACAAGATATATGAGATTTTGTACTTACCGATTCTAGAGTGCAGTCTACTTTCACTTTCTAACTTACAGTTCTCTTGAATTTGGAGGACTATCTAAACCTTGCAAAATGCTTGGTGGAAGAATGAGAAACAAATTGTTAGAAGAATTGGCCAATAAAATATTCCCTAGTAAAAGTAGAAAAGGAAACAAGCGCACAAAAAACCACAAATAGAAAAGAAGAGTAAAAACCTCTAGGGAACGAGGCACATGGACATAGAGAACAAAGTTCTATAATAACTTTAGAATAATGCAAAATGAGCAAAATAGGAACCTATAACAGTCGATAGAGATCCTCCGAGCTATATCAGGCAAATGTGAGTAGAGGGCTATCAATGGAGCATGAGCGCCCGCTACTTATGCCCATTGAAGACTTAGAATGTGTGATCTTTGTAAGGTGACAGAGACTATCTGTCAAAGATAAAAGGTAAGCATGGAGGGTGAGAAAGCCAAAGCCACTCTCCAATATGAGCCTCATGTTGCCTCTTGTAGGAAGTCATTAAGTTGATGATGTAAGTGGCCAAAATCTCCACTATTAGGAGGATGAAGGTGTATGAGGCAAGCCGCTGAGCATAGTGGTCCTCCTTTGCTCTTGTGGCTATGATGGCTGCTGTTCTTGCTTGAATGTTAACTTGTGCCAAGGACTTTGGTCAAAGTAGATTTACCACCATCACATCATATAATGTATGTCAAACATCCTTGAAAGTGACAATATCTGTTGTATGCACCTTTTGGCGAGGTGGATCTCGTAAGACCATAAATCTCTCAATGTGAACCAATTGGCTAGTAGACTGAAAGATTTGTGTACCCACACCTCTAATGTCATCGTAGACTCATGAGTTTGCTATAATTATTAATACATTTGCTCATCATGAAAAGGAATGCAGTTGTATTCAGATTCTTTTATTGCTAGAGAGCTTATTCCACATTCCTATTGAACCACTCACTTATTTACGGTCGGTTTTCTTTCTCATCGAACTAGAAGGTAAAATGACTAACAATGAGAGATCTTAGGCAAACTAGGGAAAAATTTTACTTTAAAATCAAATGCCTATCGTACTTATAGCTTGGTAATGAGCATGTCGTTGAAAATTATTTTTTTAACTCGCTTCTCTATTACACAAATTTACATTAAATACTTTATCCTGTTTGGAGGGATTATACGCTATGCATAGCATGGACAGAAGTAGTTTTCGATACCTAGAACTTTAGGTAGGAATTTTCTTCAAGAGATTTTATAGAATTTCTCTCGATTACATGGCCTAACATTACATTCCTATCTTCTTAGTAACAATTTACGGCAATCGGAGTTTAACTGATTGAGCACGGACTGTTAGGTTCATCCTTTGATTGTGAGGATAACATACCATCTGCATATAAATCTTAGACAAGAAAAACTATAAGTACACTCCCAATTTAACCAACGCTGTAAAACATACGTTTAGCTTTTCTGCTAAAGTTATATCAATACACTAGCTTGGAGAGAGAGATATACCAGCCCGTCGGTTGGTCAAAATCAATTATAAAAGTTCAAGGAAATTCCACAAATTACTATCTTGGTAGCATCAGAGCATTCACTCTAGACTTAAAATCAAGCGTCGTTTCATAAGAAGCTTCTATTTTACATTACGATAAAAGGTAGCTCTCCCGTCGTACTTACTACAGTGCACAACTTTAAGCTTAGGACTAATGCCACCCATACTTTCGATGCAACACACAGTATAGAGTAAATGTCTCGAAGTAAAAGGAGAAGAGTCTGCGCCAATAGGAGCTTAAATCTATCATCTGCCTTTCAATTGGGCTCGTTTAGATATTCATTTCTACAACTTGGATACACTAGGTAATGCAAATCCGGTAGTCTAAAAGGTCTAAGAACTGTACTCTAAAATAAATAAATAAATAAATATCAAAATCGAACAGGGTGTGGATCCATGCAGTCTATGAGGTCAGTGGATCAGTCAAAAGCCACAGGAATAATGATCACTCTTTTATGATACTATTATACATAGTAATATCTGCAGCTTAAATTTACCTTCCCTTTTGCCTTGACAGAAGTACTGTATTCAATTTACGGTCTGATTAAAGGATGTGATGGTTAACCATAAGACAAGTGTGCTCGCTGGTGATTCAAGGATACACGTACAATTGACTTACATATAAATAGTGCCCTGAATGAAAGGGTAAAGGAGTACAAACAAGTGCAAGAAAAAAAGACATGCAAAGGCAGTACCCAAAGGTACCATAGAAGCAACCAAAGGGAAAAAGCAAGCAAAGAACAATCACCTAAGAAACTAAGAGAGAGGAAAGGCAATGGTGTAGAACACATGAAGGATGGGCAGCCCCATCAAGCCTTACAAGGGAGAGACAAAAAAACAAGGGAGGGACAAAAGAGGTAAAATGGGGCTAGGCCCCAATAGTATTGATATGAGAAATCTACCCTTCCGCACCTAAGATATTAGAGCTAAGCAAGTCGTAAGGTCTACAAACTATTGGAACATCCAAAGAAGCATCACCTAGTTTGATTGCTCTCTTATGGATTACACCAGCCGATGCTCTCTATAGAGCAATGGACACACACTATCTAAAGTATGCTACCAAGTATGAGAATGAGAGTGATACCCCTTGACATCTAATATGATCAGCTCTTGTACACTCCATAACAAATGTGTCAAATGCCGTGTCCATCACTCCATATAACTCCAAGGCTAGAGGAACAAAGAGGTGACCTCATATAAGCGACCCCTATTGTAATACTCCGAGGACAAGAGAAGAGAGAAAACACAGATTTCACACTCAATCATCCCATGCCCCAAAGGAGCACCTTCTCTTTATTATATAGACAAAGAGGATCCACTCCAAGGAAGCTCCACCATAGGATTAGGCACACAGATAGGTGACATGTCAGCAAGCTCCACCCTTGGATTACTTACTTGGATGGGTGACATGTTGGTCCTGGTCCTATCTGGTTGGTCAAACAAGCTTTGATCAGAGGGAATCTTTTAGGGAATCTTCCTATAGGAATCTCTGAATCCCATGGGTGAGGTACCATTGGAAAGCTCTTGACAAGAAAAACTAGGGGGAGGGAAGGCTATCATTTCCTCTATTTTGGAGGAATCTACACATTTGTTTAGGCCTCCAAAATTGCCTTCAAAGATTTTAGGCATATTTTGGTTCCTACTCTATTATTAGAAGTCCACTTTTGGTGCTACTTCTTTCTGATCTGCTTAGTCCATCATGTGTAACATCCTTCCAGATGTTACCAAACCAATTCTCATCTTTAAATCATAAGTCTAGCTATTGGTTCTAAGGTTTTCAAGTCTATTTTGGTTTTTGCCCCATTAGTAGAAGTACTCTTTTGGTGATACTCCTATTTGATCTATTTTGACCATTATATATAACATCATTCTAGATGTTACCAAACCAAATTTCACATTTAGATCATATGGTTAGCTCTTGGTATTACATATATACTTAGAGACCTTGCGTGATGTTACTCCGCTCACCACCAATCTAGGAGGATGAGTAATCATTCCCTCCAAAATTGCATTGCGCGTAGGATTGGTAACCAAAACATCTGCCATTTTCACCTTATCATCTCAGACTAAGTATAAGTTTGCTCTAACAAGTCTTGTTTGCAAAGCATACAAACGCTCCTTCCAAGCAAGGTATCCACTCTCTCGTGCCATAACAAACACTCTATCCCTAATGGCATCATGGGTGGCTATCCTATGTCTCTCCAAAAGGACATAATGTCATATGAACCACTGTTGCTGCATCAAGTGTAGAACCACACTCACAAGTAAGTAATGAAGATGCATACGAATGTATCCAACCTAGGAAAAACATCATTACTATAGAGAAGGTAGCTAGTATGAGTCGGAATGCCCCAATACATGATTGAGCTAGGATCCAAGATCTTGCACCCTTGATAGAGCAAGAGCAAAGATGTGCTCTAGTGGCCCAAGGAATGGACAAGTCAACTAAGAGAGAATGTAGCATATGTTGACACTCTCACTCCATCAAGGAAGATTGGAAACCTTTGGACCAATTTGACCGTAGTGAAGCAAAGGATGAAAGGTCCTCCTGTGCCCATGCGGATAGACCATCTCTTTTCTACCACAATAAGACATGAAGAGAAAAGGATTACCTCTTCTACCTTGTTCATATATGTCTCCAAAATTGGCCCATCAGCAAGCACAAAATGGAAGGAAAGTTGGGGTGCTAAGAGAGCCCAAATACCCAAAAATGCTATAGGTACCATCCCCTTCATAGATAATAGACCTACTCCTCTACACAAGATGGGTAGAGATGCTTGTTTATGTGCCAAATCCCCTATCCCACACTCAAATGTCCTTGGTCCAATGATATCACCAAAGACTCCCATAATCCTCCTATCAACAACTCTCAAAGGTGATAGGAAAGTCAAGGAAGGGAGAACCCTATGGAGAAGGTAAGTTAGCCAATGTGCAATACTAGAGGAGAGTATACCAAACGCCACATGCGGATCTTTTAGTAGAGGAGGGTCATCCACATGGAGAATATCCTCTACAAAGGCAACATTTAAGAAGCTTGTGATAAAATCCTTGGATCCTATTGGCACTCCAAGAATACATAGTCCATTTGTAGATGTGACACAATCCTTTGGAAGCTCAAGGTGGGGAGGGATACCTGAAAGGGACCATGCTCTGCACTTTGACAACTTGATTCCCAATCCTACAATAGCTTCGTAGTCAAGCTATCAAAGGCCTGCCTAATCTGATCTACATAGTCCACAATGTGAGTTTTATCTACCAAGGAGGAAAATACACATCCTGACATGGCCAAAGTAGTAGACAAGAGAGCTCTGAAGTGAGCCATGTCAAACAAAGGTCCCCCTAAAGGATCTCCCTATTGTGTACTAACAATTGACTCCAAGATGGTGACTCCCTCTTATCACCACACATACTAGAAATAAAAGGAAGCAGGAGAGCCATAGAATGACCACAAAAAGGAATGAGACTAGCGAAGGATCCACCGGACTCCCTAAACTCTCTAAAGATAAATGCTTGAGAGACGCTATTAAAGTGTTATCAACATCCACATGTAGGATGACCGACTCTGGATGGATATCTAGGTGTGCCATGATGCCTAGAGATATAGCCTTAGAAACTAAGGAGAAGGTAGTTTAATCTTGAATGTTATGGTAGAGATACTCGAATGATATGTTTGGTAAGTGAGGAGTGAAGACACTAGTTTTGTGGGGTGATGAAGACCACAAGCCAGAGCTTGTTACAATGATCTTGTTACAAAGTTACTAATACTCACTATTAATAATATAATTTGAGCATGGTTGGAGAGACAACCACTGCCACTCTCATCTGCAAAGAGTCCCATGCTGCATCCCTGAGGAGACAATAGAAATAGTGATGTAAGCACCCAATAAGGGGAAAAGAGTACAAGGCACAAACAAATGTAAAATGAAAAAGAGTGCAAGGTCTAACGGTTGTATGAGTTTGGTTCAAATGTATACTAGACACCAAGTAGATGATATTTGTACAGAGATAGCGAATACAACCTAAAATCTAATACAGAATCATCGGAATGTAGACACAGGAAAATATGTAAACCAGAAGTGATTCCAAGCACCAAAAATCCCTACAAAAGCTTAGAAATGGCCAATTAGTGGTGAAAACTGCCTATGTTTCACAAAGTACAATTCCATTGTCAGGCATTAATAAGATAGGAAAGACGAATAAGGTAGCTTTGCAATATGCTTGATGGGGTCTTCCTATCCTTTTTGTTATCCTATGCGGTTGCCTCTTAGTTTTGCAGTATATGACATAATAATATATACCATTTCGTTCATAAACTGTGATTGAGTTGTAGGCTCTCTTTTCAAGAATACAGCTACAGTACAGTACAAAATTCGACATATATCTATAGCACCTAGTACCTTCAATCTTTCTTTTCAAAGTTTACTCAAACTTGTCAAGATTACAAGTTCAATAATATTAATAAGTAGTCAATATGACAGCTTCATAATATTAATACGCAGTCATGACTGCTTCAAGTTCATATTGTTTTGATGGACTCGCTCAAATAATATGAACATGCAATCGATAGAGGAAAATTGTCTCTCTTTAAATCTTCTTCATTACATGTGGATTCCTTGTCCTTCGGAATCTTTTATATATTTCTGATCTTACCATCCATGTGAAATTATAATGAATATAGTTAATGAATACTAAAGACAATAATGATGCTTATTGATGAACATAACTACTATTTTAGGTTTGGTCATACCTCCGGATCCTTTTATGTATTTCTGATCTTACTATCCATGTGAAAATATAATGAATATATTTAATGAATACTAATGCTGATGCTTACTGCTGAACATAACTACTATTTTAGGTTTGGTCCTACCTTGTATACTGTGGTTACCAAATCTCATGTGTGTCAATCATGCACATGGTGTGATACATAGCAAGAGCTATGCAGACAAGGAGTGCATTCTGCATTGTGTGTGTGTGTGTGCATCTTAGCGAACACCTTTGATAGGATAATGCATCAATCGATCAATTGTCGCCCTCGTTACTTTTGTGGTGTTTACCTCCAGAAGAAACAGGCAGAACATATGGGCACATTCTGAGATCAACAAACTGACTGGTGGTGGAAATCTAGAACCCTCGCTCTTGCCCTCCCATTGGCAGGGCATAAAATAAAGGCATGTTTTAAGGTCTTCTTCTTCACCTTCTATAGGCTCAAACAAGATTGCTCCTACGGTGTAAGCCAATGAATACAATATTATAGTACCTGCGGGGGTATCTATGCCTCAACTGAGGGGTGCATAGGATATGTGGATCCAATCATATGGTCACCATGTCGATTGTCAAATAAGAAAGGAAGCTATGAACAGTAAACAATACAGGCCCTTATAGTATATCACAAGCTTATGGGTGGGACAAGTTTGGTCGCCGAGTTGTCTTCTAGCAGTTTATGATGTTTATATGTTCATGATGTCAAATCCTGGAGATGGGGTAATGTTATCTTTTCAGTTTCCTTTGCATGCTACTCGAGACAGTAGTTTTACTGCTTCCTAAAAGACTGCGGAGGAAGGGTCATTGTGCTACTAGAGGAGAATCGTCCTCACCCAGCTAACTTCATCCTAAGCAACAAAAGTGAAGCACAAACTATTACAGTACATTTTACATTAATCCAGATTCTTACTTTAAAATACGCTTGGTCGAGACTCGGGTAAAATCACCATGCCCACAAACTACGATCAGGGCCAAATCCTCACATTAAGGGTAATACACTGTTGTAGAGAACCAAAACATATCATAGTCAGCAGTGGGCTTGCTTTCCTTCCATTTCTAAATTCTTTCCATTTCTTAATCTACAAAACATCATTCTCTGCACCGACTGGCGGTCAAATTTAGAAGTACCGGCATGCAAGTCAGTTAGATTATTAAGGGTTTCATTTTGTTGCTAAGAATGAAGTTTATCTTTTTCACTTCCTAACATATTGTGGATGGGATCTTTTCACGTGTCTCCGAACGTTCGATATGACATTGTCTATCCATCAACCTGATGATTTACAATTTGCATTTAATCTAAACACGGTTTTGTTCTTTATTTCGATTGAATTATTGTAGGTGTACTACCTCAGTACTAATTTCCCTTTAGGTAGGTGGTCAAGTGTGGGGACATCTTTGTCATATAAGTAGTCGTTCATAAGAGATTCATTCCTAGTATAAGTATATATATATTTATAAAGTATATTTAGATCGAAGGCGAGGAGGAGTGATTAAGGTGATTTTTTACTATCATGCTTCTTGGTATCTTGAAAATGGATCATACCATTATATCCTTGTATAACGTCTCCCTTTATCTCCAGATAATATGATGTTTGTTCTTATCTACTTTGTCTTTGGAAGGGTTATTATCCCCGAGGTGTAGAAGGCGACCGCTAGTGATAACAAGAAGGATGGAAGACCCCATCAACCAGTACAAGGAAAAGACATAGGGTAAAATGGGGCCAAGCCCAAATAGTATAGGTAAGAGGAATCTGCCTCCAGCACCTAAGATATCTGAACTATGCAAGTTGTATATATATGCCCGATGAGATTTCAACATGTTCAGCAAACACATTCAGGACTGTTGAAAGGATTAATGTATCATTTCTTCACGTTAGTAATGTCACATATACCCTCGAGGTGAGGTTACAGCAACAATGTTTTGATAAAGTTCCGTGGCGTAAAGTAAATATTTTGAGAAATGTAGGGGTTGAACTAATAAGATCTTAGTCATATCTTGTATTATGACTAAGCCATGGAGAAGAACTCAAGCATATGGTCCTGACCTTTCGAGTTCTAATGCTATTCAATTTATTCACCTTCCCTTGAACTCTGTTAATGGAACTCCAATATTTTGCTATATGCCTTTCGGTTTATTCAAGAACTAAGTCCACAACGATAAAACCTACTGCGTGTTTCTTATTCATATTGACCAAGAACATTAGTGATATTATCTCAAATCAGACCTAGAGAGAATGTTCAAATAATATCTCCAACCCTGGCAGAAGAATATGGAATTGTATCAAAAAGCGTACGAGAAGAAGCACATAGCATCTGCAAACTAAACAATTCAACAAGTCTTATTTCACGACCTCGATCAGGATCTTCTTCTTCCTCTGGTTATGGAGTTATATTCTTCACTTCTGGATGGTTATCCATCATGCTCTCAAAAGGACAACTAAGGAGCTGACAAAAAGCCCAATGACGTTCACAATCTCCTGGTAGGGCACGAGTTACAGAAGGGCTGGGAAATGAAAAACAATTGTGTGCGGGTTTAAAGAATGCTTTAATTCAATCAAATATTTTAGACGTACTCAAATGGGAACAAAAAGTGGGTTGAAGAACTCTTTATGATGCTCAGTACATATCAGGGGGCATATGAGAGGGGCTCGTTCCGTCATCTCCGAGGAAATTAAGGACAAGAATTTGGCTCTTTCCGGCTATATCAACGAGAGTATCGACCCTAAATAAGAGGAATTTGTAGTCTTGTGACAGTAAATATGCCAAAAGTTCTTCGCTCATGGAACTATGATCCATGATCATCATATAAGTCGAAAATAATGCATATGGTAGGAAAATTAGGGACGTGTGTTTGCTAGGATGAACTGCTGCTGCTGTGTTGAGTGTATTTGAGGACAAAAGAGTCAAAGTATGGATTTCGATATTCAACAACTGCTCCAACTGAATAGACTCGGACAATCAGCAGTTCTGACTTCTTCGACTTCTAGTCATGGTCAATTGAGATTGGAAAACAGTAAAAGATTCACACACAGGGTAAAGTTTCACGGAACTCCATGCTTGCTACTGCCACTCGGTGTATTCCTAATTAGAATAATTAGGAATACACCGAGTCCTGCTGAGTATTGAGTGACAACCTGCAGAATCTTCCTCCACATTCACTGATAGGAGTTGATCAGTTCGTGTAAGGATTTCGTCCACGACTTACATCCTCACATCTCTCCAGTGGTGGCTGCGAATAGCATAAGTTCAAGAATCAGTTCCGCGACTAATAGGACAGGAGTATGTTGACTCTTGCTTGGAGCGCAGTCAGTGAGTGAGGAAGTGAAATTAATCTCAAGGATTAATCCCACCCAGTTAAGAATCTTGAGTCAAGTCATGGTGGGGTCTTATTTGGATGACACTGGATAGGTCGCCGTGCTCGTGGTGGCAACATTATATTTGGATCAATCGCGAAGACACAAACTGCCATAACCTCTGCAACTTGGTGAAGGGCATATTCAGTGTGTGTGAGTGAGTGAGTGACGCTGGAAGACCTTCTGGACAACAATCTCAGCGTACGTACGAGTTCAGTTTATTGAACGATTATCCTGTCAAATGAAGGCTAATGACATAGATGTGATACCTACTGCAGCATGGGGTCAAAGCTTGACTGGCTGGCTTGGATAAATTTCAAGCTTCATACGAAAATCTACGTGCTTGTCGTCACACAGTGAAATGAGGTTTGAAACTATATTGAGAGGCTCAATCTTCTCGATTGTACGGAACAAGGGATAAATTGGTAACGTGAGAGGATTCCATGTGTATTGTCCAGTCTTTGATGACACAGGCATACGGAGGTGGCTTCTTCTCCCCTCAACTTCCATGCAATAGCTACAAGTTTGACGATGTGCAGGTTGAATTCTTTGACTACAAAATGCACCTACTTCCTCATGAAGTGAGTAGTGTACACAGCTCCTTACAGTAAGGGGATCTTAGTTTCAGACGTCGTGAAATTGTAAACGCATTCCCATAAGTATTCCATAGCGGAGTGTCAGGTTCCGGAAACGTCAGTTGTGTCCTACAAAAGTGGTAGCTTAGGGAGTCATCGCACAACCGCTTCTATACCTGTGGCACCGATATGCAGAAGAGGAGAAATGCGTATTCTAGTCTAACAGTCCCGGATGATTGGGTTTAAGGACCCGTAAACTTGTTCAAACAGATAAAACGTCTGGAACTCTACAGACTGTATTCATATATTAATGCACAATATCCTGGTATACAGAGATTGAAGCTGGAGTCGTGCGACTGGATCTTGCGAACACTTTTTGAGAATATGACACAATATCTTGATATATCTTCTTTTACCAAATGTATGATAACCTTCTGATTTCGTTTAGCCGATGGTGATTCCAACCACTAGATCACACATGGTAGTAGCCCGAAGTTGGTAAATCGACATCATGAGACTTGATGTCGATTTCTCTACATACTCGTCACAAATCCAGTTCTATGAGAATAGCAGTGGATCTTGGAGGGCTACTGGTGAAATGATAGTCACATTGATGGTTTCTATCTCGTAAGATTTGACAAAAGTTATACAGTTCATCATATTCTGCGAATTGCAGAAGACACGTGAGCTATGCTGATCGTGAGTACTTCATGGACGACCAAGAATATTGGATTTCTTGTAGAGGTTGTGATCCGCTAGGAGGTTGAAAGTGAAACGGCTTTCAGATGCCCAATGCTCCAGTATTGGCAGGCTCTTGAGGGATACTGATCAATTTGTCTGAGCAGCGTAAAATCTCATATTCGAAGTTGAACAGATCCTTGAGCATTCGGATGAAAGAGCACAAGCATGCATTGCTGACGAAGAGATATAAATTAACTCGCAGCACATTACCCGCAAGACATTGACACACTTGCAATCATTAACGCCTTGTACAATTCTCGCAGTGGCCCAGAGTTGATATATTATAGGCTTGCCCTGACACTGGTCTCAAATCCCCAAATATTTTTGCTCAATTCCAAAGCTGCTTATAAAAGCTTGTACCGTACATTGGGCCAGTGTGTCTGGAAACGGATAAAATCAAGACATTGTGAAATCAGTTCAGATTTTTGCGTGTTACAGTCCAACCTTCTACTTCTGAATTTGTAGGCCTCTGGAAGAACAGTCTCTTTTCTCCCTCTCCACTTTCATATTCTCTCACAGTGCAAGGAGCCACCTCTTCCAAGAGCAGTGCAGGAAGGAAGAAGTAAAGCTCAGGTATTCGTTTCTAAGGAGAATTTCGTGACATGGAATTGAATTTGAAATCCAGTTTAATTATTTAATATAATCCAGTCTCACAGATACATGCATAGTCTACGACATCCATCAACACAGACATTATAAGTATTAGTTTCTAGTACCCATGGTGCTGATATGCTTCGAGACTTGGTCAAAGGAGCAGGTAACTTGAAAACTGTGAATTCCCTCCCCAACCCCACCCAGCGGAAGCCAGCCTCGCAGCTCCAGAGTCAAGAGTCAACAATTGGCAATTAGCCTTGAATCTCCTACCTTCAGGGACCAATGCCACGAAGGCGTTGTCATGATGATCTGAAGGTTTGGTGCAGATATGATACAACTGAGTTAAAGCATCTTTTCCATTGGACCTTAGCCGCAAGTTGCTCAAAGGTAGAATTGGTGCAGATTTGTGTTCATGGAACCCTTACGTCAGTAAACGATGGATGAGATGAAGTGTATTTTTCCCAATCTTTTTGAATCTGATCTCCGGTGCATGTCGGCAGGAAGACTGCGCATAGAAGTACATTGCTGCTGCCGAAGTTACTTCTGAGTGAAGCAACATGTCATCACGAGAAAATAACATGTCATCTAAATGTCGGAGAGTTTGTTCCTAGAAGGAAATACCACATAAATTTTCCGGCATGAAGCTTGCAATCTGCCAATTGAAACATGACATGTTCCATGCTGAGAAAACCGACATCCAGATTGGCAGCACATGTTTGCTACCATCTCAGCCTGTTACCGAAGATGACCCCGGAGTGAACACCCAGCCCCAAATTTCTTTACTGAGATGTTCAAAATTCGATTTGTGGAACTGTTGAGTGCTTCTTACATACATGAGAATCTGACAATTTCGATTTTCAGACTTGTGACCGGTACTTCCCCGTGAGTATATATGTTGAGCACCAATCAACAATACTTGAAACAGATGGACTCACAGATCTAGAGCTTGTCATCTACGTCAAGAATGAGTTCCTACTTGCAACGTTGTCCTCATTCTCTCAGCGTCCGCTATTTACAGTGCAAAACTATACATGATACCTTCTCATGGTGCTCTTTCTTGCTCAATTCCCTACGGAACTCAAATTGGTCTACTACCTATCCTCCATGAAGACACAGCAAGCAGATAAATGATATAGCACGGACGTGAAAAGTAATCAAATCTCAATCTTCGCTCGTAGATCTATGTACAAGAGTGCGTTGGGGCTTGAGATAAGGGTTGTTACGGTGGCCAGGAGTGACGGGCGTATTGACCTCTGTGTGCTAACAATCCATGCAAATATGTAGGGTCTGGCCGGTCGGTCGGTCGGTCGGTCGGTCTGCCTTTGCTATGGCAGACCTACAATGGTTCCGACCTCCTGTTGATACCTCCATACTGTGGCTTGTACTTCCACAAAAGATTGCGATCGCTGCTTCTTCTTTGTACGGAGTGGATAAAATCAACTTATGGATCAGTGGGTCAGCAATTGGTGCACCTTCCCTTTGTTGGTCGAGCTACTTTCTTAATGTATGTCCAGCAAATGCAAATGCAGCAAGAACTGAGCACGGTGATCAAGGGTTCCGTCACCTCCATGGCATTTTGAAGGTGGTGGCCGATGGCGCACAAAAGATTTGTCACTTCTCTTTCTCCTGTCATTTCATCTCATTCTCCCATCCTCTGTTGCATCATGTCAGCAATTCAACCTACATTGCAGATTATATTACGGAAGACGATGCGACTAAGAAGACTTTCGACGAGAGTTCCTATCCGGTGAACTCCCTTTGATCTCAACTACGCCTAAAACAAGAGGACAATGACGTTCCATGCTTCCGGAGTGAAGCAAGGTTGTTAGTGCAGTCGAAGGAATACTTTCCATTTACTCTACGACCATTATCCACACTGGTGAAGATCTTAACAGAACGGAACCATTTACGACGTCCAAATTGTTAATTGTGAATTTCTACCTAGCAATGATTATCAATGACTGAGTTTCCAGATTCTATAACTTTCTGATGCCAAGCATCTAGTTGGCTGCAGTTACTTATAAAGCCATCGTCTATTGATTGTCTACAAAAAGGGCTGCATTGAGAACTGAATTTTACTGAAATACACTCAAAATCTAGTGAGGAAACTTTATGCTCTATTACAACTGTAGAACAATACTTCCTGTACTTCCATGATAATTCTGTCAAGGACACTCGAAATGCACAAATTCATCATCATCCGTGCTCCCAATGTAAAACGAAGCAACAAAGACAACGGCAGCAGTAGATTCGACACACTCACGAGATTCGGAACTTATTCAGCACAGCATCCAAGTAAAGCTCTTCATGTACTACTACTACTACTAGTACTAGTACATCCGAGACGATGATCCTCGATATGCCGTACACCTAGTTCATCAAAAGAATAGAGACAATGTCATGCTCTTAGTACTGTACTATTCGCAAGCTAGCAAGCAAGGAGATTCAAATTTAGCAGTGACCGAATATGGGCTCTTCGTTCACTGTTTCAAACAAACTGAAGCCTCACTTTTATGCTTATCCTTGTAATACTGTAGATGCGAAGGTACGTGATCCTAGATTCAAGCGACGTGTGGTGAGGTAGATGATGTGGTACCATAAGGTGACTATAACAACGAAAATGCAATGCACACAGTACAGTAATTTGGTTTCCAGCAGTCGGACCTTTTATGTCAGCTGCTGCTACTAGTAATCGAGGATGACCTCACAATTCGTTATGTGGTTAATGCCTTTTGGTTTTATAACCGCAGCAATCACTTCTCTGTTGATGTTGCTCCAGTCTAACATGCAATCTGGTTCGTTGCAGCTGACCACCACATATTCTGTATCGTGGTTCTCTCTGTCAATTCCTTGTCGGAACTAACCATCTTTCATCACTCACATATTCTGTACTCTACACGAGCTCTCCATGTGTGATCGTATATGGACTTTTCTCATGTGTCCCTGGTTACTTCAAGTCTCGAGTTTCACGTTTAGCTACCTATTCCGCAGGATATGAAGCCAACAAACTCATCCTGACCACCGTCGCCTTTCATTCATACCGAGATAACCTCAATACTTCCAGCCACACGATGTATGAGGATTCGGCCAAGGCAACAGCCAAAGCATCGTGAATCTACAAACCAGGTCGTCCGCAGGACTGTCCAATAAGCCTTCCTTTCTCTGGAGGAGAAGCTTTTAACATGTAAGCCCAACAGTTGATTATATTGTCGTTATTTCATCATTGCACCCAACAATGGATGATGCACTTGTTACTTCGTTGACTATGTTTAACAGCTATTCTGCAAGGGACACCCAGTTTTTTCTTTGCAATAGTGAGAATATTGGAGGAGATACCACTACAAACAGATAAAAGTTAAGTTTTAGTCCTTGTTGTATTCTACAAAAGCAAAAATCGGCACGTCGAATTTTGTTCGACTTCTTCGCTGAAAACATGATAGTCTTTCACGCTTCAAATCGCGCATCATTGATGTCACGGTATATTTGTCTTAAATTCAATATTTTAATACAAGGCAAAGTTGAAACTAATTCTTTGGGACAGCTGGAACAACTGCAAATAATCACACTTAATAATCAACTTAATATTTTTGAATAAATCAAATTAACATTTTTGAATAAATCAAATTAATATTTTTGAATACAACAAAATTTTAATTAAGAAGGGGAAGGCAATATTATGTCAAGAGATAAATCATTGTCAAAACACGTAGATGTTTTGACATTCATATCTTCAGGATTTCAAATATGTGTTTAGTGCTTAATGTACATAATATTCAAGATCATGCTTACATTCGTCAATTTATGAACGAGGAGTCCTCTCAAATGTATCTTCTTAGAATTATAAATCTGATTTGCAGGGTCATGCTTTAGACATACAGCTTCAATCAATCACATCATAACTAGACCTTTTGTAATTGAGCAAAATGAACTTTCCTGCTTCATGAAATTTTAAGTTTTTTTCCTATTGACAATAATGAAAATATCAAATTTTCCAATAAATACTACCATTAGGGTTACCATAATTTTTAGGTAGATCTTTAAAATTCGACTTTGAGAATAGATTTACCTCTACGTGTGGTGTTGGATCACACTAAAGTACATCTTATGCGATGATCAAATATTTCTGAAATCGTGAAAATTCTACATCAATAGAACAGGTTGAGATAAACGCCCCATAGCTCAAACAATACTCCTCTCATATAAATAAATAATTGACTTTAAACCAAATCTCTATTACTTTAGCCTCAGTACAGTTTGACTATATTTGAGTATCTTCTATTTTTGGAAGATTGTGTTCTTCTAAGCCCTCATTTTTATCTTTACTATTTGCTATTTATTCTTGTGCCAAATTACTTGTGTTTTGATTTGAGTGATTTTGTTTTCCAAAAAAGTCATCTTGTTCAATACGATAACACATTTATTTATATATTTTGGAAATCATCGTATCATCATATTGACTAGATTACTGCACAAAATTTTAAAGTAAGAAAATATAAAATTTTCATTATTAAAATAGTCACTCCAAATGAAAATTTTAATGAGTTTAACAATAATTAAAATTTTACATCAACATAATCTATTGATACATCACTACCTGGATATATATATGAATTTTCTTATATGTTAATTTTTTTTTGTCAAATCTCTACCAAATTTTCCCATATATAGTCAAAACTACGTCTGCTATCTCTTTGAGTGTACCTATTCTTCTACTTTTAAAAGAAATTGTTTTTTCTAAGTCCTTTTCATTTTTACCATGTGTTGCTTCTTGTTCGTGCATAAGTACAGTGGAACCTCTCCTAACTTATAAAATCTAGCCGGTCCGACATGGGCCCATAATGTAGCTTGTAAACCCTCTTTCCCTTTACCTTAGAAGAATTTCTTAGTCCCTAGATGGTGCGTTAGCTTATATTCTACTACATGGGGGTCGGGGCTGGGTCTTGCGGGGGCCTTGGCACACTATGGTTCGAATTCCTAACATCTTGAATGTGTGACGAGATACAGTAATGTGCCTTTATCCAACATTGTAAGGATCAGGTCGATCTAGATTAAGGGTAAAAAGAAATCAAGGATGGGCCACTGCACAATTGATGTACTGTAGTAAAGTGACATATGAGTTCACACTCTCATAGCTTATAACCCCTTTTGTCCTATAACAAACAACCAGTCCCTGCAGAATTGGCTAAGAGAGGTTTTACTGTACTTGCATTCCAATTTCATTCATTATAGTTTCTCCTAAGGATAACAACCTTAGTTTTCAAATCGAAAGTCAATATTTTAATATAGTATTTTTCTATGATGTGAAATATTAAGCATAGTTTAATTTTTGTTAGCTTTTTCTTTGGAAAATATTTTCCATTAAATGCATGTGCTTGCTCCAAACCAAACCATTGAATTTAAACTCTCTTTGATTCCTCTTTTCATTGTCAATTATTTTTCATAATGTAACGTATGCAAAAAAATCCTAAAGTAAGATCATGTATGAAAATTATACTAGCAATTATCTTTCCCCAGCTCTTTTATGTCCCAAATACATTGTAGCTTATCATAATCTTTGTACTTGCTTATCAAACACTATGTACTTAGGTGTGGTTTTTGTGCGTCTAAATAAAATGGCTTACAATCTAAAATGAGCAAATACACACATTGCAATCTAGCCTCTGAAAACTCTAACAAAAGGTTCTATTAACCTCATAAAGAAATTTCAGGACCTAACATAACACCATAAGTCCCTTGTCTTCTCTTTATATCAGAAACAAAATACTTGTTTGTGTTTTCTTAACATTTCAATAGCCATGAGTAAGCTTGATTAATATTATAGATTGGCAAAGGCTTATTGTATGAGGTTCCACATCTGTAGAGCTATAGCGCTTCCTAGGAAAAATCTTTGCCAATCTACACTAAGAGTACCAAATCCTCCATGAAAATCACTACCTCTTCTTGTTGAAGTTAAGATCTAGTTGTGTGATGCCTCTTATGTAAAGTCTTTGTCAATCTACAATATTGATATTTCCTAAAGAGTACAAAAGGCCTCCATGAAAATCCCTATCTCTTCTTATTGAGGTTGAGGTCTAGATGTGATTAGTAGTCATGGCTATATTCAATAGCCATGAGTAAGCTTGATCAATACTATAGATTTGCAAAGACTTTCCATAGGAGATGCAAGAGTCATAGAGCTATGGTGCTCCCTATGGAAAAATCTTTGCCAATCTACAATATTGCATTTCTCTACAGAGTACAAAATCCTCCATGAGAATCGCTACTTCTTCTTATTGAAGTTGAGATCTGCTTGTATAATACCTCTTAGGACAAAGTTTTGTCAATCCAATATTGCTATTTTATAAAAGGTACAAAATCCTCCATGAAAATCACTATCTCTTCTTGTTGAGATTGAGATATATATGTGATTAGTTGTCATGGCCATATTCAATAGCCATAAGTAAGCTTGATTAATATTATAGATTTGCAAAGACTTACCATAAGAGGTGCCATAGTCAGAGAGCTATGGTGCACCTTATGGAAAAGTCTTTGCCAATCTACAATATGGCTATTCTCTAAAGAGTACAAAATCCTCCATGAAAATTACTACCTCTTCTTATTGAAGTTGAGATCTGTTTGTGTTTTACCTCTTCTTATTGAAGTTGAGATCCAAATGTGATTAATAGTCATTGCTAGCTTCATGAGTTCCTTTATGGAATTTAATTTCTCAATGGCAACTAAAATATAATATAAGATTTGAATTATTTTATCACAAAATCAAGCTTTCTAAGGAGAACTGAAAATATAAAGTTAATTTGACTTCTTATAACTTCAAGTACTTGGTTTAGATCAAACCATTGTTTAAAGGCACTCTTTTCTATGTGTATGATCTTTACCACTTGTTTCAAGTACAATTGGATGGATTCCAAGACTTTTCTCCTTTGCATTTTTATTTAAGTGAGATGTCCCATACTCCTCTATAGGTTCCCTTGGTGTATCAAATGGGAATTTCATCCAAACTTTAATGCAAAGACCTGCTCCTATGAGCCAAAACAAAAGACTCAAGTAGTGAACTATTTTAGGTGACTTATCTTTATCTCATCTACAAATTTGATGACTCTTTCAACCACTATAGAAGGTTTGAGATTGTGTGACTCTTTATGACAATAAGGATACAAGGTTTAAGCAATAGCATTTGGATGTATTTACGTGGGCAAGCATTGTGAAGTCATTGGATCTATATATGTGGAAAAATATAAACCTAAATGTCAAATCAACATTGTCATAAGTTTTTCCACAAATAAAAAATCTAACTTTAATCTTCTTATATACTCTCTTTTCTCATTTCTCAAGGTCAAGACATTAGATTTATGACTTTGCAACCTTCAGACTCTGTTCATTCAAGTCAAATTAGTATAAATGAAAGAAGTTTATGATATTATTATGAGTTCTCTTTATTCATTACAAAGACAAAAAATCATATATATCATCATTATAAAAGTTATGAATGATTGAATAAAAAATATACATATCTCAAATGTAAAAATTGCTTTGGTTTTTAAGAGTCTTGTATTGCTCTTACAATCATAAATAGACAGCTTCTTATTTTTAGGAATACTAACTATAGATATGATTTTTCTCCAAAGCCTTGAAAGACTTGAAAGGACAAAGATTCAAAGTTTCTCCTTCTCTTGAAGCTAGGTCTATCTTATGTTAATCATAAATCTCTTGTTTGGTGAAATTGTGATAATTTATAAATCTTGGTATTTTATTTTCTTCCATATATGAGCAAGAACAAAGGAATTCCATGATTCTTGAAGAAGAAACTCCCTTATGTGTGGTCAATGAACATCATAGGCAGATGGATGCTTGGTAATATCTTCAAGATCCTCTTTATTTTGTCATTTCCAAGATATAAATATTTGCAAAAAAAAAATGGCAAACAGGTCCACTAATTATTAGATTACAATGCTTATAAAACTTCTAAAATCTTGAACAAGGAAAAAGAAATATATTGCATACTCATTTTCAAGTAAGTGAAAAAGAAAAAATGTCTCTGAACAAATAGAAAAATTTAAAAGGTACTCAAATAACCTTTAAGATAAAAAATCATCCTTCTTATATCAACCAAATTATCCTTTGATAATCTGATCCTTCTTGCATCTTCAAAATTATCTCATTATTATTTTACCCTTTTTGCATCTACTTAATCATATTTTGATGAATCTGTTTTGTGTTCATTTACTAAATACTAAGAAGAATTTTTTGTATTTTCTTTTGAAGATAGTTTAGAGCAATGTGGTACACCAAAGTACCTTTGAAGCATTATGAAGGTGGATATGTCTTTCTATATTGATTGAGTAGGTTGTTTCATTATATAGATTCTATCTAGTAAGGAGAAGCCATTTGAGATATCCAATATCTTCTAGGTCAAAAGCACTAGAGGAACTAAAGAAAGAGTTACTTGAGGTAAAACTATGGTTAATTATTAAAGCACACCAAAGAAAAATCTCTACTTGACAAGGAGAAAAAAAATTATATGAAATTTCTTTGTCTTCAAAGCTAATGAAAGAATTAACAATGAATGGAGATGAAGAAGACAAAGATCAAATATTTGATTCCATGTCTCAAGCCGAAGAGGTGCAAGAGAAGAGAATAGTGTAAAGCATTGAAAAAATTGAGGGAAGGATACATTATAGATTTATGAAGGTGAATAAATTGAAAATTGAAATTTTTATGATTTGAGTGTGGCAAGATGGGGAGAGAAAAGTTCATCACCTTTCAACTAGATTAGAGAGTAAGTTGATAAAAATTTTAAATACTGACTAAATATTGACAAGGAGAAGAGGTAAGAGAAAAAAGGAAATATTGAAGGAGCATATGGAGAAATAATACCTTCCATAAAGATAACTACTACAGCTAGTTTTACATATAGAAGGCTCTATAATCTCTTTTGAGCTTTAAATTGAGATCCTAAGCATAAAATATAAATATGTCTAATTATATTTGGTTGTGCATTAGGCATTATATCTCTACTCTTTTGATGCTCACACTCTTTTTATTATTGTTCTTGGATGTTATATGCTTACTCATATAGCTAATGATTATAATTTATACTTTTTTGTCTAGTTTGAAGATAAGATAAATCCCTAATATGAGATTTATCTTGATTCATTGGGCTTGGATTCTTATATTTTTGTCTATTTTGAGGACGGTACTCTTAGTACCAAAATGGACTCCTTGAATGAACCAAAGTCAACATGTAATATTATTGAGAGCTTGACATAAAGTCTAGAGTGGAAATATTAATTCAATGATAATCATACTTTTTTTATTTTCCTTATAAGGATGATCTAATATGATTGAAACTATCTATAAACTAGAAATTGGTTATTCACCTTAGTCATATTTCTTGCATATATTTCCATGAGATCTTTCATACTCATTTTGTGACAATCTTAGGTTAGTAAAAACTAAATTTTGAGGTCTTATCTAGTCACAAATATTGGCTAGTAAAGTAGTGGGTGAAAACTTGTGGGTGAAGTTAAGTGTGGACTTCTAGGTGAATTCAAGAGTAGCTTGTGCTTGTGAATGAAGTTAAGTATAGGCTTCTAGATAAAGTCAAGAGTAATTTGTGAGTAAAGTTAAGCATAGTTTATGAACTTGCACGTGAAGTCTTTGACTAGTGTATTTTTTTATTTATTTTTATCTTACATGCTACATAATCAATATACATGAGAGATTCTAACATGCAATTTTGGGAGTAATTTTTATATAAAGAAGAAAGCGTGACACTTAAGTTCAACTGACTTTAAATTTCATTGTGTAGAACTCTTTGATTGCATCCAAGATACACATCTGGTACATAGTTTTGAATTGCCTACCATCTATATTGTGATTTAGATTATGAATTTTAATACCTATACCTTTATCTTGGCTTATTGGAACTTGTTGTGCATATATACATTGTTGTTAATATCATACACTATAGAAGTACAACACATACAAAAGTCATACATAAACTCTAAAGTATCATAATGATCTATTCACACTTGACTCAAATCACATTCAACTTGGATCAGAAATCAATCCTCAACTCAATGGTTTGCCAACAACAGGCCTTGATTACAGTCAAGCAACACCCACTCTAGCTAAGAGACTCAAAGTGACACTCACCGGCTAGTCCAACACAACACTATTGGGTTGAAAAATCATACTTTGGTGGATTATTTCTGATGGAATTGAGCAACATTTGTTTTTGAGACCGAGGAGCATGACCACTCCAAAGGAGAATGGAGACAAGTCAAAGAAAAGAGAGATGGAGGCTCACAAGAAGAGAAAGCTTGAGCAAAACAACAATGTTGTTACAATTGCGGCCAAGTTGGGCACATTACCATCAATTGTCATGCTTGCCTACTTAACGACCCTTAGTCTCCATACAAGCAACCTTTGAACAACTTGGAGAGACAAACCAAAGAGAAAGATGCTAAAATCACATCAAAAAATGAAGATTATCAATATGGCTCAATAGAGAGGATTAAAAGTGTGGAGAAGGAAATGACAAGTGTGCAAAGGTTGAGGAAGACAAACACACAATTGATTATTGTAAATGGAGTCCTAGAAGGCAATAAGGTGATTGCATTGATGGGCCTTGGAGAAACAAAGAATTTATTGTCTTGCTTTATTATAAAAAGGTTGAGGATGGAACTAATGAAAGATGAGAATGAAGAAGTAGAGTTACCTAATGGTCAAACAAAAAGAATTGAATTGTAACCTAGAAAGGTAGTACTCTTTGTAGGAGAGTATTAGGAAGAAATTGAAAAGTAAGTGATATGCTTAGCTTGTTATGATTTGATCTTAGGCATGCCATGGATGGAATACTACAACCCTATATTAAATTGGAGAAGAGAAATATTAAGAACTAGCCAATGGAAGATTATTGGAGATAGTGAAAGATCTCAAAGACAAGAACTACCTCTATATCATAGGGACAAAAGCTATCAATAAGATAGATAGATGTTTCATGGGTCTAATAAGAGAAGTCCAGAGTGCAAAACTTAATGGAAAAATTCTTGAGAATTTGAAAGATGTGGTCAAAGAATTTTAAGATATCTTTTGTGATTACCTCAAGATTACCATTAAAAAAATAAAATAGATCTTAAAATTGATACTTCATGAGAAGACACCTCCTTTTAAGACCCCCTATTGACTAGCACCCATGAGTGGGAGGAGTGCAAGGCTCAAATAAAGGATATGCTACAAAAAGGATTTATCCAATGTATTGTATCACCATATAGGGCTCTTGTCTTGTTTGTGAAGTAAAAGAATGAAACAATGAAAATGTGCATTGCCTTTGAAAGCCTAATTCAAGAATTTTTTTTGAAAAAATACCCATTATCTGCATGAATGACTTGTTTGATCACCTCAATGGGGCAAAACACTTCACCAAAGTTGATTTATGGAATGGTCATAATTGAATCAAGATTGAAAAGGAAGACATACACAAAACTACTTTTCAAACAAGGTATAGTCACTTTTAGTACCTAATGATGCTATTCAACCTCCTCAATGCACCAACCACTTTCATGAATTATATATTTTGTCAATACTTGGATAAGTTTGTTATCATTTTCCTTGATGACATCTTAGTCTATAGTAGGACAATGAGAGTACAAGCAAAAACTACAAAAAGTCATCTAGATTCTAAGATAGAACCATTTATATGCCAAAGTTTCAAAGTGGAAGTTTGGCAAGTTTGAAGTAGATTACTTGAGGTATAGAGTAAGTGCAAAAGGTATCCAAGTTTTAATAGATAAAATAGATGTCATTCAAAAATAGTGTGCTCCAAAATTCAAACTCAACTCAAAATTTTATTTGGATTGATTGGATTCTATTCTTGATTTGTCAAGGAATTTTCCAAGTTCATACAATCCCTAACAACACTACTTGGCAAGGAAAAGAAGTGAATATGGTGAATTGCACAAGATTGGCCTTTCAAGAATTGAAAGATGCATTACTACATGCACCAATCTTGAAATGGTATGACCCAAGATGTCCAACCAAGTTTGCTATAGATGCATCAAACATTGCAATAGAAGCCATCCTACAATAAGAATGGAGTGATGGATGGCACCTAATTGCATATTTCTCTCAAAATTTTTTACAAGTAGAGTGCAACTATCATACCACCAAACAAGAAGAGTTGGCTATTGTCCTTGAAGCCAAGCATTGGAAGCACTATCTTGGCAAGAAGGCATTCATAGTGGAAATAGATCACAAACTACTAGTCTACCTCAAAACACAAAAAGATCTATCTTGTTGATAGATTTGTTGGGCAAGTGGAGACAACGGTTCAACATGAAGATCACATATATGGAAGGCAAGAAACAACTTGCAGATGGATTCACCTAGATGGCTATGTTGAACAATTTGGTTATAATAGTCAAGATGAACCTAGATGCCTATGGTGAAAAATTTGGTTATAATAGTCAATATGAACTTAGATTTCTGGCCAAGAATTCTTAATGTTACAAAGACTGGCCCACAAATTGTAGGAGCTCAATCATCCAACATTGTAACCAATACCCAAGGATTCACCTTTTGAGATGGCGAGTTAAAGATCATAGATACTCTAGACTTAAGAACTACCATCCTAGTAGAATGTCATGATTCTGCCATTGTAGGTCATGTTGGAGTGGACAAGTTCTTAGATGTAGTCAAATGCCATTACTACTGGTCCAAAATGAGCAACAAAGTGATTGATTCATTATTATTGGTTCAAAGCTGCCTACTCTATCAAAAAAAATAAATCCTCTAATCAAGCTCATGTGGGACTCCTTCAACTCCTCCCTACTCATATATAATATCAGGATTAGGTCAACATGGATCTGGTTTGTAAATTACCCAAGACTACCTTAGGTTTTGATTCCATTGTAGTCTTTGAAGACCAACTCAACAAAATAATTCATTTGTGTCCTAAGACCAAGGATATGAATACTCCACAATAAGCTCAATTGTACTTAGAAGTGGTCTTTTCTCACCATGGATTATCTTAAATGCTCATCACCAATTGAGTCACTCAATTCATTAGTTTGTTTTGGAGAACAATATTTGGCATCTTCAAAACCAAACTTGTTGTGTCCAAAATATACCATCCATAAACCAATAGACAAACAAAGCAGGCCAAACATGTTCTTAAAGTCATGCTCCAAGGCTTCACCTTAGAGGAGCAAGAAAGGTGGGACACCTTACTTCCATTGGTGACATTTTCCTATTAAATTTCAGTGAATGCATCTCCACAAGCCACACCATTCTTCCCCATGTATAGAGAACACCCTTTAATGTCTTTGATCTTGAGAAAGATCTGCCCAATGGCTTGTGACAACCCGGCAAATATCACTTTTGTGGTAATCAAGTAAGTAAAGTTTGTTCCCGTAGTGATACAATTCAGAATTGGTCAAATACAAAGTCAAAAAATAACAAGTAGTTCTTCTTGGTTGCGTCTTTAATCTCTCAGGTAGAAACCACACCCAAAAGAGAGTAACAAGCACTCAATCTCAACAACTTGTCACTAATTCACACACTCATAATCACAACATCACAAATTCTGTCCAAACAAATCTTGATTGTGATGATTTAGATTCTCCCAAAGACAGCACTTCATTGCAAAATGACTTCACCTTAGAATTTTGTTCCACCCCTCCATTGAAGACACAACTTCCTCAATCAAAATTGCTTCACATCAACTCAATGCTGTACTCACAAATGTAGAATACTACCAACACTACAATTCCTCTCAGATCTGTCAAGGCATTGCTCCAATTGCACTTCACTTAGGATCAAACACACAGAATGAAGATCAAGACTATGGAATCTAACATCCAACAAACACAATGACTTGCACTTCAGAATTCTCCACACACTCACAAACATATACAAAGTTGATACTCAAAATCAAGCTCCAATGATGAGCACTAAAATTGGTACTTTGCTTTATCTATCTTTAGAAATTATGAATACTGAACAATATAATACTACGAATGCTCCCTTTAAATAGTAGAGTAATTGACACTTACTAACAAATATACCGTTCTACAACAACTCTTCTAACCTGTAGATCCAAAATGCACCTCTTCATATCTCAAAATTTTTACTCCGATACAATATCAACATCAACTTTGGCTTTCAATCCTGATGATCTTCCTATCACTTCTCCTTCTTCAGGTCTATTTTCAACTACTAAATCTTTCACTATTTCTACCACTTCTTCACTCTGAACTACAATTACACTAGTGCGTAATCTATCTAACTCTTTATCTTCCAACCCACTCTTCTCTAATGCGCCAAATAACTGATCCAAAGATACCTACAATCCTATCTCTATTACTTTGGGTCTAACTACTATCAATTCCTTTGCTAATTCTACTATATCTTCATCAAGAATTGTAATTGAAAACATGGATATGCTTTCTATGACTTCAGTTTGTAACCCACTTTCCCCTAATCACTCATGTAATTGACCCAAAGACACTTATTGTCTGATTGGTGCACTTTGGGTTCATTCACTACTACTATTTCTCTTTCAATTTCTATCCCATCTTCAATCAGAATTGAAATTGAAATCATGGGTATCCTAACTATCTCTATCCTAACTATTTCAGATGCTTCCGATATTTGACTTGAAGACTCCCACATCCAATGTCTCACTACCTCGAGTTGAATCATATTTGTCTTGAGGCAAAGTCTTTAGACCTGAAGTCGTGTAAACCCAAAGTCATATAAGTCCAAAGTCATATAGACCCGAAGACACCAACCTGAAGACACTCAACTACTCTATACATCTACTTCCAAAACTTCAAATACTTGTAACTTCTACTGCATACCTCCAAACTTTGCGATTTTAGTGGCAATGGAAAGCCCTAAACGAGACGCTTCCAATGAAACATAACATGCATGATTTGGACATGTAATCATTGATATATGGCCCCTGCAGTAATCTTGACATGCAACATTCATTCCGATGTGAAGAAACCCTCCTGTGGCGTCTGACCTCCTCCTTCCTCTTCCTCTGACACAAATTAGACTTCTTTGGGTTGAATCAAAATACATGATTCTCATCATTTCCTTTCCATTTGGCTTCAATATGGTTTCAATTTGGTTTTAGCAATGCACTTATTCTTTAAAACTCATCCAAAATGAAAAATGTGGGCAACACATGGCTACAAAAGTTGAATTTGTCAAAAATTTTTATTTCTAGAATCCAACAAGGTGTGTACAACTTCAAACATAGGTTGAAAAATTGACCAAAATAATATGCAAATGCAAATGCACATTGTAGACACATGAAAATCAGCATCAAAGATTAAGTGTGGCTGTCCACAACCAACTTTATGTTAGTTGGCCCTTGTAAGCTCAAACTTCATTTTATTTACCCTTTTCCCATCATTTGTTGAGTCAATGCAATGGCTTATCACCTTAAGCTACCACCACTCATGTTCACCACTCATCCATCCAATGTTCCATGTTTCCTTGCTTCATAGATATGCACCCTAACCACCCCACTTTCCTTTCAACCAAGAAGTCCGACCTTGTCCAATACTCATTGGTGGCATGGAGGAATACAAAGTTGGATATATTCTCTAGAAATGCATCTGTGGTACCCGGTATCCAGATGTAGAATATCTTGTATATTGTAAAGGGTACTCATTGTTTCAAGTAACATGGGAGCCCATAGCTAACTTGACAGAATGCATCAGTATTAGTGCAATATTTTGAGCAACAACTTCACAATGAGAACGTTGTACCTTACTAGGAGAGAGTTTTGTAATACCATTAGCTAGATAGATTATTTAGAGGTGGAAATTGGCTTAGTAATATGTTTAGAGATGTTATATACTATGGTCTAAGTAGATTAGATAGAGGTGTCACTAAAAGAGTACTTCTACTAATAAGGCAAAGGCCAAAAACACCTTGAAAACTTTAGAGGTAATTTTGGGGGGCCTAAATAACGAATTAGGCCTTGAAAAATGGACTATTTTTTTCCCTTCATGAGAAAAGGCATTGCCTTCTTCTTTCTTGCTTATTTTGTCAATATCTTTCCAATGGTATATTACCCATTCTATTTTTGAGCTTCCTTTAAGAAACTTCTCCAAAGATTCCTTTTGGTCAAACTTGTTTGACTAACCAAATAGAACAAGGATCAACATATCACCAATCCATGCAACTAATCTGAAGGTAAAGCTCACTAACATTTCACTAATCCATGTATTTGATCCAAAGGTGTAGATCCTTTTGAGTAGATCCTCTTTGCTATATAATAAAGAAAATATGCTCCTTTGGAGCATTGAAGTATTGAAGAATGAAACCTTGTATTGATCTTATGTTTCTTCTCTTGTGTTTCTCTTGCAATTTCTCTTATCCTCAAAATATTACACAATGTCATCAATATAGCACTAAGAAAATTCCAATCTTACTAGGGTCTTGTCCATGACCCTCTGGAACTTGGTAAGAACGTTCTTCAACCCAAATGGTAAGAACCTCCATTGATACAATACATCCTTGCTATGAGGATCAATAGCTCAAAATGTTATTTTGGGCTTGTCTTCCTCCTTGATTGGCAACTTATGATATCATTTTTGAATATCCAAAGTACTAAAGACCTTTGCATAGCAATTGCATCAAAGATCTCCTCTAGTGTATGCATAACATACCAATTAGCTCTTATTTTTTGGTTGATAGGATGGTAGTTTCCATACATCTACCTATTTATGTAATTGCCATGCATATTCTTCTTGGCTATCATCACCATAGCTAAAGCATACTCTCCATGTGAAATCTCTACCAAACTAGCCTCATAAAGCTCTCTACTTGGCTTTGAATCAATGCTCTCTCCATGTCAAAAAATTAAGGTATCACTATTTAGCTCAATCCAAATAATCCATCCTTTTAGAGCCCCCAAATCCGTCCTGACGGATTTGGGGGCTCTAAAATGGCAAAACAACTCATGTAGCTCCTCAAGAACCTCTAAGCTCTCTATCTTTGCCCTCTTGTAAGCTTGGGTCCAATGTTTGGCTCCCAAGTATCCTTTATAACTGATATATGAGTGGAAGATGCACTAACTAGCTATTACACTAGGCCCTTAAGAGCAATAATTTCATGCCCCCAACCATTGGAGTTCCTAATCTTAGAGCAACCATTGGAGCAAACTCCTTATGCTTTGGCTGCAAGCTCCACACGTCCTCTAGCTACATCCCAAGTAGACAAAAGATATAACCCAAGAATACAAGCTCCACACGTCCTCTAGCTACATCCCAAGTAGACAAAAGGTATAACCCAAGAATACCATGGTCAACTGGATGAACCCCAAGTAGACCACTCTCACTAGTAGCCATTAGTTGTGTCCCAAGAATACCATGCTCACTCAAACCATTGCTCCTAGCATGTGCCCAAATCTTGATAGGCATAGAGCTCACCTGTGTCAAAATGGTGATGTATATCAAACGCATCCTACACTACTCTACCAAGCCAAGGCTCTCAATCCAAGTCAAATAGTCTATGTCCATAGCTTGACCTAACACCTAATTCTTGGATGCCTTTGACATTGCTAAAATGGTGATGATATTGGTACAAAACCTATTGCTCTCTCTTTCATCAGCATTAGGCTCCACCAATTGATGTAACTATGAGTTCCAAACAAGTCCAAGACCACCTGCTCAGAAAGTATATGAGCTTGGTAAACTCATGAGTGTGGGTAAAGTGGCTCTAGGCTGCCCAAAAAAGTTCACCATTACCATAGATGGCCTATCGGCCACTACTATTGTCTAAGACTAGCACCCGACATTTAAAATATCATCAATAGTAAGGTGAGCTAGTTGTTGAATCACATCATAGGCACAATGTAAAACCTCTTAGGTAAGAGATTTTTCCACCAAAGACAAAGAAAATGGGCTCATGATCCAACTCTAGTTGCATCTAACAATATGGAAGGTCACATCCAAGAATAGATCTGATGTATACTCACCATCACTCCTATACAAGAATCACCCATCAAAGGGATATTCTCCAAAATGTAGGTTGGAGAAATGAATTGATGAACTTTGAGATGTCTAAGTACATAAAACATTTCTCAAAACATACTAGAACAAGGATCTTGTAAACCTTGACCTTGGTCAACTTGGGTATGTTCTTGACAAGGCCCATCCCAAAATCACCAAATGAATGGGTGAATATTTCTTGAGATCCTAGATCCCCAAGAAGGAAATGTCTATTGGTAGGGTCTTTTGGTAACCCTTGACTATTGATAACTTATAATACCAATAGGCCAAGTGTGTCACTTGATGTAAAGAGACTTGCCTAACAGTCTCATCTCTCTCCACATACAAGTATCTATGAACACTCATATACTTGCCTATTGTGCAACAACTAGTCTAATGCTAATCCAACCAAACAACTCTAATAGGCATACTTTCTTTGCTTTATACTACCAAGTAATAAGTGTGGTATCCAAAGGTGGCAAGATAATTGACTCCAGAAGCTCATCCTCACATTGATCTCCTTGTGGTACAAAGGCTCCACTCCAAGCCCATTACATTAAATGATCCACATGTTATTGTAATGCCTCCTGAGAACTCCCCAATAGAATATCCAAGGTAGATGGAACTAGTCTCACTTTTCCTCCAAATTTAAGTGATCTCCTTTGGTATTGGGGTATCTTCCACATGGGTATTCTCCTCCAATAAGTCACCAAGCCAAGTAATAGAAATTCTGAAAGCTAAAATTGATGCTATGGTCCTTGACTATAAAGAGCCAAGATTACTACTATTAAAACCTACATGTAGCAACATACCCCATCTCTCACCTAATTGCCAACTATGCAATATAGGAAGTTATCTCCTCCCAATAGTTAATATTGAAACCCATGTTTAACACTACTGTACCAACTAGCATATCATATGACTCTATTATTGTCACAATGCCTTGAGCTTTCACCATAAATGATCAATTAGATGATTGGGCTGAATCTGGGCAATGAGTTACCCACATGTGATTTATTGTGGAGAACCACCCCTAGAGATGTCTAGATCTAAAATTGACATCTCTCCACATTGGTCTTCTGTAGCCCAAGACCAAAAACAATAGCATTCTCTAATATAAAAGGCTATGTATCACAATCTAGTAAGACCCTCTGTGGTGTATAGACTTTCCCTAAAAATTGCACCAAATGGAAAATCTCACTTTGGTTGGAACCAAACCCGCTCAAAGGTAGGTCTAGCTAGTAACTCCTCCAACTTAGTTGTTATTGCTTAGCATAAACCACTAGTAGTTTAATGGATTCCATACTCCTCAACCAAGTTAGCTCTACTATCAACCATTTCTGCTCTAGAAGCAAGAACCACATGATCCCTACTCTCATAAAGTGTGGTAGCCAATTGGAACATTGGAATTGAGTCAACTCCATTACATAATCAATTAGCCCACTCCCAATATTGTGCTAGTCTCCATATGTGGATTCATAGATAGCTAACTAATATATAATCCATCATGCACTCCTCCACCATTTATCACACTTACAATAGAACATTTAAGGACCATGTCATCTATAGTACCTCAAAGAGTATGAAAGACTAGGGATGTCTGACCAGTCTACCAACCTCTCTTCCATGTGGGTCCAACTCCATTGATGCTCCTTTAGGCTCTAAAGCATGTATAACACACCTAGTCATTTAGACATATACATTTACTTGTGTTGCTCCACACTTAAAATCCAAGACATCTCTATCACCAACATAAGAAGTGGAAGCCTTAGCACTTGAATCTGATCTCCTCTAAGTTATGGTCATGCTAGCCAATCTCTCTTCCAACTGCTCAATCTAAGTAGCCATGGTTGTATTAGAAGAAAAGGCATGTATTGAGTCCTTTCTAGATGTAGGTCCTTTACCACCTCATCTTTCATGACCTAGAGCTCCTCTATCACCTACCATAATAGCCCTACCATTGCATAACTCTAGGTGGAGGTCAAAGAATTGGTCACTAGTATGACCAAATCTGTGGTAATGGTCACTATCTTTATGTTGGCTACAATGAACCAAAGTTATCATGTCCATTGCCTTGAGTGCACTTTCTCTTGTGGTGAGATCCATCACAAGTCCAACAACCAACACCACCACTCATTGATCCAAAAATGAAGGTAAGGGTCTAGTTTCTTTAGGCACTCTACTTGGTCTATAAGATATGGGTTGTTCACTTTGCCCTTAAAAGCCAACATGGTGTGGCACACCCTATTGCACTCTAGCGGAAGTAACACTTGTGGATAAAATCTCCCTACCAAATCTAGATGTCACCACTCTCTCCTCTACCATGTTGAACTCAATATGCTCAACCAAAATAAAGACCACTATCAAAGTAGGTGAAGTAGCTTCTAACAACATAACATCATGTACTTTATATTGCAACTCCTTGTCTAGGATCCCATACCAAAATTGGATTGCATGGGCTTGAGTAATTCCTTGAGTAAAATTCATCAACCATCTCATGCAAGTATATGTCTCATGAAGGCTCTCTCTAACCATAGAAATCCTACAAGCTCTTTAGCTTGTCAATCCGCACTCCTTGTAGTTCTACCACAAATAATGGAAAAATTCCACCATGGGATTAAACCTTGCTATTTCACTACCTCTTGTAGTGGTACCTCTACTTGTCATAGCACCATCTCCAACTAGTGCACCTCCACTAGATACACTAATGCTATTAGAGCTAAAACTCATGGGTATTGCCGATCTACCCCTAGAAACCAAACCTTAAGTGATGGAAATGTAGTTTGGAGATCAATATTATCTCCATGACTCAATCCTCCAAGTGAGCTCTCTTAAACTCATGGTTATTATCTATCAATGGAACCTCTAAGTGTTGGAATAACCACTTCCATGCCATGAAGGGTGTGAATTGTAACACCCATTTTTGCATGTATGTAGTATTGTGATATTTAGTTTGTTATTACTAGTACTTAAGAGATATTATCTATATAGAGATGAAGGACGGTTCTACATTAGTCATGATTAGCTAAAGTTAGTCATAGTTAAGATAGAGGGGACCTTACTTTAGAGGAAATAGAAAAGATGAGCATCACTATTTTGGATTCTAGTATGTTGACTTGGTTTTATTCCTAGGTGTTTGGCTTTGAGGAAAGAGTTGAGAACTCTTGGGCATGCAAGCCTTTTTTTTAGATTCTTTTATAGTCCACGGATAGCTCATATGGTTGGGTCAAGATAAGATCATATGCTTAGTGGAATATGCCAATGTGAATGGATATTCCTTTATACTTTTTGACTTTATTTGACTTTTAGCCTAGTAACTTGAGTTACTATGGTATATAGTAACTTTGGTGCGTAACTACTTCACAAGTATATAAACAAGGAGTGAGGAGGTACTCATCATCCTTTCATGTGCAACTATCTCTCTCTCATTGAGTTCTCTAGTGAGTGATGTCTTGAGTCTTGGAGTGTTAACCTTGGAGGAGTATGATGGAGGTTCCTTGCCTTCTTAGTCCATGGTGCAATACCATAATAACAATCAGAGGTTCATCCTGAGTGAGAGACATGCCGGCTCACATTTTTGGTTCTGTTGTTGGTACCTGTCTAGAAGGCAAGATAATGTTTTATGTACAATTCTATATTAGACAGAAGGAGGCTATGAGAGCTCACTTGGAGAGAACTTTAGTGGAGAAGAGAGCTAAAATTATGTTAGAGAACTTGGACCCATTTTTATTCCTTGTAGTTCATTATGATATCTTTGAGGTGATTTTGTACATCTTGTACACTTGAGAGTATTTGGAGAGATTGTGTGAGGTGGATCGTAGATTTTGGAGATTAAGGTGATTTTGGGCAAAATCTCAAGTTTGAAATCTGGACTTGAAATATTTACACATGATAGCTTGGGTTATCTTTCAGTTAAGATAGTTGAAATTATTGTGAGAGCTATTATGCGCACTGGGCTAGAATTTTGAAAGTTGATAGGGTAAATTGCTCCCGCAACTACATGCTCTCTGGAAAATTGTACAAAGTCTACTATTTCTTTAGTTTTTAGTGGATTTTTCTTAAAATCTCCAAGAATATTAAGTGCATTGTATCCTACCTGCTGACACAAAAATTAGAGAGAGAGGTCATTCTTGCATAAAAAGTTATGAGTTTTTAAAGTGAGGGGGGTGGTTTTCAGACCAAATCTGAAATATATGTGCTGAATAGAACGGTGTCTAGGCCAAATGGCTCAATGAAAAAACCTGAAATTCAGTAAAGAGTGATGCCCTAGAGTTGTGACTATGTGAAAATTTTTGGAGGACTATGAGATACTCTTGAGAGATTTGAGTGACATTGTGAGGAAAGGTCAATTTTGTAGAGTTGAGATCTCATGCATGTTTGAGAGCAACAAAAAGTATGTTTGAGTGTTTAGATTCATCTTGAGAACGTGGAAGGTCATCAAGAGTGGAAATGGAGACTTTGCAAGGTTCTCCAAGAATTTGAGGTGATTGTAGGGGTGGATTTGAGGAAAAGAGTGTTTAGAATAGAATTTGAAGAGAGTGTTGAGAGGATCCAAAAACCTACACCACTTGGAGCAAAGAGTGAGTCTAAGTGCTTTCTATGTGGAGAGAAGGATCATACGGCAAGTTCATGTCTATTGACCTTTGAGAGCAAGAGATTAAGAGAAAGGAGAGAATTACTCCACTTGAGTTTGCATATTGGACCTTCTTCACCAAGATTGGGAGGGAAAAGATCTAAGACCACGGAGTTGTGTGAGGTTTGTGGAGTTGAAGGACTTCCAAAAAGACATGAGTGTAGTGGAGTAAAAACACTTTTGGAGACTTTGGTGAAGGATCTTGGAAAGAGTCTTAGTACAACTATAGAAATACTACCACCTTCATCAACTAGTTGTCAAGATTAGTGATGGAGATAATCTTTCAACTTATGGATAAACTATCCATGAAGGTTTGATTAATATGTACTCTAAGATTTGATTTTGCTATAGAAATCTTGGAGCAAGCTAAAATTTTTGTGTTCCCTAGGGTGATTACTCTCAAATGGTGTTAGTCATGTACATACTCTATTAGATGTAGAGTGAGAGAAAAGAAAAGAGAAAAAGAAAAATTGAGAGAAAAAAAAAGATAGTGAGGGGTTAAGATGGAGAAACTTCCAGTTTTCTTTGGCAAGGATGGAGAAGATGTGGAGGCCTTTGTGAGAAACTTCAAGAGAGCTTGGATAGGAAACAATGAGTGATAATATGAGAGGAGGAAGCATAAGTGGGCCTCATTATTACCAGATTTCTTTGAGGATGCAACACTTACATGGTATGAGTCAGAATACCAAAAGAGAGAGAGGAGAGATGTGCAAGAAGAGTCTTGGGAGAGTTTGACTTCAGCACTCATTGAGAACTTTCTTCCAAATGAGAGTAATAAGAGATTGATGAGTGAGGTTAGCTTTCTCAAGCAAGGAGATGGAGAGAAAGTGATAGTCTATGTGGAAAGGGTGGAAAAGTTAGAGTCCAGATTTTGCATAGTGTTAAGGAAGGGTGGAGATGATGCAAAGACTACTATGATTGGCATAGGAGCTATGCTCACCAAGAATTTTGTGGGAGAGTTGAGACCACAATTTAGAAGCAAGGTTAGATATGAGAAACCTTCTTCCAAGGTTGAAGCTATCAAGATCGCAATTCGTATGGAGGAGAGCTTGGAAGGAGATGAGAGTGATTTGGTGGTGAGGGAGGTTGTGCATCCTCCTCAAGGTTACAAGTATGGTGGAACTTTAGATACTTTGGTGACAAGGGTTGCACCACAAGTAGTAGTTGCTCTAGTTCTTGGACCCCTTCCAAAGGGTCCACTTCAAACCATCAAAGAACAAAGTGCAGATCTCAAGATCAATGTGGTGCAACTATGGGAGAAGAGAGATGTGGATCAGAATTTAGGGAGAGTGCCTAGGAATTATGGAAACTATCCATGTAGAGGAGGCCAACCAGCCAACAATTTCAATGATAAAAATTGTTTTGGTTATGGAGGAAGAGGCCATATCCAAAGGAATTGCCCAAATTCCACTTACCATGGAGGAAGGGGTTATGAGGGAGCCACTAGAGAGAAAGAAGGAGGTAGTGAAACCCAAGTGGCTCCTAATCCAAAAAAGGTAAGGAGATAGCATCCATAGATGTGGTTGAGAGCAAGTATGAGAAGGGAGAGTGCTCAAACTCCAAGGGTCTTAATTTGGAGTTTTTGGCATAAGAGAAGAAGAGAGCTTGTTTTGCAAAGGATGTTCACTCTTCTCAAGGATTTAATCCAAGCAAGGATACTCCTATGTCTACTAGGAGCACTCACACCTCAACACCATCAACAACAAAGACTCCAAGGAAGAAGTTGGGGATGGAGGACTTCTTGATTTCAAAGCAACAATGGAACTACAATGTGTTTGAGGATATTGGTAGTCACAAAGCTAACATCAAAGTGGACCAATTAATTACTTTGAACCCTATCTTGAGAAAGGAACTTAGAGGTGGTTTGAGTTCTACAAGGAGCAAGAGGAAGAAGAAGGCACAAGCTCCAATATCAATGGGGGTGGTGGATGCCAAGCCAACACCATGGGAGGCTTGTGAATATGCCTCCAAGATTGAGTGAGAGTGAATTGTCACAACATCAAGGATGCATTGGTTAATGGAGGATCAGCAGTGAATGCCATATCAGAAAGGTTGATGAAGAAGTTGGGTATGATACACTCAAGACCTTCAACATTTGTGGTGAGCATGGCAAAGAAGAAACAAGTTTGACCAATAGGGTGATGGATAAAGTGGTAGTTTTAGTTATGGGAGTTCAAAATCTCATGACTTTCCAAGTCTTGAAGGATTCAAGCTATGACTTACTTCTTGGGAGGCCATGGTTGAGAGAAACACACACAACTGATCAATGAAACAAAGGGTACTTGAGGATTGGGCCATCAAACCATAGAGTTACAATTCCAATCACTAACACCACTAACACTTCACATTCAGATACACCATCTTCTGATTATTGGGAATCAGATTCAGAAGAAAGAGCTTTAGGTGTGGACTCAACCATGGAAGAGGAGATTTCCACAGAGGAGGATGAATCTGAATCTGATTCAGATGTGTATCTCTTGTGTGCTATGGATTTTGCACCTAAGCCAGAGGTTTTGAAGGATCCGGATAAATTACCATTGACACTTGAGGAGATAGAGAGGAGGTTATCCTCAAGTATGGTCCAAATGTTACCAAGGAGGAGAAGGTGAGATTTGAGGAGATTTTCTGCAAGTTCATCCACGTGTTTGCTTTCAGTTACAAGGATCTGAAGGAAGTCACCTTGGAGGAGCACAAAAAGGAGGTGGAGTCATATGCAAGACCAATCCGCCAAAAGCAATGTTGCATTAGCCCACCAATAGCTTTGGTTGTGAAGGAGGAGATTGTTAAGCTCAAGGAGGCTAGATTTATCTTTGAGGTGGAGAATTCAAAATTGGTGTCTCGAATTGTGATTGTGAAGAAAAAGAATGGTAAGCTTTGAGTATGTGTGGATTACAAGAAACTCAATGCTGTTACCAAGAATGACTACTACCCATTACCATTCATTGATGAGATATTGGAGGAGGTTGCAGGTGATGAGAGGTATAGTTTTGGAGATGGTTATAGTGGATATAACCAAATCAAGATTGCACCAGAGCATCAACAATTCACCACATTCACCACACCTTGGGGAACTTACACTTTCAAGGTCATGCCTTTTTGGGCTTTGCAATGCTCCAGCCACATTCCAACAATAATCCATGAACAAGGTATTTGAATCTTTCATTGGGAAATTTGTGAGACTTCATTGATGACTTTTGTGTCTATGGGAGCAAGGAGGAGCACTTTGGGCACCTAATCAAGATCTTGCAATGCTTAGATGAGGCAAATGCATCACTCAACCCAGAGAAGTGCATTTTTGGATGTGAAGAAGATCTACTTTTGGGGCACATCATCTCAAAGGATGGAATAGAAATTGATCTTGAGAAGGTGGGGAAAACCTCAGACCTTCCATTCCCTTCAAGCTTGACAAATTTACAAAAATTCTTGGGGATAGTTGGGTACTATAAGAGGTTCATCTTCTCATTTTCCAACAAGACTTATGCATTGACCATCTACATGAAGAAGGGTGTAGATTACATGGTGATTTTGGAAGACAAGGAGGCTCTTAAAGCTTTTGAGGAGCTCAAGCAATCTCTTGTTGTAGCTCCAATTCTTGCTAAACCTAATTGAAGTAAGCCTTTCATCCTCTACACTAATGCTTCTAATGTAGCTATAAGACACACTCTTAGTCAATTAGACCAAGATAGGCATGATCATCCAATAGCTTATGCTAGTAGGTAGATGGTTTCAGCAAAAAAGAACTACTTTGTCATAGAGAGAGAAGGGTTGGAAGTGATCTTTGGTCTCAAGAAGTTTAGACACTACTTGATTGGAGGGAAAACCACAATTGTCACAGATCACAAGGCTTTGAAGTACATCTTCAACAAGCCTAATGTGGAAGGGAGGCTAGCAAGGTGGATGATACTCTTGTTTGAGTATGACTACACAATTGAAGATAGGCCAAGAAAGAAACATGCAAATGCTGATTTGTTATCTAGGACCTATGATCATGATGGAGATGAGCCAATGGATGATTCTTTCTCGGATGAGGAGCTCATGACAATCTCAGTCGCTCAAGAGGTCCCAATGGAGTATAAAAAGATTTTGGATTTTGTGATAAGAGGTAACTATCCAAAAGGAATGCATGCTAGGGAGAGGAAGGCCCTTGCAACAAGACCCTTAAACAATGGTGGAGGATATTCTTTTTCACCAAGGAGCAGATGGTCTACTTTGAAGAGTAGTGGGTAAGGAAGAGTCTATCCTACTCATGAAAGAGTTTCATGAAGGTTTAGTGTGTGGAGGACACTTTGCAAGAAAGGTGATTGCTTTCAAGATTCTAGATGTAGGTTACCATTGGAGAGGGATTTTCAAGGATTTTCTTCATTATTGCAAAACGTGTCATGTTTGTCAAGTTTTTGCTAGAAATTCTACATCCCTCCACCACTTAGATCGATTCCATTGCTAGGACCTTTTGAGGAGTGGGGAATCAATTTTGTAGGTCCTCTCAATAGAACCCCAAGGAAAAATTAGTACATTGTGGTAGTTACTGATTATCTTACTAAGTGGGTTGAGGCTAGACCATCGAGGGACAAGAATGAAGATGAAGTTGGTAGATTTTTTTATGAATGCATTATCACTAGGTTTGGATGCCCTTTGGATTTGGTTTTTGATAGAGGAGGAGAGTTTACAAGAAGCATTACTACAGCCATGCTACAACATTTCTCTATCACACATAGAGTAACTACATCCTATAAGCAAAATTCCAATGGCTTGGCAGAGAGAACCAATCAGACCTTGTGCATGATGTTAGCCAAAGATGCAGAAATGGAAGGGGCTAAACATCATTTGGACAAGAGGATTCATGCAGTTTTGTGGGAGTATAGGACAACCATGAAGATTTCCATTGGGTATTCTCCATTTCAATTGGTATATGGTATTGAGTCTACGTTACCTATTCACTTTGATCTTCCTACCTTCCAAAGGATTCATAGGAGATTGAAGAAAGCACAAGGAGGTGATGCAGAGAAGTCAAGGAAGGATCAACTCATGGAATTGGAAGAGGCAAGAGTAGTTGCTATGGTTCAAGTGGAGCAAGCCCAAAGGAAAAAAAAGGAGAGCTATAACAAGAGGCAAGGCAAAAAGAAGGTGGAGCCTTTCAAAGAAGGTGATTGGATAATGTTGTTTGATTCCATTCAATTCAAGAGAGTGCAAAAATTTTTTTTGCCTAAGTACTTTAAACCTTTCATAGTGAAGAAGGTGTGGAGCAATTACACCTATGATCTCAAGGAGTTGGGAGGAAGACACTTTGATAGGATTAACCATGATAAGTTGAAAATGTATCATAGAAGGTAGAGAGACCTTCACTTTGACAACAAAGTGAAAACTTAGTCCAAAGGTAAATGTAACACCCATTTGTGCATGTATGTAGCATTGTGATATTTAGTTTGGTATTACTAGTACTTGAAAGATATTATTTTATAGAGTTAAAGGATGGTTTTAAATTAGTAATGATTGGCTAAAGTTAGTCATAGTTAACGTAGGGGGGACCTTACTTTAGAGGAAGTGGAAAAGATGAGCACCACTATTTTGGATTCTAGTGTGTTGACTTGGTATTATTCCTAGGTGTTTGGCTTTGAGGAAAGAGTTGAGAACTCTTGGGCCCGCAAGCCTTGTTTTGTTTTTGTTTTGGATTCTTCTATAGTCCAAGGATAGCCCATGTGAAGGAATCCTTGACTTAGTAGTTGGGTCAAGATAAGATCACATGCTTAGTGGAATATGCCCATGTGGATGGATATTCATTTATACTTTTTGATGTTACTTGAATTTTATCCTAGTCACTTGAGTTACTATGGTAAATAGTAACTTTGGTGCATAACTATTTCACAAGTATATAAACTAGGGGTGAGGAGGTACTCATCATCCTTTCATTTGCAACTATATCTCTCTCATTGAGCTCTCTAGTGAATAATATTTTCAGTTGTGGAGTGTTAGCCTTGGAGGAGTATGATGGATTTGGGGTTCCTTGCCTTCTTAGTCCATAGTGTGCTACCATAATAGCAATCAGAGGTTCATCCTGAGTGAAAGACAGACCAGCTCACATAAAAAAGTTTGACCAAACTTTATTTACACTCTTGTTGCCTCCATCTATTGTAGATCACATCAACTATCAAACTCTTGGATAAAGTCATCCAACTCAATGATATCCATTGCACTACAATAGCGCTTGGGATCTTTTGAGGCCCCATAAAATTTTTTCTATGTCCCACAACAATGGTGTGGATACACCAAGTGCACTCTCAATTGAATCAACTCTTGTGTCAAACTTGAAGAGTCACTCATACCAATGACACCAACCTAACAATGGAGCCATATTGTTACTATGGATGAAGAAGATGAGCAACATCAAGCCTTATAAGAGACAATGTTCCATGGGAGTAGTGGAAAATTGGATTTCTATAATGAATTGATATTTTCAATTATTCACAATTGATATCAGCAAATTTTCAATCTTTGTATTCTGTGTAGATAGCACAAACCCGACTATGGGAGTTGAAGCAAACGAATAGCATAGAAGAGTATATGGAGACATTTCTTGATCTATAGATCATGATAATTGATATGAGTCTAGCAAAGTTCTTGATAATTTTAAATGGGGGTTAAAAGAGCAAATTTGCCAAGAGATAATGGTACAAAATACTCACACTATTTTTGGAACCATTGCTTAGAAAACAACAAGGGTGTTTGGAAGAGGTGAAAGAATAGTCGTTACTCAACACTATTGGGTTGAAACACCGTAGTTTGGTGGACCAAATCCTATGGAATTGGGCAACATTTGGTTCCAAGATCAAGGAGCATGATTTCTCAAAGGAGAACAAGGATGGGTCAAAGAAACAAGAGATGGAGTCCCATAAGAAAAAGGGGCTTGAGCAAAAAAATAATGTTGTTACAATTATGATCAAGTTGAGCACATAGCCATCAAATTTTGTGCTCATCTTCTTAGGAGCCCTTGGGCTCCATATAGGCAAATTTTGAATAACATGGAGAGATGAATTGAAGAAACAAATTCTAAAATCACATCAAAAAATGAAAGATCACCAGTGAATGTACCTCATGGCTTATTAGGTCAATACAAAATAGTAAAAGTAGAGGAAAGGGGAAGAGGATGAGTGTGCAAAGTTAGAGGAAGAAAAACACACAATTGATTGTTATAAATGGAGTCCTAAAAGGAAATCAAGTGAGAGTATTGATACACCTTAGAGCAACAAAAAATTTCTTATCTCACTCTATTGCAATAAGGTTGGATGGAACTGGAGAGGGATGAGAATAATGAAGTAGAGTTACTTATTTGTCAAAAAAAGAGGATTGAGTCATTACCTAGAAAAGTAGCACTCTCTATAAGAGAGTATCAAAAAGTAATTAAGTGGCAAGTGATATAGTTAGCTTGTTATGATGTGAGCTTAGGCATACCATGGATGGAGCACAACAACCCCACAGTCAATTAAAGAAAGAAAGTAGTGAGAACTAGCCAATGGAGGATCTTTGGGTTAAAGAAAGATCACAAAGGCAAGAACTACCTCTCTATGTCATAGGGACAACATCTATTGGTAAAACAAATAGATGTTTCATAAATCTCATAAGAGAAGTCCAGAGTGTACAATTCAATGGACAAATTCTTAAGAAATTGAAAGATGTGGTCAATGAATTTCAAGATGTCTCTCCAAATGATTTATCTTCAAGATTACCACCAAAAAGGAGAGTAGATCATAAAATCAAGATACTCCTTGGGAAGACACTTCCTTGTAAGGCCCATATCAACTATCACCTCATGAGTTGGAGGTGGTAAGGCTCAAATGAAGGATATGTTTCAAAAAGGGTTTATCCAACCCAACGTATTACCATATGAGGCTCTTATCTTGTTTGTGAAGAAGAAGGATGGGGCAATGCAAATGTGCATTGATTATTGGAGAATAAATCAATAGATAGTGAAGAATAAATACACATTAACTTGCATGGATGACCTTTAATACCTATTTATGCATGTATGTACTATTGTGATATTTAGTTTGGTATTACAAGTACTTGAGAGATATTATTTATATAGAGATATTATTTATATAGAGATAAAGGATAGTTCTATATTAATAATAATTAGCTAAAGTTAGTCATAGCTAAGATAAAGGGACCCTTACTTTAGAAGAAGTGTAAAAGATGAGCACCACTATTTTGGATTCTAGTGTATTGACTTGGTATTATTCCTAGGTGTTTTGCTTTGAGGAAAGAGTTGAGAACTCTTAGACCTACAAAAATTTTTTGTTTCAAATTCTTCTATAGTCCAAGGATAGCCCATGTGAAGGAATCCTTAGAGGTTAGGTCAAGATAAGACCACATACTTAGGGGAATATTCCCATGAGTATGGATATTCTTTTAGACTTTAGATTTTATTTGACTTTTAACCTAGTAACTTGAATTTCTACAATGGTTAATAACTTTGGTACGTAGCTATTTCACAAGTATATAAACTAGGGATGAGGAGATATTCATCATCTTTTCATTTACAACTATCTCTCTCTCATTGAGTTCTCTAGTGAGCAATGTCTTGAGTCTTGGAGTGTTAGCCTTGGAGGAGTATGATGGAGTTGGGATTCCTTGCCTTCTTAGTCCATGGTGCACTACCATAATAGCCATCAGAGGTTCATCCTGAGTGAGAGATAGGCCGGCTCACAAACCTATTCAATTAACTCAATAGAGCAAAACACTTCACCAAACTTGATCTACACAGCTATCATAACCAAATCAAGATTGAGGAAAAAAAATACACAAAATTACCTTTTGAATAAGGTACAATTACTTTGATTAATTGGTGATGCCATTGGGCCTCATCAATGCACCAACCACTTTCATGAGTTTGATGAATGACGTATTTCATCCACACTTGGATAAATTTATTGTTTTCCTAGATGACATCTTAGTCTACAATAAAATAGAGCACAAGCAACATCTACAAGAAGTCCTCCAGATTTTATGAGAGAATCAATTATATAGCAAAATCTCAAAGTGTGATTTGGCAAGTCTTAAGTAGACTAATTGGGGCATAGAGAAAGTGTAGAATATATCCAAGTGTTAATTAATAAAATAGAGGTCATTCAAAAATAGGGTGTTGTAGAAGATCAAACTCAATTCAAGAGTTTCTTGGGATTGATGTGGTTCTATTGTTGATTTGTCAAGGACTTCTCCAAAGTCACACAACCTTTAACACATTGGCACTACTTGGCATAGGGAAGAAGTGGATATGAGGAATCACACAAGAATTGGCCTTTCAAGAATTGAAAAATGCATTACTATATGTACCAATCTTGAAATGGTATGACCCAAAATGTCCAATGAAGTTGGCTATAGATACATCAAGTGTTGCAATAGGAGCAATCTTACAACAAGAACAGAATGATTGATGACACACAATTATATATTTCTCTTGAAAGCTCTTATCAACAAAATGCAACTATCACACCATTGAACTAGAAGAGTTGGCCATTGTCCTTGCTACTAAGCATTGGAAGCACTATCTTGGAAAGAAGGCATTTTTAGTAGAGATAGACTACAAACCTCTAGTCTACCTCAAGACACAAAAAGATCTATCTCATTGATAGATTCAATGGGCAAAGTAGAGATAATGGTTCAACATGACAATCACATGTATGGAAGGCAAGAAGCAACTTGAATATGCATGCACCCAAATACCTATGGTAAATAACTAGTGGTAGAGGTCAAGACAAACCTAGAATTTTGGCCAATGATTCTTGCTGCTTCAAAAATTGACCCACATTTTGTAAGAGCTCAATCCTGCAAAGGCATAACCAATACCCAAGGATTCACCTTTCATGATAGCAAGTTATGGATTCCACATGCCACAAACATAAGAACCACCATCCTAGTAGAATGTCATGATTCCACCATTGCAAGTCTTGTTGGAATGGATAAGACCTTAGATGCAATTAAATGTCATTACTATTGTCCCAAGATGAGCAACTATGTGACAAAGTATGTTTGAAGTTGCCAACTCTATAAAAAAAATAAAGCTTCTACAACCCTTCCTTACCTCTACACAATGTTGGAAATAGGTAAGCATGGATCTAGTTTGTGAATTGCCCAAGACCATATAAGGGTTTGACTCCATTGTAGTCTTTGTCAACCAATTTAGCAAAATGATTCAGGTGCATCCTACGACCAAGGGCATGATTGCTCCTCAATTAGTTCAATTATACTTAGCTATATAGTTATTTTTTTCTCACCATGGCCTATTTTGAGTGTTTATCACCAATAGAGACATTCAATTCACTAGTTTGTTTGGAAAACACTATTTGGTGTCTTCAAAATCAAATTGGCCATGCCCATGGCTTACCATCTATCTAGGAAACTGCCAAATAGGTGCTTTTACTAAGTTATGAAAATAACAAACTAATGGACAAATAGAGTGTACCAATCACACTATTGAGTGCATGCTCCAAAGCTTTACCTTAGGTAAGCAAGAAAGGCAAGACATCTTAATTCCACTAGTGGAATTTTCCTATAACAATTCAGTGAATACATCCACATAGGTCACACTATTCTTCCTCATGTATGAAGAGAATCCTTTCACACCTTTGAGCTTGATGAAGCTTCGCTTGATGGCTACCAAGGTTGACATTGTCAAAACTTTTATTTCTAGAATACAATAGGATGTAGAGAATACCAAGCACATGTTGTAGATAGCCCAAAATCAACAAAAACAATATGTAGATGCACATTTTTGACATATGGACTTCAATGCTAGGGATCAAGTATGGCTATCTACAACCAACCTCATGTTAGTTGGCTCTTGTAAGCTCAGACCTCATTTTATTGGGCATTTCCACATCCTTCATCAAATTAGCACTATGTCTTATTACCTCAATCTACCACCACACATGACAATCCATCTAGTGTTCCATGTTTCTTTAATATATAAATATGCACCCCATCCACTCCACTTTCCTTCCATACAAGAAGTTAGACCTTATCCAACACTCATTCATGACATTGAGGAATATGAAGTAGAATACATTCTCCAAAAATGCATTTGTGATACTAGCATCCATGTGTGGAATATCTTGTATATTGGAAAGGGTATCCACTAGATGAGGCAACAGGGGAACCAACAACCAACTTGAACCATGCACCGGAGTTAGTGCAATCTTTTGAGCAATAACTTTGCAATGAGGACATTGCATCTTAAAAAGGAGGAGGTTTGTAAAACCAATAGGTAGACATATTATCTAGAGTTGGAAATTGGCTTGGTAAAATCTAGAAATTTTTTATATATGATGGATAAAGTAGATTAGATAGAGGTGTCACCAAAAGAGTACTTCTACTAATTAAGCACAAGTTGAAAATACCCTAAAAAATTTAGAGCCAATTTCAAAGGCCCTAAATAGATGAATTAGGCCTTGAAATTAGAAATATTCTGTTCTCCATAAGTAAGATAGACTGGCTTTCTCCTCCCACTATTTGTCTCATCAAGAGTTTTCCAACGATACCTCACCCATGTGATTTTGAGTTTCTTATAAAAAGATTCTCTAAAGACTCCCTTTGACCAACTAGATAGGACAAGGACCAACATGTCACCCATCCATGCAACTAATCTAAGCCTAGAGCTTGCTAACATGTCACCAATCCATGTATCTGATCCAAGGGTGAAGCTTATTTTGAGGGGATCCTCTTTGCTATATAATAAAGACAAGGTGCTCCTTTAGTGCATCAAAATATTGAGTGTTGAAGCTTTTTGTTTTCTCTCTTTTGTTTCTCTTGGGGGTTCGCTTGTCCATGAAATATAACAAATAGGTAGTCTAACCAATCATCACTCCAACCTCACTACCAAGAGTACACCATAGCACTAATGCTCTAAATATCAAGGCATCTCACACAAAAATGGTGCACAAAGAGGAAGTAGAACATGGAGGGAGTCCAATCACAAGAAATCAAAATAATAACCTTTCATCATATAAATCAAAATCAGATTGACTCTACCACCATTTGGCATTGACATAATAGAAGTATCTATCTACTCTTATACTACCAAGATCATGAAGGATGAGATCAAAATACTTCTCCTAGCCAAAGCTACATAAATATATGTATCAGACTATTAGTCCTTAGGATAACAAGTGAGGGTGGATCAGTTAGCTAGAGCACCAATCTATGAGCTTAATATTTGGAGTTCAAACCCTAATATGCATAACCTTGAAAGGTGTGCAAATTTTGCCAAACAATGACAAAAAAATCAACTAAATTGGCTAGCTTCACACCCACAAGATGGCTCTTCTAGGCCTTTGTAGCCTCTCTAGCCCCCAACCCTAAATGCCAAATGAGGCCTTTCTTCTTGCCAATTCAAATCTGGTTAAACTCCACCAAATTTGACACACCTCCATATCTGATTGATCTCCAAGTATTTTGCCAATCTAGAAAACCTCTAAAATCTATTGCTAAAATAACTCAATTTCTCCAATTTCAAGGGATAAGGTTTTCCAAATCCCTAATTTATGAGGTAAGGTTTCACAATCCGCTTCCAATTTTGCTTTTCAAGTCCAATTCACAACACTTGGACCTCAGATTTCACTCTCTTGCACTCAAATTGAACGTTTATTGACTCAAAATTCACCTCAATTTTGAAAAAATTGTGCACCACTTTTGCACACTATCTGCCCCACTATCTTATCTACAATAACTCAAACACAACTAAATTAGACAATGATCAAGTGACAATGATTGAAGGTACTATTGATTTTCCATGCTAGGAGATACCACCAAAGCCTTAGTTCAATTTCTCATTGACTCTCCCTTCTTTGATATAATTAGTTCACATACACAACTAAATCAAACAATGATCAAGTGGTAATGATTGGAGGTACCATCAATTTTCCAAGCTTGGAGATACCACCAACGCCTTTTTTCTTATACACTCAATTTCTCCCTAACGCTCACTTCTTTAATGTAATAAATTCACATTCTACTTGAATCACACTCAACTCGGATCAAGAATTAATTTTCAACTCAATGGTCTGCCAACCACTAGCCTTAATTACAATGAAGCCATACCACTCTAGCTTAGAGACTATACTTGATGCTCACCAGCCTCTGACCACCATAGCTAAGAACTCAAGGGCTCAACATCAAAGAAGTGAGCACTTTGGAACTACACTTCAAAGGTATACTCCTTACTTGACCTAAATCTCTAGCCCTACTGGTGCCACTAATAGCACATCTGATAGTGCAAGTGACGGTGGGTTCCATGGTATAATCAATAGCCTTAACCAAAATCCAGCCATTGCTAAGGAGTCCCTGAACAACTACTAATATAACTTAGACCGGAAAGACTATCACTCCAACGTATCCAAGCAAATTAGCTTTGGCTTTGCAAATGTCATGACAAACTATTTAAGTCTTGCTTGCACTTAAATTTTTGAAAGGAATCTAAGTTATGCATGGTATTAAAGTTTAAGAAATCTCATAACTTAGTCAAATTCCAAAAAATTCTCTAGGTTAAATAAAGAAATAAAAATTAAGCTATTAAAATAAAAGAGTGAATTTACATGTCTTGTTCTTGATAGAAAAAAATAAAATAAAATTTCTTGGATGTATAGTTATTTGACATTGAATATTTGATTTGGAAATCTGAAGTATATAATCAAAACTAGATAAACTACAATTGTACATATGACCAACCCTACATAAAAAGGTAGAGATTTTCTAAGACTCATTATTTTATTCTCACTTTCCAAAAATTTCCTTCACTTAGCAATTATTATCAATTATTATTTATTATATATAAATAAGCTTTTTGAAACAAATTAATTGATAGTATAACCTACTTTTTTTCTTTCTCCAAATTGAAATTACTCCAAAAATGACCTACAATCTTCCATTTTTCCAAAATTCATAGAGCTTTGCAGACAAAGATCAAAAAGCAAACTTGGTTAGTATGATCATTCTAATTTAGCACTTGAGGTCTATCTTTCATGTCAACAAAAATTTTGATCCAATGAGTGTAGTGATAACTACCATTTTAGAGACCCAAGAGATGATTCTAGTGCAATTATAATTGATAGAAAGGTGTAATTCTTAAATAAATCTACACTTGACAAAGCTTCATATATTGATCTTTAAGTATATAGCTTAGACTATGAAAAGGAAATTTCATATACTTAGTAATAACCAACTTTTGATTATATTTTGTTACTTTCTTGTATCAAATTATGGTTTTAGATGGGTTAAGATTTCAAATTTCAGAGTTTAGACAATAGAATATAAGGCTATGGACCAAGAACCTGTATAACTAAGCATCCATACAGAGGTTCTTTGTCGTGCATATATACATCATACACAACATTTATCATTGTCAACATTATACACTATAGAAGCATAACTCACACATAAGTGATATATGAACTCTAAAGTGCCACAATAATTAGTTCTTCATCAACTCAAATCACACTAAAATTAACCAATACTTGATCATTCACTCAATCACTCTGCCAATAATTGTGCAATGATTACAATCAGATTGTACCCACTCTAGCTAAGAGACTCCATGTGACGCTTGCAGGCTTCTGTCTACCATAGTCAAGAACTTGAAGGCTCAACATCAAAGAAGTGAGCTCTTAGGAGTTGCACTTTGCACCTCTGATTTTGACCTAGGTCTCTAATCCTAATGGTGATGCTGATGACACACCCGATGGTATGAATGGTGTAAGTGATGGTAGGTCCCACCATGTGATCAATACCCTGAATATGAAATCAAATTGCCAACAAGTGTTCTATGAGTGACTACTAAAATACCTCTAACTACCAACACTACCTCTCCAACGTCCAAGCAATCTCGCTTTAATGCCACAAATGTCATGATAGTTATCATATGTATATGCATCACTACACAATATACATCATTGTCAACAACATACACTACAGAAGCACAACTCACACATAAGTCATACATGATCTCTAAAGTGCTACAATTGCTTTCCACCTAGCGGTCAGGTCTCTCTAATTTTAGATAGCCATCTACTCCAAGTATATGGTATACCCTATAGTGGGCAAAGATCAAGAGGTTGGGTGTTATTAAGCTCCATCATTAGTTGCTTGTCTGCAATCTATACCATATAAAGGTGAACTAACCATAGGTCAAGTACATCTAGGACATAACCATTGTCCTTGAGGAACCATCATGAGGAGGGGGAGTCAAACATGCCATATACCATCCTCATTGAACAACTATCACACACTAACATAATAGCAACTCTACCAAAAGAGCCATATAACATACATCACAAGCTTGTATATACAAGTGCCAAGCTTGGGTCCATAATACCATCATGTTTGGAAGGTGACATGGTGCACAATTGTGTACATGATCCTTTGAAACAAGACCATCATGTCCTTCCATCATGAGGATTCCAAACCTCATGCAATCCCAAGATAGTGTGGCCTGTAATAACATCAAGTGTTGTTGGTACTATCTACTACATATATACAGTCACTTGGATGAATTAGACAGATCAAGGGTCTATAACCTCCTCCTTGAATGATACCATTGTACAAGGTATCCCGATGCTAAGCAATTGCCAAGTTCTCAAAGGCCATTGGCATCACTCTCCAAAGTTCTTTACCTATTGAGAACATGTGCTCATCCGTACATCTAGATCATCCAAGTCCAAAACTACATAACATCTCAATGAATGGCTTTAGGTAAATCTAGATCTCATCCATAGAGTAGAAAGTAAGGACCAAAGGATGCTTAGGAGTTTTGTTGGCTGAATTTATAGCCCATGGCCAACCAAGGTAACTGGAGATCCCAATCTCCCAAGTCGCCTCTCTGCAAACCCTACTTATGCAATCCTCTCTCCACCATATGAACCACTCTCTTTGCTAAGCCATGTATCTCACGGTGATATCAAGAGGTAGTATGATGATCAATTAGAGCCTTATCACCCAAGACCTAAAACTCCTCCAAGAACTTTGTACCTTGATTAGTAAAAACCTTAGCTAGTGCACCAAAATGACAAAGAACCTGATCCAAGAACAAGTAAGCCATCTCTTCACTAGACTTGTCAGGGAGTGCCACCAACTCAATCCACTTGAAAAAGTGCTCCACTATACCTAGAGCATACCAATGATGTGTCACATTCAAACTCTAATGCTAATCTAATCCCATGATAGGTAATGGGTATAATTATGATGTAAGAGCATTTAATGATGCTCTAACTCAATTGCAAACCACACATCTAGCAACAAACTAATGTATGTTGGTTTGTGTGATAACCCAACAAGTATCACTTTTGTGGTAATCAATCAGTAAAAGTTTGTTCACATAGAAATACAAATAAAAAATGGTCAAATACAAAGCAAATAGTAACAACTCAATTCTTCTTGAGTTCTTCTTTAGTCTCTCAGGTAGAAACCACACCCAGAAGAGAGTAACAAGCACTGACTTGCAATCTCATCACAAATTAACACTTCATAATCACAATACTATTCAATCATTCCAAACCAACTTTGACTGTGATGATTCAGATTCTCCCAAAGATGGCTACTTCATTGTAAAACAACTTCATCTTAGAATTGTATTCCACCCCTCCAATTAAGGCACAACTTCCTCAATCAAAATTGCTTCATAACAAACTCACGCTGCACTCACAAATACATATACTACAAACACTACAATTCCTCTCAGATCTGTCAAAGCATTGCTTTGATTGCACTTTGCTCAGGATCAAACATGCAGAATGAAGATCAAGGCTGTGGAATCCAACATCCAACAAAAAAATAACTTGCACTTCAAAATTCTCCAAGCACTCACAAACAAAAGCACCAATTTGATACTCAAAATTAAGCTTAAGCGACGAGCACTAAACTCAGCACTTCACTTTATCTATCTTCAAAAATTATGAATATTGAACAACATAACTATGAATGCATCCTTTAAATAGGGAGAACACTTTGATAGTCAAGTAATAACTCTACTATTCTACAACAACTTTTACCAACTTGTAGATTTGAGATGAAATTTACCAATGCACCTCTTCATATCTGCCTCTTAAGATCTCAAATTTGTTACTATTCCAATCAAGTGTCAACCTCGACTTTGGCTTCCAAACCCAATGTTCCTTCACAAATTTCTCCTTCTTTGGATCTCTCTAACTCTACTCCTAAAGCTTCTATTTCTACTATTTCTTCACTAGAAACTACAATTGCACTCCTACCTACTCTATCTACATCATTATCTTCTAACCCATTCTTCTTTATTGTCACAAGTAACTCACCCAAAGACACTTGCACTCCTACTTTGACTACTTCAAACTTTGTATTTAACTTCATCTCACTACAAAGTCTATCCAAGTCTGATCTAACAAGATCTAATTTGAGACTCACATTATCTCCTACCTCTAACCTCTTTATCCACATGATCTCTCAGACGAATCAAAAGATTGTTCAATTTTGTGTCCTTTGCCTTCCTCTTCCTTGTCTCTTGCACCAACAACTTCAACTTGAGAAATCTCACTTCCTCCAACTTTATCTCAGCTTTAGTACTAAGCATTGCTTTCAATTCATTTACCACCGCTCCTATTGCATCCAACTCCACCCTTGGGACTATCTTCTCTTTACTTCTTTCCTCCTCCAATGCATTTTGATACATCATCAACTCATCCACAAACCCACCTTCAATGCTTCCTTCTCTTGTCTATTTAGGACTAGTTGATCTTCAACTCCCCTCAGCAATCCTTGCAATTGTTCTTCCTCCCAACTACACTTTGTTAACTCTCATTACCAAGCTTGGTCCTTCTTGGTTGTGCTCTTTTTCATACTCTCCAACTCTTGCTACATTACTACTACACTTGCCTTTGAATGTATCACCTCCACTCATACATCAACAATTTCTCTTTTCATTACCTTGACCAATGCAATCTTCTCCTTTAATTTCTCCCTACACTTCACCAAGTCCTCTTTCACGGCTTCCAAGATTTTACTCCAAAAAATTGCCTCCACCCAAAGTTCTTTGGCTTATATGTCTACATGAGTTAACTTGCTTCTCAACACCAAAGTCTCCTCACTCCATTTTGTCACAATTGCTAACTCATCCTTCATTTCTAGATGAGAACTTGTCATCTCCACTTTCTTTTGCTGCAAAAACATCAACAAAGGACACACAATCTTTGACAGATACTCAACTCCATCCCATTTTCGTTTGCTATTTCTAACATCTTTGCCTTTGGTAGGTAGTTCTTTGACAGGTGCTTTACCCTAAAGATGCAATTTTTGTATCTTTAATGTTTCTCCATCCAAACTTTCTTCCTTGGTGGTAGCTTTGCTTGGTCCGACAATGATGACTTGAGTACTTCTCTTCTCCCTAGAAACTCTTGGAAATACCAAGGCCTCCTTTTCTTCTTTCTCACACTCACGCTTGGCTGTTGACACTTCCAGACTTGGCTTCTTTGCTTCCACAATCCTTTCTTTGGATTGCTGGATTTCAGTTTCTCCTTCACTACTACTGCTTGATTCTTTGGTCCATAGTGTCAACTCCTCTTCTTCTCTTGAGGCTTCTCCCTTTGACTTGGTTTCTCCCTCTGATTCCTCTTCCAAAGTTGATTCCTTCATTTCCACCGGCATGGGCTTTGGGTGAAGTTTTTGTAGCTTTTGAGGCTGCACGTGTGTAATATATCCTTTGGGTCTACTCCAATTCTTGGGCATGGGTATATCCACTACTACTATCTTCTCCCTTCCGCTCTTCATGTAGTAATCACCTTCACAAACCTGCTCCACGTTATACTGTTCATCCGCATCAGCTTCCTTGCCCAAATCCAAAGTAGGACCGCATTCTACTTCTCTCCTTTGAGCTCAGCAGATTCAGCCCAAAGTAGAAATGAGCCGCAAAGGGTACAAAATAGTGGGGTTGAGTATCCATTCTCCAAGCAGTGATCATCTGCTCCACACATTGGTGCAAAAATTTGATGAAAGAATACTACTTGTTGCATCGTGACATAGATGGTTTGCTCCAGCTTGAACATAGCCATTATTGTGCTCATGATCCCTCTTTGCACTAGATCTTTATAACTATCCACCTTATACCCATTCTTGGTGCAAGGTCTATTGAAAGAATTCCTCCCCTTGGCAGTTTCTTCTGAAGCATCACACTTCCAATAAAAGGTGACACCTCTTACCTCTCCTACTCCTCTTCCCAGGACTAATCTCTAATCTGACTCAGTCCATCAAGCCGGATTTCCTCTCTTCCCTTAATGCTTAGGCCTATCCTTGCAATTGCTGGAGGCAATCTCTACCATGAACCCTAGAAACCTCAAATTCTAGTTCCAGGCCAAGAATGTGATACAAAGCCTTGATAAGACTTCAATCCTCATCACTACATCTAATTGATGCATTGCAAGACCCCTCACCGTGCTCTGCTTATTCACTTTTTGGGCCATCATGTGCTTTGTCACTTTCTGTATGTGAAATATCAAACCCGAGACTCTAACCTACTCTTCTTGCATGCTTGCAATTTGCATTCCAACCCACTTTTCTTACGTGCTTGCAGTTTGCATTCCTTTGAGTTGACTCTGAATAGGGACAAGATAGCATCTAGACATTGCAACATTTCCTCTTAGAAATTTCAATTTTATAGTCCTTTGCTGATCGGTCATTCTTCAGTTGCTTCTCCGCATCACTCACTAATTCTATGAGTTTATTTCTTGTCACTTTCAAGAACATCTTGGTCCCAAGCTAGTCACTTTTTTCCTGCACTCTTTCTTGATTGGCAAACCCCAAGGAAGGTTGTTATATTTTCCTTGGATCAAGGGTACCCTCGGTCATCATCTTTGTACTTTGCTCTATCTAACCCGAGTCCTTCCTCTTTGACCCAAGGTCAACTTTGGATTGACTCAAACACATAATCCTTTGCTTTCTTCCCTATTTAGCCCTTCTTTGGCTTTTCCAGTGCACTTCTTCTTTAAAACTCAAAAAAAATGAGAAATTTGGGTACCACAATTTGCATACTGCACCACCAATAATGACTCTAGAGTAAGCTATATGTATGTTTTATTTCAAAATGTCTTAGCTCCTCATGAGCATGACATACCAACTATGGTCGTTGGGGTGGAAGTGGTACTTATTGCAATTCAACCATCCTACCATACACAAAGAAGGTGTTTGCCCTCCAATCTAAACCATCTAGTTTGTTGAAAACCATGGTCTCTCTCCGTGGCCCCAACTATGCCACCCACAATACCAATGTGAAGATAATCCACCACTAAGATATCATCATGAATGTGTCACTAAATTGTACCACTATCTCCACCCCTTAGCTTTGTGACCTCAATAACTCCTTTGGTATGCATTGAGAGAGATACCACCAACACCACAAAGAATATACATAGAAAGGTAGATGCATGCCAACAAGCTCCAATCTGATCTTGCTGGTTGGGAAACAGGTTTCTACTCAACCCATCTGCATCACAATTCACCACTCTAGTCTATAAATAACCATGAAATTATACACTTGTAAAATAGAGAAGCTTGTCATACTCCATCTACCACTTTAGTGGTTGATGATCAATGATCAGAGTGAAGGGGTAGCTAAATAGGTAACATAAAAAATGTGCTATTGCCCATACTATTGCCAAGCTTTTTCCCTAATATGAACTATGCTTTACCTCTGTTGAATTGTTGGAGCAACTAGCATAGGCCACCACAAACTCCTTCCCCTCATCATGTTGGGTGAGCACTGATCCAAGCCCCAACATAGTCTAATCAATGTGAACTTGGAATGGTCATCCTTTGATTGGTCTCCTTAGAATAGTGTAGATGTTAACCTCTCTTTGAACTCTATAAAAGCTCTCTCCTGCTTATCTCCCCAACACCACTCATATGTAAGCTTGGTCAGATTTGTCAAGGCCTTGGCAATGGTAGTAAATCCTCTAGCATAGTGGTGATAGAAGTTTGCCAATCCAAGAAATGCTTGCACTTTACTCATATCTATAGGCCAAGGAATACATGCAATAGCCTCCACTTTGGTCTTCAGAACACCAAGTCCTCCATGGTAGATAGTGTGACCCAAATACTCAACTTGCTCCATGGAAGAATCTACACTTCCAAGCATGTAATTTGAGTCCATGAGATCTCAATCTCTCATACACCTCCAACAAATGCTTCTCATGCTCCTCCATAGAAGTGTTATAGACCAATATCTCATCAATATAGCACCAAGAAAAATCCAATCCTACTAAGATCTTGTTGATGACCCTTTAGAACTTTGCAAGAGTGTTCTTTGACCCAAATGGTAAGAACCTCCACTAATATAATACATCCTTGCCGTGAGGATTAGTAGTCCAAAATGATGTCTTAGACTTATCCTCCTCCTTGATCGGCAAATATCCTGCTCAAAAGATCCAAAGTACTAAAGACCTTTGCATGCCCAATTGCATCAAAGATCTCCTCTAGTGTATGCATAACATTCCAATCAGCCCTAGTTTATTGGTTGTCACGCCATTTGTAACATTGCACCTAGATTGCTTGGATTTTGGAGTAGTAGTGTTGGTAGTCAGGAGTATTTTGATAGTTACTCATAGACTACTTGTTGATGGACAGATTTTGTGTTTGGGGTACTATAATTCCAATAGCTAGACAAATGATCTAGAGATGAAATTGGGTTTGGTAATATTTGGGAGGATCTTATACATGATGGACTAAGTAGATTAGACAGAGGTATCACAAAGATTACTTCTACTAATAGGCCAGAAATCAAAACATGCTTGAAGACTTTAGAATCAATAGCTAGACATATGATCTGAATGTAGAATTTGGGTTGGTGACATCTAGAAGGATGGTACACATAATGTATGAAGTATATCAGGTAGAGGTATCACCAAAAGAGCACTTCTATTAATAGTGCAGAAACCAAAATAGGTCAAAAACCTTTAAAGGCAATATTGGAGGCCTAAATTGATGAATTAGGCCTCAAAAGTATGCAGATGCCCCCTACCCCTCAACAAAGGAAAGGCTGGCATTCCCTCTCTCTTGGTTTGTCTCACCAAGAGCTTTCCAACGGTACCTCACCCACATTATTCTAAGATTCATACAAGAAGATTCCCTAAAAGATTCTCTCCAATCAAAGCTTGTTTGACCAACCAGATAGGACCAAGATCAACATGTCACCCATCCAAGCAAGTCATCTAAGGGTGGAGCTCACTGACAGGTCACCCCATCACCCCTCTTGGAAGAACATAGGCTACTAAGATTGAGTAATTTTGGGGAGAAAAATTGAGGAGCAAATGATAGGTTAGGAGAGTTCTAGAGAAAGGATGGGATGGAGGCTCCTAGAGGAAAATTTCCTGCACCCCAATTTTCATTCTTGAATCCATTTCACATCAAGATCATGTACATCCAACAAGAACAAGTGAGAGTTTATCTCATTTACAATTTTGGAGCAGAGATTCATGGACATAGTGATGAACTCACCAAACCCATTGATTCTACCCGTAGTGATTTATGATAGAGAGTGGGATTTGTCAATCTACATTTTTTTATGATGGATCTCAATGTTTGAAATCCTCTCCCTTCAACACTCAAGTAGAAATTAGTTATGTAGTCAGATCAAAAGTGATGTCTAGGGATTTCATAGTCATGAATTTTGGTGAGGAATATTATCAAAGAGTGATATCTTCCAAAGTCATAATGGCAGCACCCTCTTGAGTGATCATATTAACTCTCTATTGATGTAGGAAGGAGCGAGTAAGTGTTTGTAAGAACCATGGATCCGTAGTTGTAGGAGTTGATGCAAGGAATGCAGGGGATGGTTAAAAAGTTTTGGGAGATTAAGATGACTATAGAGGCATTACAAAATCAAGTACAAACCCTTAGGAATGATCAAACAATGCACAAAGGAGAATTGTCTCAAAGCCAAATAGCTGCAATTGAAGTACTTGGAGAGGCATCCATGCCTATGACATCAAACTTGACCAATGATGAAGCCACATTGTTACTACGGATGAAGAAGATCTACAATAAAAAGCCTTACAAGGAGCAACATGCTATGGGAGTAGTAGAGAATTAGATCTTGAGAATGAATCAATACTTCTAATTGTTCTTGATGGAGATCATTGAGGATGCCACAAGCATGTTTGCATGTGGGTATTTGACCGATAAAAGCCCTCATATGGTATGATGCTTGGGAATAATCAATGTTGGCAGAAAGAAGGGAGGTCACATTGTTGTACTTTCCTTTTTGCTCTCTAAGAACACACAGGGTGCCTAGCTGTGGAGACTACAGATCAGAGGCTAGAGGTAAACCGTAATGACTCAACAAAACACACATGTGACCCTTATTGCCGGAACTCTATTTTCTTATGACTAATATTATTGCTATCGGGAAGGATAGTACCGGGCAACCTGACCTGTCATCACAACATGCATTCCTGGTCTGCTGGTCATCACTTCCAACATAACCAAGGAGAAATATACAGCACTCTTAGGAGGAAATAATCTGAGCGCAACGCCCGCACATCAATCCAAGCCAACTGGGTGTACAAATAGGCATACAAGTACATAGAGGATCCAATCACAAGAAAAAGGCAACAACTCTCTGTACTTTTTGTCGGGAAAGAGCTTCAGAGCCTTCATGCTCTGTCATCAAGCTCATTCCAACCTGTACTCCAAGCCTCCTCTCCTCTGTACTTCAAATCTCAACAAATTCCTACTTCATGTGGGGATTTTCTATGTCTTTTTGATGGGGAAAAGTCTGCGCACCTCATATGCAAGTAACTATTTCTACATAGCTTGGATTTGAGTGATCTAGAATTCAATGGAAAGCCTGTAAGATAAGCTTTCCAATAATATAAAATACACTTCAATCAAATCACTACAACTCTCCTGAAAATCTCTCAAAGTTGGCCAGGGTTTTTTTTTCTGACTCCACCCTAATTTTGAAATCTTCTTTTTAGGGTTTGCTCCTGGTTCTTGGCAAAATTTCCCCAAATTTTTGATTCAGAAATACACTTGATCCTCACAAACACTCTGGCAACCTGAAACTCTCAGTCATAGTCACAGGACATGAGACTTGATATCCAATCAAGATGAAAGGAAAATTTGCTCTATCGAGCTTATGACAATATTTTCAGCAGGATGTTTTGCATCAGATCTCACTCTCCACAGATCTAGAACCACCCAAATTTTCCACAATAGCTGTTTGTGTTTTTCTCTAACCTCCTGCAAATTTTTGTAGCCTAATCCAAATCCAGTCTTCAGATGTGGATCAATTCTTGAGCTGGGCTAACTTGTGAGCTCTACAGACCCAGGTATACTTGATACAAGATCCTGATTTCTCTATTTAAAGAATTCACATGAAAATTTCATATAGAGAAGATAAATCTATCCAGCAACAACTCTGGAAATGTTCATGAGAAAATTCGAACTGCAACTTGGGGAGTGACCAAAACTCCAAACCTGATCATTAGCTCTTCTCCAACACCTTACATCCCATAAGCTTCAACTTCAAACAATTGGATCTGATTTGAGATCAACCCAAAACTGAAATTTATTGCACTCAGTACTATAAGAACATTTTCTACTCTCCAATTCCACTGACAGATAGTGAAAAGGTCTCAAGAAACTCCCTCAATTGACTACTTTGTGCTCTTGGGGTATGAATTCAACCCCCTTTCACTCAATTGATCATATCCCCCTCATACTTAGCTCAGATCGACTGGTTTCTGTCTGCAAATTGTAGCCTGTTTTCTCCTCTTTTCAACCATGTCCTCCATTCCTTGAATTCCCTCCCCGAACTCCCCCAATGGTCAAAAAACTCCCGACTTCCTCCTTGAGACCCAAGTTCTTGCACATTTGTCTTTTACTCTTTTTACTTTTTGACAAATGGACCCCACAACTCCACCTTGAAGCTTATGAGCAAAATTTTAGGCATTCCCCGACTAAAGAAAGACATAAATTTTCAAGTCCTAGACATTCTCATAAGTAAGCACCGGAAGGACGATAGGATCTGGGTTTCCAATCACCGACTCCACAAACACCACACCGAAACGTGCTACCAACCAATCTCGTAAGTCGTCATGGTGTAAAATCTGAAGCCTGATGAGAAAAGGATTTGGGAGTGGCAAATTGGGAGCATGGGACATCTCATGCTTGAATGCTTCCTCCGATGCTCTAACACTTGCTCTCTGCTACAATCTCTCCCAACTTCCTTCTCTCCTCAAGACTCTCCAAACTAAAACACACCCGTCTCTCTACTCACCCTCATCTTTATTCATCAAAGCCCTCAAACATGATAAGATTGTAACCCACATGGCCAATCACATACACGTACATAAATGGCTCACATGGCAACATCTCATCCGTCGGATCTAGCATGCAACCTACCCCACTAACGTGGAGATAAACTATGATAAGTCACTTTTTACGAGCTACGCAAACCACAACACGACAACGTGGATAACAATGCAAGGACTTTTGAAGAATTTCTAGTTTGTGGATTCCATGCAGATGGCCCAAATCTGACTATGGAGATTGAAACAAAAGAATAGCGTACAAGAGTACGTGGAAGCATTTTTGGATCTACAAGTTGCAATAACCAACATGAGTCCAACAAAGACTCTAGATAATTTCAAACGAGGGTTGAAGGACCAGATTTGCCAAGAAGTCATGGTACAAAATCCTCACATTGTATTTGAAGCCATTGCTTGTGCTCAAAGTATAGCAAGGGCACTTAGAGGAGGTAAAGGAGTAGTTTTGTTTCAATATTATCAAGCGGAAATGCCACACGTGAGTAAACCAACACCTATGGAATTGGGCAACCTCTGGTTTCAAGATAGAGGAGCACAACCGCTTCAAGGAGAGCAAGGACAGGTAGAGGAATAGAGAGAGGGAGTCCCACAAGGAGAAGGAACTTGAGGAGAACAATGTTGTTGTTATAATTGTGGCCTTATTTGGCACATCTCCATCAATTGTTGTGCTTGTCTCCCTAGAGGCCCTCGTTCTCCATATAGGCAATCTACAATAAGATAGAGCAACATTCAGAGGAAGAGGATGCACAAATCACCTTGGAAAAAAAAGATTGCTAGTAAAGGGTACTTTACGGGTTTATGGGCTCAATAGGGAAGTGGACAAGAGAATGAAGGAAGAAGATGAGTGCACAAAGATCTAGAAAGGCAAACTCATAATTGATTATTGTGAATGGGGTCCTAGAAGGCAATTAGGGGAGAGTATTGATAGATCTTGGAGCAACAAAGAATTTCTTATCTTTCTTTATTGCAATAAAATGGGGGATGGATCTAGAGAAAGATGAGAGCAAAGAAGTTGAGTTACCTAATGGGCAAATAAAGAAGATTGAGTTATTATCTAGAAAGGTAATACTCTCTATAGGAGAATATCAAGAAGCAATTGAGTGGCAAGGATACAATTAGCTCATTATAATGTAATCCTAGGCATGGCTTGGATGGAGCAATACAACCCTATGGTAGATTGGAGGAAGAAAGTAGTGAGCACTTGCCAATGGATGATCATTGGGGTTAGCAAAAAAACACATAGGCAAAAATTGCCCCTCTATGTCACAAGAAAAATAGCTATCTATAAGATAAATAGATGTTTCATGGGTTTAATAAGAGAAGTCTAGAGTGCACAACTTGATGGCCAAAATCTTGAGAAATTGAAAGATGTCTTCCCAGATGATCTACCCTCAATATTACCACAAAAAAGAGAGTAGATCATAAAATTGAGATACTTCCGAGGAAGACACCTCATTGTAAGGCCCTATATCATCTATCACCTCAGGAGTTGGAGGAATGTAAGGCTCAAATTGAGGATATAGTGCAAAAGAGGTTTATCCAACCCAATGTATCACCATACAAGGCTCTTGTCTTGTTTGTGAAAAAGAAGGACAGTACAATGCACATGTGCATTGACTATCGGGGCCTCAATCAACAAATAGTGAAGAACAACTACCCTTTACTCCGCATGGATGACATGTTTGATCAACTCAATGGAGCAAGATACTTCACCAAACTGGACTTGCGGAGCGGTTTCAATCAAATCCGGATTGCAAAGGAAGATGTATATAAAACTTCCTTTCAAACCAAGTATGGCCACTTTGAGTACCTTGTGATGCCATTTGGCCTCACCAATGCATCTACCACTTTCATGAATCTAATGAATGAAATATTTTGGCCATATTTGATTAAGTCTATTATTTTTTCCTAGATGACAACTTATTATATAGTAGGATGATGACGGAACACAAATAACATCTACAAGAATCCTCTAGATTCTAAGAGAAAATCACTTGTATGCCAAAATCTCAGAATGCAAGTTTGGCAAGTCTGAAGTAGACTACTTGGAGCATAGAGTAAGTGTAGAGGATATCCAAGTATTAACATATACAATTGTGGTACCCACATTTTTCATTTTGGTCAAGTTTTGAAGAAGAAGTGCCTTGTTGAAACCAAATTGAAACCAAATGGAGAAGAAATGAGTGGAAACCTATGTTTTGATCAAGCCTAAGGAAGTCGACTTTGTATTGGAGGAAGAAGGACTTGGATTGGATCAGACCCAAAGAAACTTACTTTGTATTAGAGGAGGAAGAAGAAGAAGAAGGAGGTCAAACGCCGGAAGAGGGTATTTTGCATCGGAATGAAGGTTACAAGTCAAGATTCTTGCAAGGGCTGTATCTCAATGATGAAAGATTCAAATCATGCGTTCTATATCTTGTTAGAAGCGTCTCATGTAGGGATTTCTTTTGCCACCATAATTGCAAACTTTGGAGGTCTATAGCAAAGTTACAAGCATTTGAAGTTTCAAGAGTAGATGTATAGAGTAGGTTAGTGTCTTTGGGTCTACAAGACTTTGGACTTCAGACCTTGGACTTTGGACTTTGGGTTTACAAGACTTTGGGTCTAAAGACTTTGCCTCAAGACAAATGTGATTCAATCCAAGGTAGTCAAACATTGGATGTAGGAGTCTTTGGGTCAGATATTTGAAGCGTCTAAAATAGTTAGAGTATGGAAAGAAGATATTTAGGATACCCATGACTTCAATTTCAATTTTGATTGGAGATAAGATAGAATTAGAAGAGAAATAGTAGTAGTGAATGAACCCAAAGTGCAAGATCAGACAATAAGTGTCTTTGGGTCAGTTACATGAGCAATTAAGGGATAGTGGGTTACAAATTGAAGGTGTAGATAGTGTACTCATGCTTTCAATTACAATTCTTGATGAAGATATAATAGAATTAGCAAAGGAATTGATAGTAGTTAGACCCAAAGTTACATAAGTAAGAGTGCAAGTATCTTTGGATTTGATATCTAAGACATTAGAGAAGAGTGAGTCAAGAGATAAAGAAGTAGATAGATTATCCATGACCTTGATTGTAATTCCTAGTGAAGAAATAGTAGAAATAGTGAAGGAATTAGTAGAATCAGATATACCCAAAGAAGGAGAAGTGGTAGGAAGATAATCAAGATTGACAATGGATTGACATTGGATCGGAGTAGAAACAATTTTGAGATTTGAAGAGGCAAATATAAAGAGTTGCATTGTCAATATGGATTTGCATGTTTGTAGAGTTGTTGTAGAATGGTATAGATGTTAGTAATTGTTGATTGCTTCAATATTTAAGGGGAGCATTTGCAGTGAACTATTGTTCAATATTCATATTTCTAAAAAAAGATAAAGTGAAGTGTTGTTTTTAGTGCTCGTTGCTTGAGCTTAATTCCGAGTGTCAACTTTGTGTGTGTGTTTGTGAGCGTGTGGAGAAATTCAAAGTGCAAGTCAGTGTGCTTGTTGGATGTTTGATTTTACAGCTTTGATCTTCATTCTATATGTTTGATCCTAAGTGAAGTGCAATCAGAGCAATGCCTTGACAGATATGAGAGGAATTGTAGTGTTGGTATTGTGGTGTAGTATTTTTCATTTGTGAGTGCAGCGTAGAGTTGATGTGAAGCAATTTTGATCGAGGAAGTTGTGCCTTCAATGGAGGGGAGGAACACAATTTTGAGGCAAAGTCGTTTTGCTATGAAGTGCCATCTTTAGGAGAATTTGAATAATCACAATCAAGATTTGTTTGGACAGAATTTGCTATGTTGTGATTATGGGTGTGTGTATTTGTGACAAATTGTCAAGATTGTGAGCTTGTTACTCTCTTCTGGGTGTAGTTGCTACTTGAGAGACTAAAGACATAACCAAGAAGAACTACATGTTACTATTTGACTTTGTATTTGGACATTTTTGATCAATATCTCTGCAAGAACAAACTTTACTTACTTTATTACCGCAAAAGTGATATTTTTCAGGTTGTCACAACAATAGAGGTCATTCAAAAATGGAGCACTCCAAAAAATCAAACTTAACTCAAGAGCTTCTTGGCATTGACGAGGTTCTATTGTCGGTTAATCAAGGACTTCTCCAAGGTGGCATGGCCTTTAACAGCACTACTTGGCAAGAGGAAGAAGTAGACATGGGGAACCTCACAAGAGTTGGTCTTTCAAGAATTGAAAGATGCCTTGCTACATACACCAATCTTGAAATGGTATGACCCAAAATGTCCAATCAAATTTGCTATTGATGCATCAAGTGTAGCAATAGAGGCAGTCCTACAACAAGAGTGGCATGATGGGTAGCATCCAATTGCATATTTCTCTCAAAAGCTATTACCGATGGAATGCAATTACCACACTACATAGCAAGAAGAGTTGGCCATTATCCTTGCAACCAAGGACAACAGAAGAATTGGAAGCACTGTCTTGGCAAGAAGACATTTGTAATGGAGATAGACCATAAACCTCTAGTCTATCTTGAGACACAGAAAGATCTATCTCATTGCCAGATTTGGTGGGTGGAATGGCAACAATGATTCAACATGACAATCACCTACGTGGAAGGAAAGAAGCAAATTGTAGATGTATTCACCAAAATGCCAATGGTAAACAATTATGTGGTAGAGGTGAAGATGAACCCTAAATTCTAGCCAAAGATTCTAGCTACTACAAAAATAGATCCATAAATTGTAGGAGCTTGATCATCCAAAGGCATCACCAACAACCAAGGACTCACTTTTTGTGATGGTAAATTAGGATCTCAAATGCCCTAGAATTATGCACCACCATCTTAGCATAATGTCATGATTCTGCTTTTGTAGGTTGTGTTGGAGTGGACAAGACCTTGGATGCAACAACCTTGGACCCAAGATGAGCAATGATGTGATGGAATATGTTTGAAGCTGCTTACTTTGTCAACAAAACAAAGCTTCCAATCAAGCTCTTGCAAGAATCCTACAAGTCCTCCCTACTCCTATGCAATGTTGGAGACAGGTGACTATGGATCTAGTCTATGAATTGCCCAAGACCACCTCAGGGTTTGACTCCATCATAGTATTTTTTGACCAACTCAACAAAATGATTCATGTATGCCCTACCACCAAGGATGTGACGGCTCCACAACTAGCTCAGTTGTACTTAGATGCAGTCTTCTCTTACCATGGCATGTCTCCAGTACTCATCACCGATAAAAGCACTCAATTTACTAGTTTGTTTTGGAGGACACTCTTTGGTTTCTTCAAAACCAAATTGGCCATATCCACGGCTTACCATCCACATAGTGATGGCCAAATAGAGTGGGCTAATTGCACTATTGAAGATATGCTTTGGGCCTTCATCTTAGATGAGCAAGAGAGGTAGGATACTTTACTTCCGTTGGTGGAATTTGCCTACAACAATTCAGTAAATGCTTCCACCCAAGTCACACCATTCTTCCTCATGTATGGTGAGCATCCTTTCACACCTTTGAGCTTGATGAGAATCTATCCGGTGACTACCAAGGTTGATGTTGTCAACTCTTTTGTTTTGAGAATCCAACAATGCGTGGAGAGTGCCAAAAACAAGTTGTAGATTGCCAAAAATCAACAGAAGCAGTGTGCCAATGGGCACCTTAGGCACATGGATTTTTGGGTAGGAGATCAGGTTTGGCTGTCAACAACCAACCTCACATTAGTTTGCCCTTGCAAGCTTTATTGAGCCTTTTCATATTCTTTGTCTAATCTGTGTTATGGCCTATCACCTCAAGCTACCACTACACATGAAGATCCATCCATTGTTCCATGTCTCCCTACTATGCAGATATGCACTCCAATCAGGCCATTGTACCTCCATACAAGACATTCAACCTTGCCCAACCCTCATTGATGACATGGAGGAATACGAAGTTGAACACATTCTCCTAAAATACATCCATGGGACTCGTCACCCGCATGTGGAATATCTCATACAATAGAAAGGTTACCCACTATATAAGGCAACATGGGAGCCAGCAGCCAATGTGACCCACACACCAATGTTAGTGAAATCTTTTGAGCAACATCTTTGCAATGAGGACGTTATGTCTTAAAATGAAGGAGGTTTGTAATACCAATAGCTAGACACATGATCTAGAGATAAAATTTGGTTTGGTAACATCTTGGAGGATCTTATACTTGATGGACTAAGTAGATTAGACAGAGGTATCACCAAAAGAGTACTTCTACTAATAGGCCAGAAACCAAAACATGCTTGAACACTTTAGAATCAATAGCTAGACATATGATCTAAAGGTAGAATTTGGGTTGGTGACATCTAGAAGGATGGTACACATAATGGATGAAGTAGATTAGGTAGAGGTATCACCAAAAGAGTACTTCTACTAATAAGGTAGAAACCAAAATAGGCTTGAAAACTTCAAAGACAATTTTAGAGGCCTAAACAAAAGAATTAGGCCTCAACGTATGCAATTTCCTCTCCCAATAGAAGATAAGCTGATCTTCTCTCCCCCTTAGTTTGTCTCACCAAGAGCTTTCCAATGGTATCTCACCCATGTGATGTTGAGGTTCTTATAGGAGATTCCCTAAAAGATTCCCTCCGGTCAAAGCCTATTTGACCAACCAGATGGGACCATGATCAACATGTCACCCATCCAAGGAAGTAATCAAAGGGTGGAGGTTGTTGATAGGTCACCTATCCATGTACCTAATCCTATGGTGGAGCATCCTTGGAGGAGATTCTCTTAAGCTCTATTATAAAGAGAAGGTGCTTCCTTGGGGTACTAAAGTTTGAGTGTGAAACATGTGTTTTCTCTTATGTGTTTCTCTACTATCCTCGGAACATTATAGGTTCTAACTACATGGTGAGGCCCATTATGACAACCCGACAAATATCATTTTTGCGGTAATTGGGTAAGTAAAGTTTGTTCCTGCAGAGATACAAGTCAGAATTGGTCAAATACAAAGTCAAACAGTAACAACGTAGTTCTTCTTGGTTGCATCTTTAATCTCTCAGGTAGAAAGTAAGAAGAGAAGTAAGAAGAGAGTAACAAACACTGATTTGCAGTCTTGTCACAAATTATCATTCTGGAATCACAACTCCATAAAATCTTTCCAAACAATCTTGATTGTGATGATTCAGGCTCTCCCGAAAATGGCACTTCATTGCAAAACGACTTCACCTCAGAATTGTGTTCCACCCCTCCACTAAAGGCACAACTTCCTTGTTTGAAATTGCTTCACATCAACTTTGCACTGCACTCACAAATGCATAATACTACCAACACTATAATTCCTCTCAGATCTGTCAAGGCATTGCTCCGATTGCACTTCACTCAGGATCAAATACACAGAGTAAAGATCAAGGCTGTGGAATCCAATATCCAACAAGCACACTAACTTGCACTTCAAAATTATCCAAACACTCACAAACACAAACACAAAGTTGATACTTGGAATCAAGCTTAAATCAAGAGCACTACTTCATAGCACTTTGCTTTATCTATTTCAAAAATAATGAGCACTGAACAACATGATACTGCAAATGCCACTCTTAAATAGTGAAGCAATCGACATTTATCTTCCTATTACACCTCTTCTTAATGACTTTACAAACCTGTAGATCTGAAATGACAATGCACCTTTTCATATCTACCTATACAAATCTCCAATCGGTTACTAATCCGATATGATGTCTACTTCTTCCTCGTCTTTCAAACCCAAATCCAAAGTAATTGTACTTCCTACTGCTCTGTCCTTGGGTTTCACAATTCTTACATCTTCTACCAGATCTAACAATTCTCTTTCTTGATCTGAAATTCCACTGGTGGGTAATCTATCTAACTCTTTATCTCCCAACTCACTCTTCTCTAATGTCTCCACTGGTAACTCCAAAGACATCTACACTCCTGCTTCATTGACTTTGGGTTTGCCATTATCAATTCCTTTGCTAATTCTACTATATCCTCATCAAGAATTGTAATTGAAAGCATGGGTACACTCTCTACACATTCAATTTGTAACCCACTTTCCCCTAATCACTCATGTAACTGACCCGAAGACACTTACTATCTGATCCTGCAATTCACTGACCCGGTTTATTCACTACTGCTACTTCTCCTTCAATTCATGTTCCATCTTCAATCAGAACTAAAATTGCAGTCATGGTATCCTAACTATCTTTTTTCTCTACTCTAATTTCCTATAATCACTCTTGCAAAACTCCTGAACTCACCTTCACTATACTCCAAGGTCCGACTTACTCGGGTTGAATCATATTTGTCTTGAGGTAAAGTCTCATGACCGGAAGTCATGTAAACCCGAAGTCCGAAGTCCGAAGTCACATTGACCCGAAGACACCAAACTACTCTTCACATCTACTCCCAAAACTTCAAATGCTTGTAAATTCTTCTACAAACCTCCAAACTTTGCGATTTTCGTGCCAATGGAAAGCCCTAAACAAGACGCTTCCAACGAAGTATAGCACGCTTGATTTGGACTTGTGGTCACTGAGATATAGCCCCTGCAAGAATCTAGACCTGTAACCTTTCATTTCTCCTTTGGGTTTGCACTCCTTCAACTTCTGATCCGAGTTTTTTCCTCCTCTGACACGAAGTAAGTTTCTTTGGGTCTGATCCAGTCTGAGACCTTCTTCCTCTTACACAAAAGTGACTTCCTTGGGTCTGATCAAAACACAAGTTTGCACTTATTTCTTCTCCATTTGGTTTCAATTTGGTTTCAGCAAGGCACTTCTTCTTCAAAACTCATCCAGAATGAAAAATGTGGGTACCACACCCATCATCACTTGCACTGTTTGGACCGTCAAGTGTGCCATCAGTGTGACCGTTAGGGTTTGAGACCTAGCTCAAGTCCAAGCGTTATACTTTCAAAGTGCAGCTCCAAAGAGCTCATTTCTCTGATGTTGAGCCTTTGAGTTCCTAGCTATGGTAGACAAAGGCCGGCAAGCATCACCTAGATTTTCCTAGCTAGAGTGGATATGGCTTGACCATAATCAGTGCATAATTGTTAGCAAATCACTGAGTGATAGATCAAGTTTGATTGAGTGTGATTCAAGGTGTGTAAATGAACTGAGTACATCAAAGATGTGAGGTCAAGGGGAAATAGGATGCAAGAATTGAGAGTGTTGGTGGTATTTCCAAGACTTGTTGATTGTTGGTAGCATGATCTATGAGCCGGCCTATCTCTCACTCAGGATGAACCTCTGATAGCTATTATGGTGGCGCACCATGGACTAAGAAGGCAAAGAACCCCATCTCCATCATACTCCTCCAAGGCTAACACTCTAAGACTCAATCCATTGCTCACTAGAGAACTCAATGAGAAAGAGATAGTTGCAAATGAAAGGATAATGAGTACTTCCTCACCCATGTTTATATACTTGTGAAATAGTTACACACTAAAATTACAATTTACCAAAGTAACTCAAGTTACTAGGCTAAAAGTCAAGTAAAGTCAAAAAGTATAGAGGAATATCCATCCACATGGGCATATTCCACTAAGTATATGATCTTATCTTGACCCAACCACTAAGTCAAGGATTCTTTCACATGGGCTATCCTTGGACTATAGAAGAATCCAAAGTAAAAAGGCTTGTGGGCCCAAGAGTTCTCAACTCTTTTCTCAAAGCCAAACACCTAAGAATAATACCAAGTCAACACACTAGAATCCAAGATAGTGATGCTCGTCTTTTCTACTTCCTCTAAAAAAAGGTCTCCACTATCTTAGCTATGACTAACTTTAGCTAATCATGACTAATGTAAAGCCATCCTTTATCTATATAAATAATATCTCTCAATTACTTGTTATACTAAGCTAAATATCACAATACCGCACACATGCACAAATGGGTGTTATAGATCGGAGTTCAAGTTTTCTCTAGTGTGTAAGAGCTTGTTTGATTGATTAGATTTGATAGTGAGGCAGATGGTGTACGGAAATGCTGGCCAAATTTCAAGTAAAGAGAAACAATTTTTGAGTAATGGTTGTGATTTTGAGCTCAAGAGGTGAAAGCAAGACCAATCTGGTGCGAGTTGGGCTCAGAAAGTGAAATTGAAGATGAAGTTATGAACCCATCCTCTTGAATTTATGATTTGGAGAAACCCATCATTTTAATTTGGCTCAAGTAGAGAGTTAGTAGAGGATTTGGCGGTCAGCTAACTTTAGGGATTTATGTTGTTGTAGGGTTTATAAGGTCTCAAGAATGCACCAGGCATCTAGTTGCTCACACTTAGACATTTAGTTGCTACTTCCCAACTCAACTCTATGGTTCTTTCTAGACCTATAAATACCTCTTCAACATAATGACCTCCATCTTTTAGCTTAATGTTATGAGGAGCTGTGGTCAATTCAATGTTTTGGATACTGATATAGCTAAGGCTTAGCTCTATTTATATCTGCCTTGTCTTATCCTTATAGAGCTCAATGTGCTCTTCCCCTCTTTCAAGACCCACCTTCTTTTCACTAATAGAGGAACTCCATTCCTTTTCACTTCCACCCTTCCTTTTCTTTCCCTACCGTCATAATCAGCTAAATCTAATTATCTAATCATATAAACATAATACTGCATAAGATGACAACTTCTAGATCACACAATTGCAAACCAGATCATGTAGGGGGATTGTCAACACGGAAGAGGATAACCAAACATCACAAGTAAAATATTCCCTCACTCCGATTGTATAGCGCCACTAACTGGGAAATGCTTTTTAAAGCCTAAAAACAATAGAATTACCAATTGGGGCTAGTAGCAAGTTTTTGCCCACTACTTGATTATCTTGTAAGAGGTATCAATGTACTTCTCAAGCCATTGTAATAGATGCAAGATAACCTACTCAAGCTATAGCTTTAAGACAAAACTACTATAATAAACTAGATGTGACTCATTTATACAAACAGCGGTTGTATTTGTTGCACCCTTTGCTAGAAAGAATGATTGACCAGTGATAACAACATTATCAACTCCACCAACCAAACTCCTACCTCACCATTAGATATACAACCAACCTTCAAAAGGATGATGTGCAATAGCAACTAAAGTGTGCATGCTCCTCCTCTTTCTTCCTGGATTCTTCTCTATACCTTCTTGTTTCTTGCTTTTGCTTCTCTCTATGTCAATCCAACAAATTCCATTTGATAGTTCCTTGTCATCTCCTTAACTTCATGATCCTTCACTATTTCTACCTTTTCATTTTCTTCACTATCACCGTAAACTCCTTTGATGTTTCTCCTTCTTCTTTCTTGCAACTTTCCTTGCTAGGACTGTTTTTCCCTTTGATCCTTGAACTCTCTCCCAAAAAAATTCTTCACTCACTTTGATTCCCCTTGTCACTTTTTTGTCCCATGATTTCCTTCTCTTCTTGATCCTTCACTCATTTCTTCTTGTCAATCATTTGTGTCAATCCCTCACTATCACTTCCCAAAGAGTCTTCCTACTAGTTCCTTCATTGTCATTTCCCAAAGAGTATTCCATTTGATACCTGTCACTCCAAAAACCATCAATTCTTGTTCTCTCTCAAAAACTCATTGATCATTCCTTCGATACCTCTCTATACTTCTAAACTCCTTCAATGCTTCTTTCTTCCTTCAAAGACCCTTCTTGATTCTCTCTCTTCACTTCCCATAGATTCCTAAACTTCTTTTTATTTTTCTCACTCTCAACACCCTTATTTAATACTTTTCTATCATTCAAACTCCTTTGATATTGCTTTGTCTTCCCAAAACCCCCTTTGATATTGCTCTACCTTCCCAAAATCCCCTTTGATACTTCTCTCCTTCACTTTGGCTTTTCTACCATTCCTCTGCCACTCCTTCTCTTTCAATACTTCAATTCCCTTGTCATCAATGTCACACCATTTGTAGTGTCGCATCTAGATTGCTCGGACACTGGAGTTCCAGTGATATTAGTAAGAGTTATTTTAGCAATTCATCAAAGACTACTTTCTGACGGTCAGATTTTGTGTTTAGGGTATTGAATTCATGGTGGGGCCCACCGTCACTTTGCACCGTTTGCACCGTCGGATTGTGATGTCAACGGGACCGTTAGGGTTTTAGTGCTAGCTCGAGTCCAAGGGGTATAGTTTTGAAGTGAGCTCCAGAGAGCTCACTTCTTTGATGTTGAGCCTTCGAGTTCTTGGCTATGGTGGACAGAGGCCGACGAGCATCACCTGGATTCTTTATGCTTGAGTGGGTGTGGCTTGACTATAATCAGTGCCCAATTGTTGGCAGTTTATAGAGTGTAGATCAAGTACTGATCTGAGTTGAGTTGAGTTGAGTTGAGTTGAGAGTGGTAAGCAATTTGGTTACATCAGAGAAGTGAAGTCAGGGGGAAATCGGGTGCAAGAACTTCGAGTGTTGGTGGTATCTCCAAGTTCGGTGGATCGTTGGTAGCTCAATTCAAGTTTAGTGTTTCCCTAGTGTGCAGAAGCTCATTCAATTGATGCAGATTTGGCAGTAAGATTGACGGTGTGCGGAAGCGCTTGCCAAATTTTGAGCAAAGAAGGAGCAAATTTTGAGTAGTGGTTGTGATTTTGAGCTCAAGAGGTGAAGACAAAACCAATTTACTACGAGTTGGGCTCAAAAAGTCAAATTGAAGGTGGAGTTGGGAAGCTATTCTCATGAATTTGTGATTTGGAAAAACCCATGTTATCAATTTGGATCAAGTGGAAAGTTAGCGGGGGATTTGGCGGACAACCAACTTTAGAGTTTATGTTAAATTTTATGTCAGATTTAATGTCAGATTGTGCATCAGATTTTGGCCAGATTTGGAGGAGTTTTTTATGTTTGGCCAAATTTGGAGGAGTTTTGCTAGTTTGGAGGACTTTTACAGATTTGGAGAAGTTTTGCTAATTTTGGAGGAGATTCGAAGTGGCAAGAATAAAGGCCTCATTTGGCTGATCTTTGGCATTTTGAGGCATAGGGCTATGGGCTATGAGAGGCTACAAAGGCCTAGAAGGGCCAACAGCCAGCTTGCTAGCGTGAGGCTAGCTATTTTAGAGTAGATCTTGGTCATTGGTTGGCAAAATTTGCCTTTCTTGCTAGATTGTGCGCAACAGGGTTTGACCCCTAGATCTCTTGTTCTTAGATTGATGCCCTAGCCAATTGGTCCACCCTCACTTGTTGTCATAATGAGTGTGCCACTGTTATCTATACACATGTAGCTTTGGCTAGCAGAGGCAGTTTGATCCCATTTTTGGTGATCTTGGTAGCTTAGGACTTAGATACAAACTTCTCTTATGTCAAATGCCAAATGGTGGCAGAGTCAGTCCCTTGTTATGTTATGAGATGGAGGGTTTTCATTTAGATTTCTTGTGATTGGACCCCCTCCATTCTTTGCTTCCTATTTGTGCACCACGTTTGTGTGAGGTGCCTTGACTTTTGAGCATTGGTGCTCTGGTGTGCTCTCGGTGGTGAGGCTGGAGTGATGACCAATCAGACTACCTTTGTTTCTCTCCGGTGAGGCAGGAAGTGATAACCTGTAAATCATGAGAGTGCGTGTTATGATGGCAGGTTACAAGTTGCTTTTTCTCCTAGTGTAGTTATCTCGGTTAGAGTTACATTAGTGGGTGGTGCTTAGTTGGTATTGACACGTGGTGGGGTACTTGCGGTTGCAGTTGGTGGTTTGGGTTTGCTGTTGCGGTTACTTTGTCATGACAAAGTTCTTTGGAGATTCCAGAGGAGTTAGCCCTGCAGTACGCAGTGGGTTTACTCGGAGTGGTGCTTGATATCAGCCTATATCTCAGTACCCAGTGAGGGAGGAGCTTGACTATGAGTTGGAGTTTGACACAAGAGCTGATTCAATTGAGAGTGCACTTGGTGTGTCTGCACCATTGTTGTGGGACATGGACGAGATCTATGGGGCCTCTAGTTATGGAGACAGTATTGGTCTCCACACTATATCTCCATCACTTCAGGCTCGGTGGCCAGGAGTAGATTGGCTATACTTACAAGTTCTAGCTCGAGTAGTGTGGGTGGAGCTAGTAGAGGTGCACTAGTTGGAGATAGTGCTACTACGAGTGGAGGTACCACTACAGGAGGTGGTGTGGTACTGGGGTTTAACCCCATGTTGGAGTTCTTTCTATGTTTGAGGTAGAACTACCAGGGAGTGCGGACTGACAAGCTGAGGAGCTTGCAAGAGTTCTAGTAGAAGGTTGGAGAGAGCCTACGCAAGGCATACACTCGCATGAGGCGGCTGATCAGTTTCACTCAAGGAGTTATTGAGGCCTATGCAGTCTAGTTTTGGTATGGGATACTAGACAGGGAGTTGCGACGTAGAGTTCGTGATGCTACGTTGTTAGAGGCTACTTTGCCTACTTTGGCAGTGGTCTTTAGTTTGGCTGAGCGTATTGAGCTCAACATGGTGGAGGAGAGAGTGGTGACATCTGGATTTGGTAGGGAGACCTCATCCACGGCTGTGACTTCTTCTAGAGTGTAGCAGAGTGCACCATGGCTAGTTGGTTTTTGAGGATAGGGTGGACAGCTCAGATCCTATGGAGCAAGTAGAGGGCCTAGTGGAGTTAGACCCTTACCCTCATTTTTGGGTCAGCAGCAGCCAGTGAGTGGTGGTGTTGCTTGTTGGGCTTGTGGTGGACCTCACCATCAAAGAGAGTGTACTTAGGGCAGTGGATCTAATACTTCGGGTGCACAGCCAGCACAGAGGTAGTGTGAGCATTGCCACAAATTTGGTCACACTAGTGATCGGTGTTTTGACCTACACCCGGAGTTACATAGTGGCAAGACTGCTATGGCAAGTAGTAGAGGAGCTCCAGTTCATGGAGGACAAGGTGGTAGAGGTGGTGGTAGAGGATCTACACCTAGTAAGAGTGCAGTACCTGCACTTACTTCTAACACAACTATGGCTACTTGGATTGAGCAGTTGGAGCAGAGATTGGCTAGTATGGCTATTGCTTAGAGGATATCAGATTCGGTTGCTGAGGCTTCCACCTCATATGCTGGTGATAGAGATGCTCTGGACTTCATGTGTGGAGCAGCACAGGTGGATGCATCTGCGGCAATGACTAGGAGTGTAGTACGTGCTCCAGAGCCTAGAGGAGCATCAATGGAGTTGGACCCACAAAGAGGAGAGGTTGGGAGACAGGTCAGACTTCCCTAGTCTTTCATGCTATTTGAGGCATTACAGACAACTCCATGGTTCCTAGACGTCCTAGTGTAGGTTTAGTAGGTGGTGATGGAGTACATGATGGACTACCTGCTAGTCAACCACCTACTACTACACAGACTGAGTCTAGCATGATGTTGGGGGCGGCTCAGCTGATTATGCTGCATCCTTTGTTTTTAGCCAGTGACATGTTTACATTGGGAGTTGACCCAGCCCCAGTGTTTCGGTTGGCTGCCACGCTATGTGAGAGTAGGGATGGTGTGGTTCCTACTACTAGAGCAGAGGTGGTTGGTAGTGGAGCTGACTTGGTTGAGGAGCATGGGATCCATTCAGCGACCAATGGTTTATGGCAGGCAACAACGGCTAGATTGGAGGAGTTGCTAGCTAGACCGGCCTTTGAGAGAGCACGGTTCACACATGGTGTTGTCCTATTGGATAACCAAAGGGGGATTTTTTGTTTGGTGGGACCTTCAGGGAAGATCTATACACAATAGAGAGTCTTGTTAGACTCTGGTGCGCAGCCCCTTATGTTGGGGAAGGCTGCAGTTGTCGGTCTGGAGTTACGGAAGACCGATGTGGAGAGGTGTCCATTTCAGATCCAGACATCTCTAGGTGGTGGTTTGACACAGTACATCATACATGGAGAGCTTGTTGTCCAGGTTTAGCTTGGTCATTTGACTGATAGCTTGGTGGTGAGAGCTATTGCGACTCCACTTGAGGCATATGATGTGCTAGTTGGGGGAGCAGTGTTATACCCCATGGGTTTCAGCATTGACTATTGGGAGGAGACAACTTCTTATAGACCTGGTTGGCAGTTTGGTTAGGGACGGGTATGTCGCCTACCAGTACGCTTTAGTAGTGGCAGTCTTGGCTCACTACAGTTCGAGACCTTGGCAACATCAGTTTTAGCTTTCAGTGGTGCAGTTACTTGGCCTGGTGACTTGTTGGAGTGGAATGCCCATGCAGAGGATACTCCAGTACCAGAGGAGATCACTCGGCTTTGGAGTATGAGTGGGATTGTTCCATCCACCTTGGATGTTCCATTGTGGAGTTCAAAGGAGGCATTGCAGCAGCATGCATATCAGTTGGTGTAGCAGGCTTAGAGTGGACCCTTCATACCATCAGGAGATGAGTGTGAAGGTGAGCCCCAAGAGGCAATTGCTTTGACCCCCTTGAATACCACACTCATTGCTTGGCAGTATCCAATAGAGTGGATATGCCTATTGGAGTTGTTTGGTGGGATCAGCACTAGACTAGCTGCAGTGTTGCAGGCGGGTATACAAGTACAAAGGTACTTGTATGTAGAGAGAGATGAGACTACTAGGCGAGCCTTTCTATATCATGTGGCACACTTGGCCAATCGGTATCCGGAGTTATTACCGATGTCAGCAGTCAAAGGTTACCAGAAGGCCCTGCCAAGAGACATTTCCTTACTAGGAGCGCATGACCTAGAGAGACATGGGCCTATTCACTTGGTGATTTTTGGATGGCCATGTCAGGGACATACACATGCTGGTAGAGGATTGGGTCTTCAAGATCCTTGTTCTGGTGTGTTTTGGGAGATGTTATGGATACTACGACATCTCAAGGTTCATCACTCTGTTTCTCCAGCTTACCTTTTGGAGAACGTTCCTTTGATGGGTGATTCTTGCACTAGAGTGGTGGCGAGTACACATCAGGTCCATTCTTGGATGGGACATGTTGTATTGTTAGATGCAGCCAGAGTGGGATCACGGGCTCATCGTCTTCATCTTTGGTAGATGAACCTCTTACCCAAAGAGGTTCTACATCGCGCTTATGATGGGATTCAGCGACTTGCCTACATCCTTGTTGATGATATCTTGGATGTTGGGCGTCAGTCTCAAACAATGGTAGTAGCTGAAAGGTCACTTATGGCAGTGGTGAACCTAGTTAGACAGCCTAGAGCTGCATTTCCCACACTCATGAGTTTCCTAGGCTCTCATGCTTTTTGAGAGGGAGGACCTGGACTTGTTTGGGACTTATAGTTACAACAATTGGTGGAGCCCAATGCTGATGAGAGAGAGTGGGCGATGGGTTTTCGTACCGGTATTATTGCTATTCCAACAGTGTCAGAGGTATCCAAGCGTCAGGTGTTAGGTCAGGCTATGGACCTGAACTGTTTGACCTGGATTGTGAGCCTTGGCTTGGCAAAGCAGCGTAGGATGTGCTTGATAGGCATCACAACTAAGACACTTGTGAGCCCTGTGCCTATTGAGACGATTCAGGCACATGCTGGGGGCGATGGACCAAGTGGACATGGTATTCTTGGGACACATCCAATAGCTACTAGTGAGAGTGGTCTACTTAGAGTCCATCCAAGTGAGCGTGGGCTACTTGGATTACACCCTTGGTCCACTTGGGATGCAGCTAGAGGACGTGTGGAGCTTGCAGCCAGAGTGGAGGGAGTTTTTCACACAGAGGTTGGGACCTCTAGTGGTCTGGAGCATGACACTATTGCTCCCAAGCGCCCAATGTAGCAGCCAGTCAGTACGTCTTCCACTCCTACTACAATTATAGAGGATACTTGGGAGCCAAATCTTGAACCCAAGCTTATTGGAGAGTGAAAGATGAAGGGTTTGGAGGTTCTTAAGGAGCCACACAAGTTGTTTTGCCTTCATTATGAAGGATTTGGGTGCTCTAAAGGGACCAGGTATACGGATTGAGCTGACTAGCAATACAATACTTTTTTGACGTTCGTATCAATATAGTGAGATTGAGAGGACATTGATTCAGAGTCAGAGTAGTGACCTTTTTGAGGTTGGTTTGGTGGAGATTTCACATAGAGAGTATGCATCAGCAATAGTGATGCCAGCCAAGAAGGATATGCATGGCAACTATATAGATAGGCGGATGTGTGGAGATTACTGTCCTATCAACAGATAGACCAGGGTTGATCGGTATGCCATGCCTACACTAGAGGAGATTTTTGATGCGATTGGGCATGCAAAGGTCTTTAGTACTTTGGATCTTCAAGCAGGATATCATCAATTGCCGATCAAGGAGGAAGATAAGTCCAAGATAACATTTTGGGCTATTAATCCTCATGGTAAGGATGTGTTATATCAGTGGAGGTTCTTACCATTTGGGTTGAAGAATGCTCCTATTGAGTTCCAAAGGGTCATGGATAGGATCCTAGCTGGATTGGATTTTTCTCGGTGCTATATTGATGACATTTTGGTTTATAGCACTACTGTGGAGGAGCATGAGAGATAGTTGTTGGAGTGTTTGAGAGGTTGAGATCTCATGGACTCAAATTACATCTCGGGAAGTGTAGGTTCTTCTACGAGCAAGTTGAGTATTTGGGTCTGTGAGCCGGCCTGTCTCTCACTCAGGATGAACCTCTGATGGCTATTATGGTAGCGCACCATGGACTAAGAAGGCAAGGAACCCCAACTCCATCATACTCCTCCAAGGCTAACACTCCAAGACTCAAGACATTGCTCACTAGAGAACTCAATGAGAGAGAGATAGTTGCAAATGAAAGGATGATGAGTACCTCCTCACTCCTTGTTTATATACTTGTGAAATAGTTACGTACCAAAGTTACTAATTACCGTAGTAACTCAAGTTACTAGACTAAAAGTCAAGTAAAGTCAAAAAGTAGAAAGGAATATCCATTCACATGGGCATATTCCCCTTATCTTGACCCAACCACTAAAGCAAGGATTCCTTCACATGGGCTATCCTTGGACTAAAGAAGAATCCAAAACAAAAAGGCTTGCGGGCCCAAGAGTTCTCGACTCTTTCCCCAAAGCCAAACACCTAGGAATAATACCAAGTCAACACACTAAAATCCAAAATAGTGGTGCTCATCTTTTCTACTTCCTCTAAAGTAAGGTCCCATCTATCTTAGCTATGACTAACTTTAGCTAACCATGACTAATATAGAACCATCCTTTATCTCTATATAAATAATATCTCTTAAGTACTTGTAATACCAAGCTAAATATCACAATACCACACACATGCACAAATGGGTGTTACATTTACCCCCGGACTAAGTTTTCACTTTGTCCTCAAAGTGAAGGTCTCTCTACCTTCTATGGTACATCTTCAACTTATCATGGTTAATCCTATCAAAGTGTCTTCCTCCCAACTCCTTGAGATCATAGGTGTAATTGCCCCACACCTTCTCTACTATGAAAGGTCCAAAGTACTTAGGCAAAAACTTCTTTTGCACTCTCTTGAATCGAATGGAATCAAACAACATTACCCAATCACCTTCTTTGAAAGGCTCCACCTTCTTCTTGCCTTGCCTCTTGTCATAGCTCTCCTTTTGTTTCCTTTGGGCTTGCTCCACTCGAACCATAGCAACTGCTCTTGCCTCTTCCAACTCCATGAGTTGATCCTTCCTTGACTTCCCTGCATCACTTCCTTGTGCTTTCTTCAATCTCCTATGAATGCTTTGGAAGGTAGGAAGATCAAAGTGAATAGGTAAGGTAGACTCAATACCATACACCAATTGGAATGGAGAATATCCAGTGGAAGTCTTCATGGTTGTCCTATACTCCCACAAAACTGCATGAATCCTCTTGTCCCAATGATGTTTAGCCCCCTCCATTTCTGCATCTTTGGCCAACATCATGCACAAGGTCTGATTGGTTCTCTCTGCCAAGCCATTGGAATTTGGCTTATAGGATGTAGTTACTCTATGTGTGATAGAGAAATGTCGTAGCATGGCTGTAGTAATGCTTCCTGTAAACTCTCCTCCTCTATCAGAAACCAACTCCAAAGGGCATCCAAACCTAGTGATAATGCGTTCATAAAGAAATCTACCCACTTCATCTTCATTCTTGTCCCTCAATGGTCTAGCCTCAACCCACTTGGTAAGGTAATCAGTAACTACCACAATGTACCGATTGTTCCTTGGGGTTCTATTGAGAGGTCCTACAAAATCAATTCCCCACTTCTCAAAAGGTCCTAGCAATGGAATTGATCTAAGTGGTGGAGTGGATGTAGACTTTCTAGCAAAAGCTTGACAAACATGACAAGTTTTGCAATAATCAAGACAATCCTTGAAAATCCCTCTCCAATGGTAACCTGCATCTAGAATCTTGAAAGCAGTCACCTTTCCTGCAAAGTGTCCTCCACATACTAAACCTTCATGAAACTCCTTTATGAGTAGGATAGACTCTTCCTTACCCACTGCTCTTCGAAGTAGACCATCTGCTCCTTGGTGAAAAAGAATATCCTCCACCATTGTGTAAGGTCTAGATCTTGCTGCAAGGGCCTTCCTCTCCCTAGCATGCATCCCTTCTGGATAGTTACCTCTTGTCACAAAATCCACAATCTCCTTGTACTCCATTGGAATCTCTTGAGTGACTGAGATTGTCATGAGCTCCTCATCCGGGAAGGAATCATCTACTGGCTCATCTCCATCATGATCATAGGCTCTAGATAACAAATCAGCATTTGCATGTTTCTTTCCTGGCCTATCCTCAATTGTGTAGTCATACTCTGACAAGAGTATCATCCACCTTGCTAGTCTCCCTTCAACATTAGGCTTGTTGAAGATGTACTTCAAAGCCTTGTGATCCGTGACAATTGTGGCTTTCCCTCCAATCAAGTAGTGTCTAAACTTCTTGAGACCAAAGATCACTGCCAACCCTTCTCTCTCTGTGACAGAGTAGTTCTTCTCTGCTGAAACCATCTGCCTACTAGCATAAGCTATTGGATGATCATGCCCATCTTGGTCTAATTGACTAAGAGTGCATCCTATAGCTACATTAGAAGCATCAGTGTAGAGGATGAAAGGCTTACTCCAATCAGGTTTAGCAAGAATTGGAGCTACAACAAGGGATTGCTTGAGCTCCTCAAAAGCTTTGAGAGCCTCCTTGTCTTCCAAAATCACCATGTAATCTACACCCTTCTTCATGTAGATGGTCAATGCATAAGCCTTGTTGGAAAATGAGAAGATGAACCTCCTATAGTACCCAACCATTCCCAAGAATTGGCGTAACTTTGTCAAGCTTGAAGGGAATGGAAGGTCTGAGATTTTCCTCACCTTCTCAGGATCAACTGCTATTCCATCCTTGGAGATGATGTGCCCCAAAAGTAGACCTTCTTCACATCCAAAAATGCACTTCTCTGGGTTGAGTGATGCATTTGCCTCATCCAAGCGTTGCAAGACTTTGATTAGGTGCTCAAAGTGCTCCTCCTTGCTCCCATAGACACAAAAGTCATCAATGAAATCTCTCACAAATTTCCCAATGAAAGGTTCAAATACCTTGTTCATGAACCGTTGGAATGTGGCTGGAGCATTGCAAAGCCCAAAAGGCATGACCTTGAAAGCGTAAGTTCCCCAAGGTGTGGTGAATGTGGTGAGTTGTTGATGCTCTGGTGCAATCTTTATTTGGTTATATCCACTATAACCATCTCCAAAACTGTACCTCTCATGACCTGCAACCTCCTCCAAGATCTCATCAATGAATGGCAATGGGTAGTAGTCCTTCTTGGTAACAGCATTAAGCTTCTTGTAATCCACACATACCCGAAGCTTGCCATTCTTTTTCTTCACAATGACAATTGGAGACACCCATTCTGAATTCTCCACCTCAAAGATAAATCCAGCCTCCTTGAGCTTATCAATCTCCTCCTTCACAACCAAAGATATTGGTGGGCTAATGCGACGTTGCTTTTGGCGGATTGGTCTTGCATGTGACTCCACCTCTATCTTGTGCTCCTCCAAGGTGACTTCCTTCAAATCCTTGTAACTAAAAGAAAACACATGGATGAACTTGCGGAAAATCTCCTCAAATCTCACCTTCTCCTCCTTGGTAACATTTGGGCCATACTTGAGGGTAGATAACCTTCTCTCTACCTCCTCAAGTGTCAATGGTGATTTATCTGGGTCCTTCAAAACCTCTGGCTTAGGTGCAAAATCCATAGCACACAAGGGATACACATCTGAATCAGATTCAGATTCATCTTCCTCCGTGGAAGTCTCCTCTTCCATGCTTGTGTCCACACCTGAAGCTCCTTCTTCAGAATCTGATTCCCAATAATTAGAAGATGGGGTATCTGAATGTGAAGTGTTGGTGGTGTTAGTCACAGGAACAGTGACTCTATGGTTTGATGGCCCAATCCTCAAGTACCCTTTGTGCCATCGATCAGTTGTGCGTGCTGCTCTCAACCATGGCCTCCCAAGAAGTAAGTCATAGCTTGAATCCTTCAAGACTTGGAAAGTCATGAGATTTTGAACTCCCATAACTGAAACTACCACCTTATCCATCACCCCTACTGGTCGAACTTGTTGCTTGTTTGCCATGCTCACCACAAATGTTGAAGGTCTTGAGGGTATCATACCCAACTTCTTCATCAACCTTTCTGACATGGCATTCACTGCTGATCCTCCATCAACCAATGCATCCTTGATGTTGTGACCATTCACTCTCACATCAATCTTGGAGGCATATTCACAAGCCTCCCATGGTGCTGGCTTGGCATCCACCACCCCCATTGATACTGGAACTTTTGCCTTCTTCTTCTTTTTGCTCCTTGTAGAACTCAAACCACCTCTTAGCTCCTTTCTCAAGGTAGGGTTCAAAGCAATTAATTGGCCCACTGTGATGTTAGCCTTGTGACTACCAACATCCTCCAACACATTGTAGTTCCATTGTTGCTTTGAGATCAAGAAGTCCTCCATCCCCAACTTCTTCCTTGGAGTCTTTGTTGTTGATGGTGTTGAGGTGCGAGTGCTCCTAGTAGACATAGGAGTATCCTTGCTTGAAGTAAATCCTTGAGAAGAGTGAACATCCTCTGCAAAACGAGCTCTCTTCTTCTCTTGTGCCAAAAGCTCCAAATTAAGACCCTTGGAGTTTGAGCACTCTCCCTTCTCATACTTGCTCTCAACCACATCTATGGATGCTATCCCCTTACCTTTGTTGGGATTAGGAGCCACTTGGGTTTCACTACCTCCCTCTTTCCCTCTATTGGCTCCCTCATAACCCCTTCCTCCATGGTAAGTGGAATTTGGGCAATTCCTTTGGATATGGCCTCTTCCTCCACAACCAAAACAATTTCTATCATTGAAATTGTTGGCTGGTTGGCCTCCTCTATATGGATAGTTTCCATAACTCCTAGGTCCTCTCCCTACATTCTGATCCACCTCTCTCTTCTCCCATAGTTGCACCACATTGATCTTGAGATCCGCAAGTTGTTCTGTGATGGTTTGGAGTGGATCTTTTGGTGGAGGTGCAAGAATTGGAGCAACTACTACTTGTGGTGCAACCCTTGTCACCAAAGTATCAGAAGTTCCACCATACTTGTAGCCTTGAGGAGGATGCACAACCTCCTTCACCACCAAATCACTCTCATCCCCTTCCAAACTCTCCTCCATACGAATTGCGATCTTGATAGCTTCAACCTTGGAAGAAGGTTTCTCATATCTCACCTTGCTTCTAATTTGTGGTCTCAATCCTCCCACAAAATTCTTGGTGAGCATGGCCCCTATGCCAATCATTGTAGTCTCCACATCATCCCCACCCTTCCTCAACACTATGCAAAATCTGGACTCCAACTTTTCCACTCTTTCCACATAGACCCTCACTTTCTCTCCATCTCCTTGCTTGAGAAATGTAACCTCACTCATCAATCTCTCATAACTCTCATCAGAAGAAAGTTCTCAATGAGTGCTGAAGTCAAAGTCTCCCAAGACTCCTCTTCCCCCTCTCTCCTCTCTCTCTTTTGGTATTCTGACTCATACCATGTAAGTGCTGCATCCTCAAAGAAATCTGGTAATAATGAGGCCCACTCATTCTTCCTCCTCTCATTGTTTCCTATGCAAGCTCTCTTGAAGTCTCTCACAAAGGCCTCCACATCTTCTCCATCCTTGCCAAAGAAAACCGGAAGTTTCCCCATCTTAACCCCTCACTATCTTTCTTTTCTCTTAATTTTTTTTTCTCTTTTCTTTTCTCTCACTCTATTACTAATAGAGTATATACATGACTAACACCATCTGAGAATAATCCACTCTAGGGAACACAACAGGTTCAGGTTGCTCCAAGATTTCTATAGCAACATCAAATCCTAGAGTGCATATTAATCTAACTCTCATGGATAGTTTATCCATAAGTTGAAAGATTATCTCCATCACTAATCTTGAGAACTAGCTGATGAAGGTGGTAGTATTTCTGTAGCTGTACTAAGACTCTCTCCAAGATCCTTCACCAAAGTTTCCAAAAGTGCTTTTACTCCACTACACTCATGTCCTTTTGGAAGTCCTTCAACTCCACAAACCTCACACAACTCCTTGGTCTTAGATCTTCTCCCTCCCAATCTTGGTGAAGAAGGTCCAACATGCAAACCCAAGTCAAGTAAGCCTCTCCTTTCCCTCAATCTCTTGCTCTCAAAGGTTAATGGACATGAACTTGCCTTATGTCCCTTCTCTCCACATAGAAAGCACTTAGACTCACTCTTTCCTCCAAGTGGTGTAGGTTTTTGGATCCTCTCAACACTCTCTTCAAATTCTATTGTAAACTCTCTTTTCCTCAAATCCACCCCTACAATCACCTCAAACCCTTGGGGAACCTTGCATAATCTCAATTTCCACTCTTGATGACCCTCCATGTTCCCAAAGATGAATCTAAACACTCAAACATGCTTTTTGTTGATCTCAAACTTCTCATGCATGAGATCTCCACTCTGCAGAATTGACCCTTCCTCACAATGTCACTCAAATCTCCCAACGAATATGTCACAGTCCTCTGAAATTTTCCAAACTTGATCACAACTCTAGGGCGTCCCTCCCTGCAAAATTTTAGATCTTTTCATCGAGCCATTTGGCCTAGACACCTTTCTATTCAGCACCCATATTTCAGATTTGGTCTGAAAACCACCCCCCTCACTTCAAAAACTCATAACGCACTGCGCAAAAATGATCTCTCTCTAATTTTTGTGGCACCAGGTAGGATACAATGCACTGAATTTTCTTGGAAATTTTCAGGACAATTCACTAAAAATTGAAGAAATGGCAGACTCTGTACAATTTTCCAAAGAGCATGCAGTTGCGGGAGCACTTTACCCTATCAACTTTCAAAAATTCTAGCCCAGTGCGCATAGAAGCTCTCTCAATAATTTCAAGTGTGCTAACTGAAAGATAACCCAAGCTATCATGTGTAGAAATCTCAAGTCCAGATCTCAAACTTGAGATTTTGCCCAAAATCACCTTAATCCCCAAAATCTGCAATCCACCTCACACAATCTCTCCAATTCCTCTCATGTGTACAAGATGTACAAAATCACCTCAAAGACATCATAATGAACTACAGGGTATACAAATGGATCTTGGTTCTCTAACATAAGTTCAGCCCTCTCCTCTCCTAATGTTCTCTCCAAGTGAGCTCTCATAGCCTCCTTCTGCCTAATGTAGAATTGGACGCGGAACATTATCTTGCCTTCTAGAGAGGTCCCGGCAACGGAACCAAAAATGTGAGCCGGCCTGTCTCTCACTCAGGATGAACCTCTGATGGCTATTATGGTAGCGCACCATGGACTAAGAAGGCAAGGAACCCCAACTCCATCATACTCCTCCAAGGCTAACACTCCAAGACTCAAGACATTGCTCACTAGAGAACTCAATGAGAGAGAGATAGTTGCAAATGAAAGGATGATGAGTACCTCCTCACTCCTTGTTTATATACTTGTGAAATAGTTACGTACCAAAGTTACTAATTACCGTAGTAACTCAAGTTACTAGACTAAAAGTCAAGTAAAGTCAAAAAGTAGAAAGGAATATCCATTCACATGGGCATATTCCCCTTATCTTGACCCAACCACTAAAGCAAGGATTCCTTCACATGGGCTATCCTTGGACTAAAGAAGAATCCAAAACAAAAAGGCTTGCGGGCCCAAGAGTTCTCAACTCTTTCCCCAAAGCCAAACACCTAGGAATAATACCAAGTCAACACACTAAAATCCAAAATAGTGGTGCTCATCTTTTCTACTTCCTCTAAAGTAAGGTCCCATCTATCTTAGCTATGACTAACTTTAGCTAACCATGACTAATATAGAACCATCCTTTATCTCTATATAAATAATATCTCTTAAGTACTTGTAATACCAAGCTAAATATCACAATACCACACACATGCACAAATGGGTGTTACAGGTCACACTATCTATCCCGGAGGACTTGGTGTTCAGCAGACCAAGGTGGAGGCTATTGCACGTATTCCTCGGCCTACGGATGTGAGTAGAGTGCAAGCATTCCTTGGGTTGGTGAACTTCTATCGCCGCTATGTTAGAGGATTTAGTGCCATTGCCAAGGCTTGACAAAGCTGACCAAGCTTACACAGGAGTGGTGTTGGGGAGATAAGCAGGAGAGAGCTTTTGTAGAGCTCAAGGAGAGGTTGACATCTGCTCCTATTTTGAGGAGACCAATCAAGGGACAACGATTTCAGGTTCATACTGATTGGAGTATGTTGGGGCCTGGAGCGGTGCTCACCCAACATGATGATGAGGAGAAGGAGTTTGTGGTGGCCTATGCTAGTTGCTCCAACAATTCAGCAGAGGCGAAGTATAGTTCATATGAGGGAGAGTGCTTGGCAGCAGTTTGGGCAGTAGCACATTTTTGATGTTACCTATTTGGTAACCCCTTCACTCTCATCACTGATCATCAGCCGCTGAAGTGGTTGATGGAGTCCGACAAGCTTTCAGGGAAGCTTGCAGAATGGGCTCTGATTTTAGAGGAGTATGATTTCATGGTTGTTCATAGACAGTGGAGTGGTGAACCGTGATGCAGATGGGTTGACTAGAAACCCATGTCCCAGCCAGCAGGATCAGACCAGAGCACGTTGGCATGGTGAGACAAATGAGGAGATGGTGCCAGGTTGGCATGCATCAGCCTTTTTGTGTATATTTGCAAAGACTTTGGTGGTATCTCTCTCAAGCATACATGAGGAGTTATTGAGGTCACAGATCCAGAGAGTGAAGATATTGGTACAATTCAGTGAGACATTCATGATGATGTCTTAGTGATGGACTATCTTTGCACTAGTGTTGTGGGTGGCACAGTTGGGGCCAAGGAGAGAGACCGTGTTCTTCAGCGAGCTAGACGGTTCAGATTGGAGGGTAGATACCTTTTGCGTGTTTGGGAGGATGGTAGAGTGCGAGTAGTACCACTTCCAACACAGAGACCACAGTTGGTTTGTCATGCTCATGAGGAGCTAGGACATTTTGGAGTAAAGCGTACATATAGCTTACTCTAGAGTCATTATTGGTGGCGCGGTATGTAGACCAAGGTATAGCAGTTTGTTGCCAGATGTGTGGTTTATGACTGAGTTAGAGCATCATCCAATGCTCATATGCCATAGTTACACCCATTACCTATCATGGGATTGGGTTACCGTTGGAGTTTGGACTTTGCCAAACCTTTACCGCTGATTGTGAGACATCATCGGTATGTTTTGGTGATGGTGGAGCACTTCTCCAAGTGGATTGAGTTGGAGGCACTTCCTGACAAGTCTAGTGAAGGAACAACTTACTCATTCTTGGATTGAGTTCCTAGTCATTTTGGTGCACCAACTAAGGTTTTGACTGATTAGGGTTTTGACTGATTAGAGTTCTTGGGAGAGTTTCAAGTCTTGTGTGACAAGGCCTTGATTGATCATTGTACTACATCCCGAGATCGCCCTGAGGCAGATGGCTTAGCAGAGAGAGTGGTTTAGACGGTGAAGAGAGGATTGCAAAAGTATGGTTCGTAGAGAGGCCACTTGGGAGATTGGGATCTCCAATTACCTTGGTTGGCCATGGGCTATCGGTTCAGCTGACAAGCCTCCTTAGCATCCTTCTCTCCATACTTTCTACTCTATGGACGAGATCCAGATTTACCTGCAACCATTTGTTGAGATGCTATTGCAGTTTTGGACTTGGATGACCCCGATGTATGGATGAGCGCATGTTCTCAGCGGGCAGAGATCTTTCGGAGAGTGATGCTGATGGCCTTTGAGAACTTGGTGATTGCTCAACATAGAGATACTTTATGTTATGCTACCATTTGAGGAGGAGGTTATAGACCCTTGATCCATCAATTTCATCCATGCGACTATGTATATCTACAACAGACATCACCGACAATACTTGATGTTTCTACAGGCCGCACTATCTTGAGAGTGCATGAGGTTTTGCCATCTGGAGTCCTTGTGTTAGAAGGACATGATGGTGTTGTTTGGAAGGATCATGTGCGCAATTGTGCGCCATGCCACCTCGCAAACATTGATGGTACTATGGACCCAAGCTTGGCACTTGTACGTGCAGGCTTGAGGTGTATGTTATGTGGCTCTTCTAGTGAAGCTGCTACAATGTTAGTGTGTGAAAGCTATTTGAGAGGATGGCATATGGCATGTATGACTTCTCCCCTCATGGTGGTTCCTCAGGGACAGTGGTTATGTCCTAGATGTACTTGACCTATAGCTAGTTCATTCTTTATATGGTATAGATTGTAGACATGCAACTAACGATGGGGCTCCATAGCACCCGGCCTCTTGATCTTTGCCCATTAGAGGGTATACCATATGCTTAGAGTAGATGGCTATTTGGAATTAGAGGGACCTAACCGCCAGCTAGGGGAGTGATTGTGGCACTTTAGAGTCTATGTATGACTTATGTGTGAGTTGTGCTTCTATAGTGTATGATGTTGACAGCAATGTATGTTGTGCAGCAATGTATGTTGTGCAGCGATGTATATATGCACAACAACTATCATGTCATTTGTAGTGTCGCATCTAGATTGCTCAGACACTGGAGTTCCAATGATAGTAGTTAGAGTTATTTCAGCAATTCCTCAGAGACAACTTTCTGACAATCAAATTTTGTGTTTGGGGTACTGACTTCACGGTGGGGCCTACCGTCACTTTGCACCATTTTCACCATCGAGTGTGCCGTTAGTAGGATCATTAGGGTTTTAGAGCTAGCTCGAGTCCAGGGAGTATAGTTTCAAAGTGAGCTACAGAGAGCTCACTTCTCTGATGTTGAGCCTTTGAGTTCCTAGTTATGGTGGACAAAGGCCGGCGGGCGTCACCTGGATTCTTTCTGCTTGAGTGGGTGTGGCTTGACTATAATCAGTGCCCAATGTTGGCAGTTTATAGAGTGACGGATCAAGTACTGATCTGAGTTGAGTTGAGTTGAGAGTGGTAAGTAATCTGATTATTGTAGCACTTTAGAGTCTATGTATGATTTATGTGTGAGTTGTGCTTCTATAGTGTATGATGTTGACAGCGATGTATGTTGTGTAGTGATGTATATACGCACAACATCAAACTCCTTTTGATCTTTCACTTGTCATCCCCAAAAACTCCCTTCCAATTCTTTTGTCCTCCAACTAAAAAAACCCTTCTTCTATCCTCTGTCCTTCCCACTCTCCTTCAATACTTAGCTGATTGGCCTTCTTGTTCTATCCCACTACTAACTAAACCTCCTAAAGGCTTTGTCCATGTGGCTGCTAAGTCTTGTTGGTCATTTTATGCCTTCTCTGCACTAAGTTGCCCTTTTTTTATTTGATCTTTTTCTTCCTTCCCTTGATGCTCCTTCTCTTGGACATTTGCTAGTCATTGAATATATTCTTCTTTCTTTGCCATTATTCTTTCTATCTTGCCATGGATCTTCTCTAACTTCTTTTGTACCTTCTTTATTGCACTCTTCTCGTTCTTTTTTTGCTTGGCGTTCCAGATCAGTCTCTCTACAAAGGCCTTTGATAGGAAGTCCCCCCATGATTGACAATGAAACATTGATTATCTGCACACTATTACACCCAAACAACTAACAAGAGACTTGTAGACACAAGCATACATATTTTTTTTTGGTTTCCCTATCACACTAAATAGAACTAATGTAACATCTAGATTATTTTCCCGACAACAATGTCAGATTTTTGCTGGAGTTTACATTGGATTTTGGCCAGATTTGGAGGAGTTTTGATCAAGTTGGAGAAGTTTTGCCAGATTTGGAGAGCGTTTGAAGTGGCAAGAACAAAGACCTCATTTGGCTAAATTTGAGGCTTTGAGGCATAGAGTTGTGGGCTATGAGAGGCCATGAAGGGCCTTGAGCTTGCTAGCATGAGACTAGCTAGTTTGGAGTAGATTTTGGTCATTTTTTGCCAAAATCTGCCGATCCTACTAGATTGTTGTGACAACCCGGCAAATATCACTTTTGCGGTAATCAAGTAAGTAAAGTTTGTTCTCACAGAGGTACAAGTCAGAAATTTTCAAATACAAAGTCAAATAGTAACAAGCATGGTTTACCTTGATTTCTTCTTTAATCTCTTGAGTAGAAACCACACCCAAAAGAGAGTAACAAGCACCGACTTGCAATCTCATCACAAAGTAACACTCCTTAATCACAAATCCATCAAATATTTCTAAAAAATCTTGATTGTGATGATTTAGTCCATCCCAAAAATGGCTACTTTGTTGTAAGACAAATTTACCTCAAAATTTTGTTCCACTCTTATACTAAAAGCACAACTTCCTTGATGAAAATTGCTTCACATCAACTCAACGTTGCACTTATAAATACAGAATACTACCAACACTACAATTCCTCTCAAATCTATCAAAGCATTGCTCCAATTGCAATTCACTCAGGATCAAACACATAGAGTGAAGACCAGCACTGTGGAATCCAATATCCAACAAGCACACTAACTTGCACTTTGAATTTCTCTCAACACTCACAAGCATACACACAAAATTGATACTCGAAATTAAGCTCAAGCAACAAGCACTGCTTTGCAACACTTTGCTTTGTCTATTCTCAGAATTATGAGCACCAAACAACATTGAATTGCAAAGGCCTCCTTCAAATAGGTAGAGCACTTGATAGTTATCTAACTCCCTAAACTATTTCTTAACAACTTTACCAACCTGCAGATCCAAAATGACAAACCACCTCTTCATATATGCCTCTTCCTATCTCAAAACTGGTCCTAATCCAATCCGATGTCAACTTCAACTTTGATCTTCCTATCACTTCTCTATCTTCAGATCTATCTACTTCTACTAACTCCTTTACTATTTTTACTATCTCTTCATTACAAACTACAATTGCATGGTGGGTAACTTATCTAACTCTTTATCTCTCGACCCACTCTTCTCTAAAGTCTTAGATGATTGACCCAAAGACACTTGCTATCTGATCTTGCACTTTGGGTTCATTCATTATAGCTATTTTCTCTTCTAATTCTATCATATTTTCAATTAGGACTAAAATTGAAGTCATGGGTATCCTAACTATCTCTTCTTTCTCTGTCTTAACTACTTCAAACGTTTAAGACATCTGACCTGAAGACTCCTACATCTAATGTTTGACTACCTCAAATTGGGTTACCCTTGTCTTGAGGTGAAGTCTCTAAACCTGAAGTAGTGTAAACCCAAAGTTGTATAATTCCAAAGTTGTTTAGACCCAAAGTCACATAGACCAAAAGAACCCAAACCCAAATTCACTCAACTACTCCATACATCTAGTATAGAAACTTCAAATACTTGTAATTTCTGCTACAAACGTCTAAAATTTTTGATTTTTGTAGCAATGGAAAGCCCTAAATGAGACGCTTTCAACAAGATGTAACATGCACAATTTGGACATGTTTTCACTAAGATATGGCCCCCGCAGTAATCTTGACTTGTAACCTCCATTCCAATGCAAAGAAACCCTCCTTCAATCCAATCCTCCTTTAGGTCTGCACTCTTTTGGGGCTGATCCAATCTGAGTCCTTCTTCCTCTTACATGAAGTCAACTTCCTTGGCCGGATCAAAACATAGGTTTCTACTTCTTTCTTCTCCATTTGGATTCAATTTAGTTTCAACAATACATTTCTTCTTCAAAACTTGTCAAAAATGAAAAATGTGTGTATTACAATTGTGTGTAACAAGAATTGACCCCTAGATCCCTAGTTCCTAGACAGGTGCTCTAGCCAACTGGTCCACCCTCACTTGTTATCCTAGTTACTATTCCATTGTTATCTATACACCTGTAGCTTTGGCCAAGACACATTTGATGCGGTGAGCCGAGAAAATATTTCTTTACACATGATAGTAGATTCTTTACGTTCACCTATTGTGATATATTATGTTTCAGAAAGTTGTATGCATTATATCAACCACATTAGGACATATTTATGAAATCTACAACCACAATGGACTGACATTGACAAGCCATGTCAAGGCTTTGAGGGGTATTACTAAGTCCTTTTGCCAATTGAAAGTAGCACAAAATGGATGCTCCAAATATCAAATAGTGTTAAGTCTATCTATTTGAGCCCATTCTTGGTGATCTTGGTAGCTTAGGAAGTAGGTAAATCATATTATGTCAAATGTCAAATGGTGGTTTTGAGCCGGCATGTCTATTGTGAACCGGCATGTCTATCACTCTGGATGAACCTTTGATTGCTATTATAGTAGCGTACCATGGACTAAGAAGGCAAAGAACCCCAACTCCATCATACTCCTCCAAGGCTAACATTCCAAGACTCAAGATATTGCTCACTAGAGAACTCAATGAGAGAGAGAGAATTACAAATGAAAGGATGATGAGAACTTCCTCATCCCTTGTTTATATACTTGTGAAATAATTACATATCAAAGTTACTAATTACTAGAGTAACTCAAGTTATTAGGCTAAAAGTCAAATAAAGTCAAAAAGCTAAATGAATGTCTATGCTCATAGGAATATTCTCCTAAGCATGTGGTCTTATCTTGACCCAACCACTAAATCAAAGATTCCTTCACATGGGCTATCCTTGGACTATAGAGGAATCCAAAACAAAATGGCTTATGTGTCCAAGAGTTCTCAACTCTTTCCTCAAAGCCAAACACCTAAGAAAAACCCAAGTCAACACACTAGAATCCAAAATAGTGGTGCTCATCTTTTCCACTTCCTATAAACACTAGAATCCAAAATAGTGATGTTATTTATAAAATCTCCTCCTCTATCAAAAACCAACTCCAAAAGGCACCCAAACCTAGTGATAATGCGTTCATAAAGAAATCTACCAACTTCATCTTCATTCTTGTCCCTCAATGGTCTAGCCTCAACCCACTTGGTAAGGTAAGGTAATCAATAACTACCACAATTTACTGATTGTTCCTTGAGGTGTTATTGAGAGGACCTACAAAATCAATTCCTCACTTCTCAAAAGGTCCTAGCAATGGAATTGATCTAAGTGGTGTAGTGGAAGTAGACTTTCTAGCAAAAGCTCAACAAACATGACAAGTTTTGCGATAATCAAAACAATCCTTGAAAATCCCTCTCCAATGGTAACCTTCATCTAGAATTTTGAAAGTAGTTACCTTTCTTGCAAAGTGTACTCCATACACTAAACCTTCACTAAACTCCTTTATGAGTATGATGGACTCTTCACTAAACCTTCAGAAAACTCCTTTATGAGTAGGATAGACTCTTCCTTACCCATTGCTCTTTGAAGTAGACCATTTGCTCCTTGGTGAAAAAGAATATCTTCCACCATTATGTTAGGTTGATATCTTGCTACAAGGGCCTTCTTCTCCCTAGCATGCATCCCTTTTGGATAGTGACCTTGTGGTACCCACATTTTTGTTTTTTTCTTATTTTTGAAGAAGAAGTGTACATATGAAGTTATATTCTGCTTGTATGGCATCAAAAAGCAAAGAATGGTGTCTTTGGGTGGTAATCCAAAGTAAAGTGACTTCGTGTCAAAAGATGAAGTACTCGGAGTGGTCCTGTCAGCATTCAACCCAAAGTAAGGAGACTTTGGCTTGGAGACGCTCAACCCGAGGCAAGGAAAGTGTAACAACTTTCCTTTGGGGTTGGACATTCAAGAAGGTACTGCACATAAAAATGGCTGGCCTATGAGTGCAGGAAAATTGAATGTGACAAAAGCATGCAGGAGGTGTGATTTCTTGGTAGAAACTTGAAGTGAAGAAAGACAGAGGAGGCGCACCACTATAAGATTCAAGATAGAGACAAAGAGATGACAAGTATTTCCCATTGCCATTAAGGAGTCATCTTGAGGGAGATTGTGGAAAAGGGAGGAGTGTAGTAAGAGATGAACTAGTGCATTGAGAGGAAGTCAAGAGAGATAGTCCGAGAGTCAATCAAAAGAGTAGTCACCAACCCAAAGTGGAAGAGAGAGTAAGATAGGAGGTGGAAAGAAGAACTCGGAATTTGCAATGAGAAATCATACAATTCAGAGATTAGATGTGAATGCAAGAATCAAAGTCTTGAGCCAACTTTGGATCACAATTCTAGCATGAAATTGGAACCTTAGTTTTCCAAGTTTCATGACCAAGATCATTGAGAGTAAATGTCTCAATTGACCTGAGGCACAGGGTTAGAGAGGAAATCCAGCTTGATGGACAGAGTTGGATTGGAGGTTAGTATTCGGAAGAGAGGCAGTTGAGGAGTAGGAGCCACATTCTTGGAGAAAGGAGAAGTAACTGAAGAAACCCAAGAAGTGCAAGATACATTTTCTTCAAAACACACAAAGAATGGTTATAAAGTCAAGAGTTACAAGGACCCTGTGAGGAGAGGCATCATAGGAGCAATGATGGCTATCTTCAAGCTAGAGTGAACAACTTATGTGATGAGACATCAAGCGGTGTGCTTCCATAAGATGTTTGTAGGGGAACCAATCAATTGGGCAAAGTGCTTCCATCAACGCATAAGACAAATGGTGTGGAATTTGCAAGACAAGTCGCCTCCACACTACATTGTGCCGTTTGCAGCCCACTTCTATTTGGGATTGAATTAGCTGAATCCGGCAGAAAGACACAAAATGGTGTTGCACTTCCATCTTGACTTGAAAAGAGATGTTGATGCAAAGGAAGAAACAATACATTCTACAGATCAAAAGCAATGATGAGTACTACCTGCAGATGGTGCAGAGCATGCATTTGGGAGTGAATACTCCAAAGTTGAAGAAGAGGAGTCTACAAGAAGAAGAAGAAGAAGAAGAAGTAGCAGCGACAAGACCTTGAAAGACCAGAAAAATAAACCCGAGGAAGGAACTAGTGGTAATTGCGTTGTCAAGCAAAGAATCAGAAGGGGAAGTTGAGTACAAGTCAGAAGACTTGGAGAAGGAGGAAGGACTTGAACTCACATTGCAAATTAGTGAAGTGAGTAGCAAGAGTGAAGATGGAGTGGAGATGCAGCCGGTACTAGAGGAGGAAGAAGGAAAGGTGGAGATGGCAGAAGAAGGTAACCCGAGACCAGAAGATGAAGTTCCAGAGAAGGAGGAGAAGACGGTGATCATTCATAGAGATGTCCGTTCCAGAAGGAAGGTGACATGTGAGGCGGGGCCAAGTAGAAGAAGGGAAGTGGAGAGTGGAATTTGGGAGACTGAAGAATCCATCTTAATAAGGCGACTGTGGCTACAAAGAAGAGTGTCAAGTGAAGAAGAAGCAAAGAAAGAGAAAAGTCCACAAGTCAAGGTAAATCAGAGCAAAGGAGTAGAGTATCTGTGGGAGGTTGTGTGCCAGTTGTTAATGAAGTTGGAGGAGAAGAAATGTGAAGGATAAGGATTTGAATGCTTTGCTGATGAGTCTAAGAACTTGTGTAGATAGGAAGATATTGGAAGTGGAAGACAATATCATGATTAGATTAGATTTAGTTAAGTTAGAGATAGATAAACTTCAGAAGGATGTAAGAGTGAAGCCCGAAATTGATGAGATAGGAGTACAAATATCTTTGGAGTTATCATTGGAGATATTAGAGAAGAGTGGGTTGGGAGATTAAGATTTAGAAAGGTTAACTATGACAAGAATTGTAGATCACAAAGAAGAAGTGTTAGAATTAGTAGAAGATTTAGTAGTTGTGAAACCCAAGGATAGAGTAGTATATGAGGTTACTTTGGGATTGGAAGTCAAGGAAGAAGTAGACATTGGATCGGAGTAGTGAAAATTTTGAGATTTAAACACCAAATATGAAGATGGTCATTTTGGATTTGCAAGTAAAAAGAGTTGTTAGGAAACAATATATTAGTTAGTAATTGTCAAGTACTTTGCCTATTTAAAGGGAGCATTTGTAGTCATATGTTGTTCAGTATTCATTATTTTTGAGAATAAATAAAGTGAAGTGCTGATTTTAGTGCTCGTCGCTTGAGCTTGATTTTGAGTATCAACTCTGTGTGTGTGTTTGTGAATAAGTGGAGAATTTTGAAGTGCAAGTCATTGTGTTTGTTGGATGTTAGATTCCACAACCTTGATCTTTATTCTATGTGTTTGATCTTGAGTGAAGTGTGTGGTGCCCACATTTTTTGTTTTTTTAAAATAAAGGAGAAGAAGTGTATAGAGAAGTCGGATTGTGCCTGTATGGCCAAAGAATGCAAAGAATAGAGTCTTCGGGGTGAAACCCGAATTAAAGTGACTTCGGGTCATAAGGCAAACTACTCAGAAATGCTCTGTCAGCATACAACCCAAAGTAAAATGTCTTTGTATCAAGGGGAGCTCAACCCAAGGCAAAGATAGTCTAACAACCTTTCGTCGGGCAAGAAATTCAAGAAATGGCCGTTTAAAAATTGGCGGCCTAAACACGCAAAGGTTTATTGATAGTGACAGGTGCATGCCAGAGGTGTGATTTATTAGTAGAAACTTGAAGTGACGGAAGACAAAGAAGCGCAACTCTATAAAAATCAAACTTGCAATGACAAAATGTCAAGTAATTTTCCTTCGCCGTTGAGAAGTCGTCTTGCAGGTGATTGGGGGAAGGGAAATAGAGTTGGAATCGTGTTAGTGCGCAAGGGAGAAGTCAAGAGAGTGAAATCAAGAGAGAGTGAGAAAGTAGAAGAGATGGGAGGAGGAAAGAAGAACCCCAAATTCACAGAGAGAAATCATGCGATTCGGAGGTTAGACGTGATAGCAAGGATCAAAGTCTTGAGCCGACTTCGGATCACATTTTTGGCATGGAACTGGAATGTAAGTTTTCCAGGATTCATGACAGAAATCATCAAGAGTAAGTGTCTCGATGGACCCAAGGAAGAAGGGAAGAGAGGAAATCTGGCTCACTGGACAGAGTCGGATTGGAGACTTGTACTCGGGAAGGAAGCAGGCTTGGAGCAAGGAGCCACATTCTTTGGGAAAGGAGAGATAGCTCAGGAAACTCAGGAGGTGAGAGACGCTTTCTTGTCAAAGAGAACAAAGAATGGGTATAAAGTTGAGAGTTACAAGGATCCAGTGAAGAGAGGGATTGTGAGTGCTCTCATGGCAATCTTGAAGCCGGAGAGAACAACTTATGTGATGAAACACCAAGCGGTGTTCTTCCATAAGTTTTTTGTAGGAGAACCTATAAATTGGGCAAGGTGCTTCCATGGAAGGACAAGACAGATGGTGTGGAATTTGTGGGATAAGTCCCCGCCACACTATATTGTGCCGTTTGCAGCACATTTTTACCTCGGGTTGAATTTGCTCAACTCGGCGGAGCAAAACAGAATGGTGTCTCACTTCCATCCCGACTTGAGAAGAGAAGTCGACGTGGAGGAACAACAATACATTCTCCAAATCCGCAGCACAGATGAATATACTACATGAAGACGGATAAGAGCATGGAGATAGAAGCGAGCACTCCAAAATCAAAGAAGAGGAGTCGGCAAGGAGAAGCTGAAGACAGCAAGAAACCTCAAAAGGTGCAGAGAAGTAACCCGAGCCGAAGTATGATAGTGATTGAGTTGGAGGACAAAGACTTAGAAGGAGAGACCGAGCTCAAAATGGAAGACTCGGAACATGAGGAGGAACCTGAGCTAACATTGCAAAGTGGAGATACAAGCAGTGATAGTGATGAAGGGGGAGAGATGACATCGGTGTCGGCGGCTAACAAATACAAAGAAGAAGTGCAAGCCGAGATGGAGGCTGAAGACAACACACAATTGGAAGACAAAGTAACTGTGCTCGAGGAAAAGAAGATCGCCATACAGCAAGGAATTTGCTCGAGACGTAAGGCGAAGTGTGAAGCAGGGCCGAGTAAAGTGAAGGAAGAGGTAGGAGAAAGCTTGGGAAGTGAAGCGTCACTTCCAATACAAAGACTACAGAGAAGAAGGCGAGTATCGGATGAACATGAAGTACAAAGAGAAGTGGCCACACAAGAAGAAGTAATCCCGAGTGATGGAGTGGAGTACCTACAGGAAGTGGTATATCCGTTGTTGGTAAAGTTAGAACATAAGAAGACAGAAATGCAGTTGACATGTCCGGAGGTAAAGACTATATTGCAGGTGTTGGCGAGATTAGAAGAAGAAAACTCGGAGTTGAAGAAGTGTATAACCCGAGGTGAGGAGGAAAGAGAAGTACTGCGAGCGGAGGTAGTAGTAAGAAGTCAGGTAATCGAAGACCTGAAGAGAGAATTAAATTATCAAGAGGATCTTGTGAAGAAGAGTGCTATAGCAAGGGAGAGACAAGTAGCGCAGTATGAGATCTTGAAGCAGCAGTTTGCTGATTCAAGAGTAGAAGTAATCCATGCTATGGCAAGGGTAGCATCAAAGGATCAGGAGCTTGATAAGGTGATGGAGAGTGTCAAGGAGAAGAAGCAACTCTGGCAAAGAGAGTTGGCGGCACAATATAAGGAAGAAGAAAGACTATAAGAATTACTTCATAATCAGGAGGAGAAGATTGTACATAAGGAGAAGGAGAAGGAGACGGTGAAAGCTGAGTTCGAGGAGGAGTTGGTGATGTACAGAGAGGACTAGCTTGCAGATTGAGAGCTAGAGAGGAAGACCAAATTGGAGCTAGTGAAGGAAACTATCCTCAGAATGAATGCAATGCTAAGTACAGAAGCCAGTATTTGGATTGAGGAGACGAGGCTGCACGAGTTGAAGTTGTTGGTGCAGGAGACAAGGCAAAGACAAGCAAAAGACACAGATATGAACGCCTTGTTGATTAGTCTCAAAACTCGGGTAGACAAGAAGATATTAGAAGTAGAAGACAACATTTCAATTAGATTAGACTTAGTGAAAATAGAGATGGAAAAGCTTCGGAAAGATGTTCAAACAAAACCCGAAGTAAATAACGTAGGAGTACAAATGTCTTCGGAGTTACCAATGGAGATATTAGAGAAGAGTGGATCGGGAGATAAGGAGTTAGATAGATTACCCACTAGTGGAATTTCAGATCAGGAAAGAGAATTGCTGGATCTGGAAGAAGAATTAGCAGTTGTGAAACCCGAGGACAGAATATTAGGAAGTAAAGTTACTTTGGGTTTGGGTTTGAAAGCCGAGGACAAAGTAGACATCGGATCAGATTAGTAATAGATTTGAGATTTGAAGAGGCAGATATGAAGAGGTGCATTTTCATTTTGGATTTGCAGGTTAGAACAGTTGTTGTAGAACGGTATAGTTGTTAGAACTATCGATTGCTTCACTATTTAAGAGTGACATTTGCAGTATTATGTTGTTCAGTGCTCATAATTTCTGAGAATAGATAAAGCAAAGTGTTGTGAAGCAGTGCTCGTCGCTTGAGCTTGATTTTGAGTATCAACTTTGCAATTGTGTTTGTGAGTGTTTGGAGAAATTTGAAGTGCAAGTTAGAGTGCTTGTTGGATGTTGGATTCCATAACCTTGATCTTCATTCTATGTGTTGGATCCTGAGTGAGGTGCAATCGAAGCAATGCCTTGACAGATCTAAGAGGAATTGTAGTGTTGGTAGTATTCTGCATTTGTGAATGCAGTGCGAAGTTGATGTGAAGCAATTTTGATCGAGGAAGTTGTGCCTTTAGTGGAGGGGTGGAACACAATTCTGAGGCAAAGTTGTTTTGCAGTGAAGTGCCGTTTTTGGGAGAGCCTAAATCATCACAATCAAGATTGTTTGGAAAGATTTGATGGAGTTGTGATTATGGAGTGTGAATTTGTGACAAGACTGCAAATCAGTGCTTGTTACTCTCTTTTGGGTGTGGTTTCTACCTGAGAGATTAAAGACACAACCAAGAAGAACTACATTGTTATTGTTTGACTTTGTATTTGAACATTTCTGATTCGTATCTCTGTGGGAACAAACTTTACTTACCCGATTACCGCAAAAGTGATATTTGCCGAGTTGTCACAAAGTGCAATCGGAGCAATGCCTTGACAGATCTGAGAGGAATTGTAGTGTTGGTAGCATTCTATAGTTGTGAGTGTAGTGTTGAGTTGATGTGAAGCAATTTTGATCAAGGAAGTTGTGCCTTTAGTGGAAGAGTGTAACACAATTCTGAGGTGAAGTAGTTTTGCAGTGAAGTTTTGTTTTCAGGAGAATCTGAATCATCACAATCAAGATTGTTTGGCAAGATTTGATGAAGTTGTGATTATAAGTGACAAATTGTTATGACAAGACTACGAGTCAGTGCTTGTTACTCTCTTTTGGGTGTGGTTTCTACCTGAGAGACTAAAGGACTTAAGAAGAACCACATTGGTGACAGTTGCTTTGTATTTGACCAATTCTGACTTGTATCTTTATGGGAACAAACTTTACTAACCTGATTACCACAAAAGTGATATTTGCTAGGTTGTCACATACCTCTTGTCACAAAATCCACAATCTCCTTGTACTCCATTGGAACCTCTTGAGTGATTGAGATTATCATGAGCTCCTCATCCAAAAAGGAATCATCCATTGGCTCATCTCCATCATGATCATAAGCCCTAGATAACAAATCTGCATTTGCATGTTTCTTCCTTAGCCTATCCTCAATGGTGTAGTCATACTCAAATAAGAGTATCAACCACCTTGCTACTCTCCTTTTCCACATTAGGCTTGTTGAAGATTGTGGCACCCACATTTTTTTTCTTATTTTTGAAGAGGAAGTGTACTGACAAAGTCAAATTGCACCTATATGGCAGAAGAAGGCAAAGAAAGGTGTCCTCAGGGTGTAACCCAAGGTAAAGTGACTTTGTGTCAGAAGGTAAGGTACTTAGAATTGCCTTATCAGCATGCAACCCAAAGTAAGGAGACTTTGTCTTAGGGGTGTTCAACTCGAGGTGAGGACAATGTAACAACTTTCCTTCGGGGTGAGACATTCAAGAAGTAACCATTCACAAAAATGGTGGGCATATGCGTGAGGGACAATTGACAGTGACAGGAGCATGCAAGAGGTGTGATTTCTTCATAGAAACTCAAAGTGAAGAAAGATAGAGGAGACGTGCCATTTTAAAATTTGGGTTAAAGATGAAGCGATGACAAGCAATTTTCCATTGCCTTTGTCGTGGAGAATGTTTGGTCTCGAGAGTGCGCCAAGCACATGGCTGCTTGTGCTTAGTTTTTCCCTACTGTCCTTCTTTTGGGTCTTTCTCGTAGACTGACATTCCTGCCATACTCTTGGATTGTTGGGAAATTGTCTCTATATGAACTTGTTGTTTCAGTTTCCCTGAGGTTGGCTCTCCCTGAAGGTTTCGTTTTATCCTTGACTTTCATAAAATTAATCTTGTCATAAGAGTCTGGTGTTATGGTTTCTACCTCTGCCTGGTCTCATATTCTATTTTCACGTTAGGTTCAAGCTATGGTTTGGGATCTGGCAGTTCATAGACCTAGGTCAGGTGGCCCTTTAATAAAATAAAAGAAACAACAACTGAGTGATCTAACCGAACATAAACCCGGGGCACCCAGATCATTTACTTATGCTATTCACATGGACCGGACTGAGAGCTCTTGGAATGGAGTTTTCCTCAACTCTAGTCATAATTCATAACACAAATCTGCTTCCAAGACTCATCATTCACAGGAATTTCAACAACAAAGTTCACAAGGTTGGATAAGTCAAATAGTTCTAGTCAAGACAATGCCTGCCCTAAGGTTGCAACTGCTCATCAACTCAGCTTGGCACTTCACATATGCTCTGTCCGACCGCAGACAAGGCAACTCACCCTCCGAACCTCTTCATTCTCCTATGCCATGTTTTGCAGATCAGATTCACTCCATTCAGACAGGCCAACCAACTTCAAATTTTTTCTTATCCTCGCTCCAAATGAGCTGATCCACTTCAAAATTCTCCTCCTCTTCTTGCTGACTAGCTCCTAGCACTGCCTGTTCAGTCACTCTTCACAACATTTCCTAAAAAAATAAAATAATATCTTTCTTCTTCACTCCTATCCTCACCTTCGGGAGATTACCCATCGGCAAATTCTGCAGCAAATCCCCTTCAGACCTGCAAAAATTCCTCTCCCATTTTGTCCTTCATCACTCTATCCACATTTTCCCACAGAAATCTTCCTTCATCAGTCCTGTTCTCACCTTCGTGAGAGTTCCCTTATGCAACTCATGCAACAAACCCTTCAGACCTGCAAAAATTTTCTACTCCAACCACTCACAACCCTTCACAGTCTTGCCCTTACATTCCATACATCTGCCCTCTGTCCAAGCTTTCAACTCCTGCAATTTCCCAGCCTTTACATTCATGCGAAATTTCTCCTTCTTGCACCTCACCAAAACCCCTTTTTCTTCCTGCAAAAATTTTCTTTCTCCCAGCCCTCTCTCTCCTGCAAAGTCCTTCACTCTCTTGAGAAGAAAAACTTTTGCCTTGCACTCTCAAGCCCTAACAGTCCTCCTGCAAAAATTTTCCTTTTGTCCCAACACTTCTCTTCTGCACATGCTCCATTCCTTCGAGAAGAAAACCCTCCCTTGCCTTGCTGTCTCAAGCCCTAGCATCTCTTGCAAAAATTTTTCTTCTGTCCCAACACTTCTCTCCTGCACATGCTCCATTCCTTTGAGAAGAAAACCCTCCCTTGCCTTGCTGTCTCAAGCCCTAGCATCTCCTGCAAAAATTTTCTTTCTCCTAGCCCTCTCAAAACCCTTCACAGTCCTGCGAAAATTGTCTTCCTGCACCCTCAGCAAACCACTTCACATTCCTGCAAAATTTGTCTTCTTGCAGCCTTCACAAAACCCCTTCATAGTCCTGCAAAAATTGCCTTCCTACACCCTCACCAAACCACTTCACATTCCTGCAAAAATTGTCTTCCTGCAGCCCTCACAAAACCCTTCACAGTCCTGCAAAAATTGTCTTCCTGCAGCCTCACCAAACCACTTCACATTGCTGAAAAAATTGTCTTCCTGCAGCCTCACAAACCCCTTCACATTCCTGCAAAAAATGTCTTTATGTAGTCATCACAAACCCTTCACAGTCCTGCGAAAATTGTCTTCCTGCACCCTCACCAAACCACTTCACATTCCTGCAAAATTTGTCTTCTTGCAGCCTTCACAAAACCCCTTCACAGTCTTGCAAAAATTGCCTTCCTACACCCTCACCAAACCACTTCACATTCCTGCGAAAATTGTCTTCCTGCAGCTCTCACAAAACCCTTCACAGTCCTGCGAAAATTGTCTTCTTGCAGCCTCACCAAATCACTTCACATTGCTGCAAAATTTGTCTTCCTGCAGCCCTCACAAACCCCTTCACAGTCTTGTGAAAATTGCCTTCCTGCAGCCTCACCAAACCACTTCACATTGCTGCAAAATTTGTCTTCTTGCACCCTCACAAACCCCTTCACATTCCTGCAAAAATTGTCTTTCCGTAGCCCTCACAAACCCACTTCACATTCCTACAAAAATTATCTTCCTGCAGCCTTCACAAACCCCTTCACAGTCCTGCAAAAATTCCCCTTCTTGCAGTCCTCACAATCCCTCTCTCCTTCGAAATCTTCATGTCATCACCTTCTTCCCCTCTCTCCTTCGAAATCTTCATGTCATCACCTTCTTCCCCTCTCTCCTCTTTTCCTTGTGAAAATTCCCTTTCTTGCATTCCAGGCCCAGCCCTATGTTTCTCCAAAGCTCTTTCCCTCTCCTTCGATAATCTCTCACTTCACCAAAACCCACTCCCCTGCAATTGGTTCTCCAGTTCATGCACACCTTCTCATTCCAAAAATCTCCTCTCCTCTCAACCAGCCCCTTCACTTCAAAATTTCCCTCCTCTTCTTCCTGTCCCAGTCCTCTAGAGCTCACTATCCTTCCACCCTCATCTCTCTCTCCCCCAACTCTTGTCCAATCCTTCAAAGACTCCCTTTTTCTCCCCTGCACTTCCTGATTTCTCTCTCCTTCTTCTCTAATCAGGCCAAAAACTCTCCTTGACTTCTTTTCCTGCAAAAAAAACCCTCGATAGTGCTCTCCTCCTTTGCCAAACCCTTTTCCTGGTCTGTTTCAGACAGAAGCACTTTTTTTGAGAATTGTCTCCTCTAGCTTCCTCTGTCCAGAACCCTTTCCACTCAAAAATTTCTCTCCTTCCGAGCTGAGTTCATTCATTGTCCTCTAACTTTTTCCTGCTGTTTTCCCCCAAACTTTTCATTGTCACAACTCCTCTAAAGCCTCCCAAGTATTTCCAACTCAAAGACTCTTTTTTTCTCCTCTTCTAAGGCAAATACTCCTTCATTCCAATAACATAAAACAAAACCTGAGCTAATGCAACCCAACATTATTTCTTGGCTCAAGCCACATTAAAAGACTCCTTGAGCTAATAACACCATAACTTTTCTCGGCTGCACAATAATATAGGAAATATCCCCGCAACAAGGTAACATAAACCACGTGAGAGACATATTGACATAAATCTATGTTCCTTACAACAACAAGAAGAGAAAAAGAAAATTTATCACACCAAAAGCCTCAAGGGTACACGTGGGCTATTTTCTTGACAACACCGTTAAGAAGTTGTCCTGCAAAAGATCATGGGAAGGGAAGTCAAAGATGCACTGGTGTGTTGAGAGGAAGTCGAGAGAGTTAATCTAGGAATCAGTAGGAAGAATAGTTCCCAACCCAAAGTGGAAGAGAGAGAGATGGGAGGTGGGAAGAAGAACTCCAAATTCATAGTGAGAAATCATGCAATTTGGAGGTTAGATATGATTGTGAGAATCAAGGTCTTGAGCGGGCTTTGGATCACATTCTTGCCATGGAACTAGAATGTTAGTTTTCCAGGTTTCATGACTGAGATCATCAAGAGTAAGTGTCTTGATTGCACTGAGGAAGAAGGGAAGAGAGGAAATCCGGCTTGATGGACAAAGTCAGATTGGAGATTAGTACTTGGGAGAAAAGTAGGCACAGAGCATGGTGCCACGTTCTTGGGGAAGAGAGAAGTAGCCAAAGAAACCTAAGAAGTGAGAGATGCCTTTTTGTCAAAGCGCATGAAGAATGGCTACAAAGTGGAGAGCTATAAGGATCATGTCAAGAAGATTGAGACTAGAGCCATTGAAGGAGATAGTGATGAAGATGAACGTGATGTTGAGTTCAAAAGCTAGTGTGCAAATTGAAGAGACAAGACTGCACAAGTTGAAGTTGTTGGTGCAGGAGATGAGGAGGAGAAATACAAAGGATAAAGATTTGAACACCTTGCTGATTAGTCTCAGAACTCGTGTAGATAGGAAGATTTTGGAAGTGGAAGATAATATCATGATTAGATTAGACTTAGTGAAATTGGAAATAGATGAACTTTAGAAGGATGTAAGAGTGAAACCCAAAGTAGATGACATAGGAGTGCAAATATCTTTGGAATTACCCTTGGAGATACTAGAGAAGAGTCGGTCGGAAGATAAGGAGTTAGATAGATTTGTGACAACCCGGCAAATATCACTTGCGGTAATCGGGTAAGTAAAGTTTGTTCCCGCAAAAATATGAGTCAGAATTGGTCAAATACAAAGCAAAGTAACAATTTTTTTCTTCTTGAGTTCTTCTTTAGTCTCTCAGGTAGAAACCACACCCAGAAGAGAGTAACAAGCACTGACTCGCAGTCTTGTCACAAATTAACACTCCATAATCACAACCCCATCAAATCTTTCCAAACAATCTTGATTGTGATGATTCAGGCTCTCCCAAAAACGGCACTTCACTGCAAAACGACTTTGCCTCAGAATTGTGTTCCACCCCCCCATTGAAGGCACAACTTCCTTGATTGAAATTGTTTCACATCAACTTTGCATTGCACTCACAAATGCAAAATACTACCAACATTACAATTCCTCTCAGATCTATCAAGGCATTGCTCTGATTGCACTTCACTCAGGATCAAACACACAAAATGAAGATCAAGGCTATGGAATCCAACATCCAACAAACACACTGACTTGCACTTCAAATTTCTCCAAACACTCACAAACACACTTGCAAAGCTGATACTCAGAATCAAGCTCAAGCAACGAGCACTGCTTCACAGCACTTTACTTTATCTATTCTCAGAAATAATGAGCACTGAACAACAATTTCTTGCAAATGCCACTCTTAAGTAGTGAAACAAATTGATAGTTCTAACAACTGTACCGTTCTACAACAACTCTTCTAACCTACAGATCCAAAATGACAATGCACCTCTTCATATCTGCCTCTTCAAATCTCAAATCTGTTACTAATCCGATCCGATGTCTACTTCCTCCTCGGCTTTCAAACCCAAACCCAAAGTAATTTTACTTCCTACTACTCTAACCTCGGGTTTCGTATCTTCTACTTCTTCTATCAGATCCAGCAACTCTCTTTCCTGATCTGAAATTCCACTAGTGGGTAATGTATCTAACTCTTTATCTCCCGACTCACTCTTCTCTAATGTCTCCATCGGTAATTCCGAAGACATTTAGACTCCTATGTTATCTACTTCGGGTTTTGCTTCAACATCTTTCCGAAGCTTTTCTATATCTATTTTCACTAAGTCTAGTCTAATTGAAATGTTATCTTCTACTTCTAATATTTTCCTGTCTACACGAGTTCTTAACTTGATCAACAAAGCGTTCATATTAGTGTCTTCGCCTTGTCTCCTGCACCAACAATTTCAACTTGTGCAGTCTCGTCTCTTCAATTCGAACGCTGGCCTCTGTACTCAATGTTGCATTCATCTAGAGGACAATCTCCTTTATCGGCTCCAATCTTGTCTTCCTTTCTTGTTCTCAATCTGCAAGCCAGTCCTCTCTATACATCGCCTACTCCTCCTCGAATTCGGCTTTCACCGTCTCCTTCTCCTTCTCCTTCTGTACTACCTTCTCCTCCTGATTACAAAGTAATTCTCGTAATCAGTCTTCTTCTCTGTATTGTGCCGCCAACTCTTGTTGCCAGAGTTGCTTCTTCTCTTCCATACTCTCCCTCACTTTTTTGAGCTCTTGATCCTTTGCTGCTACTCTCGCCATAGCATGGATAACTTCTACTCTTGAATCTGCAAATTGCTGCTTCAAGATCTCGTATTCAGCTACTTGTCTCTCCCTTGCTATGTCACTCTTCCTCACAAGCTCCTCTCGATAGCTCACTTCTCTCTTCAGGTCTTCAATTACCTGACTTCTCTCTACTGCCTCCGCTCGCAGTACTTCCCTTTCCTCCTCACCTTGGGTTACACTCTTCTTCAACTCTGAGTTCTCTTTGTCTAGTCGCGCTAACACCTGCAACACAGTCTTCACCTCTGGACATGTCGACTGCATCTCCCTCTTCTTGTGCTCCAACTTCACCAACAATGGACACACAATTTCCTGTAGGTACTCCACTCCATTTCTTGCAACTACTTCTTCCTGCATAGAAATCTCCTTCCTTACCTCTTCTTCACTTATACTCGCCTTCTCCTTTGCAGTCTTCATATCGGAATTGATGCCTCACTGCCCAAGCTTTTTCCGACCTCTTCCTTCACTTTACTCGGCCCCGCTTCACACTTTGCCTTACGTCTTGAGCAAACTCCTCGCTGTACTGCAATCTTCCTTTCCTTGGGCACCGTTACTTCGTCCTCCAACTGTGTGTTGTCTTCGGCCTCCATCTTAGCGTGCACTTCTTCTTCCTCGTATTTGTCAGCTGCTGGCGCCGATGTCATCTCTCCCACTTCATCACTATCGCTACTTGTATCTCCACTCTGCAACGTTAGCTCAGGCTCCTCCTTGTGTTCCGAGTCTTCCGTTTTGAGCTTGGCATCTCCTTCTGAGTCCCCATCCTCCGACTCAATCACCATCATACTTCGCCTCGGGTTACTTCTCTGCATCTTCCGAGGTTTCTTGATATCTTTGGCTTCACCTTGCCGACCTCTCTTCTTCAATTTTGGAGTGCTCACTTCTATCTCCACGCTCTTACCCGTCTTCATGTAGTATTCATCAGTGCTTCAGATTTGGAGAATGTACTGCTATTCCTCCACGTCGACTTCTCTTCTTAAGTTGGGATGGAAATAAGACACCATTCTGCTTCGCTCCGCCGAATTGAGCAAATTCAACCCGAGGTAAAAATGTGCTGCAAACGGCACGATGTAGTGTAGTGGCGACTTATCCCGCAAATTCCACACCATCTGTTTTGTCCTCCCATGGAAGCACCTTGCCCAATTAATAGGCTCTCTTGCAAACAACTTATGAAAGAACACCGCTTGGTGTTTCATCACATAAGTTGTTCTCTTTGGCTTCAAGATTGCCATGAGAGCACTCACGATCCCTCTCTTCACTGGATCCTTGTAACTCTCAACCTTATACCCATTCTTCATTCTCTTCAAAGAGAAAGCGTCCCTCACCTCTTGAGTCTCCTGAGCTATCTCTCCCTTCCCCAAGAAAGTGGCCCCTTGCTCTGAGCCTGCTTCCTTCCTGAGTACAAGTCTCCAATCCGACTCTGTCTAGCGAGCCAGATTTCCTCTCTTCCCTTCTCCCTTGGGTCCATTGAGACACTTACTCTTGATGATTTCTGTCATGAATCCTAGAAAACTTACATTCCAGTTCCGTGCCAGAAATGTGATCCAAAGTTGGCTCAAGACTTCAATCCTTGCTATCATGTCTAACCTCCGAATTGCATGATTTCTCACTGCAAATTTGGAGTTCTTCTTCCCTCCTCCCATCTCTTCTACCTTCTCACTCTCTCTTGATTTCACTCTTGTGACTTCTCCCTTGCGCACTAACACAATCCCAACTCTATTTCCTTTTCCCCAATCACCTGCAAGACGACTTCTCAACGGCGAAGGAAAATTACTCGACATCTTGTCGTTGCAGTTTTGATTTTTATAGAGTTGCGCTTCTTTGTCTTTTGTCGCTTCAAGTTTCTACTGAGAAATCACACCTCCGGCATGCACCTGTCACTGTCAATAAACCTTTGTGCATATGGGCTGCCAGTTTTAAACGGCCCCTTCTTGAATTTCTTGCCGCGACGAAAGGCTGTTAGACTATCTTCGCCTCGGGTGGAGCTCCCCCCGATACGAAGACAATTTACTTCGGGTTGTATGCTGACAAGGCATTTCCGAGTACTTTGCCTTATGACCCAAAGTCACTTTACTTCGGGTTTCATCCCAAAGACGCTTTTCTTCGCCTTCTTTGGCCATACAGGCGCAAACCGACTTCTCTATACACTTCTTCTCCTTTATTTTGAAAAAACCAAAAAAATGTGGGCACCACAAGATTACCCACTAGTAGAATTGTAGATCAGGAAGGAGAAGTGTTAGAATTGGTAGAGGAAGTATGAGTTGTGAAACCCAAGGATAGAGTAGTAAGTGAAGTAACTTTGGGATTGGAAGCCAAGGAAGAAGTAGACATCGGATCAGAGTAGTAACAAATTTGGGATAAGAAGAGGCAGATATGAAGGGGTGCATTGTCATTTTGGATCTGCATGTTAGAAGAGGTGTTAGGAAATGGTATAGTTGTTAGTAACTGTCATGTGCTTCACTATTTAAGAAAGCATTTGCAATAAAATGTTGTTTAGTGCTCATTATTTCTGAGAATAGATAAAGTAAAGTGTTGTGAAGCAGTGCTTGTTGTTTGAGCTTGATTCCAAGTGTTAACTTTGTGCTTGTGTTTGTGAGTGTTAGGAGAATTTTGAAGTGCAAGTTAGTGTGCTTGTTGGATGTTGGATTCCGCAGCCTTGATCTTCATTCTGCGTGTTTGATCCTAAGTGAAGTGCAATCGGAGCAATGCATTGACAAATCTGAGAGGAATTGTAGTGTTGGTAGTATTCTACATTTATGAGTGCAGTGCAATGTTGATGTGAAGCAATTTTGATTGAGGAATTTGTGCCTTTAGTGGAGGGGTGGAACACAATTCTGAGGCAAAGTCATTTTGCAGTGAAGTGCCATTTTTGGGAGAGCTTGAATCATCACAATCAAGATTGTTTGGAAAGACTTGATGGAGTTGTGATTAAGTGTGACAAATTGTCATAACAAGACTACGAGTCAATGCTAATTACTCTCTTTTGGGTGTGGTTTCTACTTGAGAGACTAACGATGCAACCAAGAAGAACTGAAGTTGTTACTTTGCTTTGTATTTGACCAATTCTGACCAGTATCTCTGCGGGAACAAACTTTACTTATCTGATTACCGCAAAAGTGATATTTGACGGGTAGTCACAAAGATGTACTTCAAAGCCTTGTGATCTATGAAAATGGTGGTTTTCCCTCCAATTAAGTAGTGTCTAAATTTTTTGAGACCAAAGATCATTGCCAACTCTTCTCTCTTTGTGATAGAGTAATTCTTTTTTGCCTCTAGCATAACTATTGGATGATCATGCACATCATGGTCTAATTGACTAAGAGTGCATTCTATAGCTCTATTAGAAGCATTATTGTGGAGAATGAAAGGCTTACTCCAATCAGGTTTAGCAAGAATTGGAGCTACATCAAGGGATTGCTTGAGCTCCTCAAAGGCTTTGAGAGCCTCTTTGTCTTCCAGAATCACCATGTATTCTATACCCTTCTTTATGTAGATGGTCAATGCATAAGTCTTGTTGGAAAATGAGAAGATGAACCTCCTGTAGTACCCAACCATCCCCAAGAACTGGTATAACTTTGTCAAGCTTGAAGAAAATGGAAGGTCTGAGATTTTCCTCACCTTCTCAAGATCAATTGTTATTCCATCCTTGGAGATGATATGACCCAAAAGTAGACCTTCTTCACATCCAAAAATGCATTTCTTTGGGTTGGGTGATGCATTTGCTTCATCCAAGCATTGCAAGATCTTCATAAGGTGCACAAAGTGCTCCTTCTTGCTCCCATAGACCCAAAAGTCATCAATGAAGCCTCTCAAAAATTTCCCAATGAAAGGTTCAAATACCTTGTTCATGAACCATTGGAATGTGGCTGTAACATTGCAAAGCCCAAAAGGCATAACCTTGAAAGCATAAGTTCCCCAAGGTGTGGTGAATGTGGGCAGTTGTTGATGCTTTGGTGCAATCTTGATTTGGTTATATCCACTATAACCATCTCCAAAACTATACCTCTCATGACTTACAATTTCCTCCAAGATCTCATCAATGAATAGCAATGGGTAGTAGTCTTGCTTGGTAACATTGAGCATTGAGCTTCTTGTAATCCACACATACCTAAAGTTTTCTATTCTTTTTCTTCACAATCACAATTGGAGGCACCCATTTTGAATTCTCCACCTCAAAGATAAATCCAGCCTCCTTGAGCTTATCTCCTCCTTTTTTACAACCAAAGCTATTGGTGGACTCATTCTTTTGGCAGATTGGTCTTGCATATGACTCCACCTCTATCTTGTGCTCCTCCAAGATGACTTCCTTTAGATCCTCGTAATTGAAATCAAACACATGGATGAACTTGCAAAAAATCTACTCAATCTCACCTTCTACTCCTTGGTGATATTTAGACCATACTTGAGAGTAGATAATCTTCTTTCTATCTCTTCAACCGTCAATGGTGATTTATTTAGGTCTTTCAAAACCTTTGGCTTAGGTGTAAAATCCATAGCATACAAGGGATACACATCTGAATCAGATTCAGATTCATCCTCCTCCATGGAGGTCTCCTCCTTGTGTCCACACTTGAAGCTCCTTCTTTTGAATCTGATTCCCAATAATCAAAAGATGTTGTATTTGAATATGAATTGTTGGTGGTGTAAGTAACTAGAATTGTGAGTCTATGGTTTGATGGCACAATTTTTCAAGTAACCTTTGTGTCATCTATCAGTTGTACATACTGCTCTCAACCATGGCCTCCCAAGAAGTAATTCATAGCTTGAATCCTTCAATACTTGGAAAATCATGAGATTTTGAACTCTCATAATTGATACTATCACCTTATCCATCACCCCTATTGGTCAAACTCGTTGCTTGTTTTCCATGCTCACCACAAACATTGAAGGTCTAGAGGGTATCATACCCAACTTCTTCATTAACCTTTTTGACATGGCATTCACTGCATATCTTCCATCAACAAGTACATCTTTGATGTTGTAACCATTCATTCTCATATCAATCTTGGAGGCATATTCACAAGTCTCCCATGGTGCTGGCTTGGCATCCATCGCCCCCATTGATACTAGAGCTTTTGCTTTCTTCTCCCTCTTGCTTTTTGTAGAACTCAAACCACCTCTAAGCTACTTTCTCAAGGTAGGGTCAAAGCAATCAGTTTGCACACTATGATGTTAGCCTTGTGACAACCAACATCCTCCAAGACATTGTAGTTCTGTTTTTTCTTTGATATCAAGAAGTCTTCTATCCCCAACTTCTTCCTTGGAATCTTTGTTGTTGCTGGTGTTGTAAAGCTTGTGCAAGTGCTCCTAGTAGGTATAGGAGTATCTTGGCTAGGAGTAAATCCTTCAGAAGAGTTCATATCCTTTGCAAAACAAGCTCTCTTCTTCTCTTGGGCTAAAAGATCCAGATGAAGACTGGAATTTGGGCAATTTCTTTGAATGTGATCTCTTCTTCCACAACCAAAACAATTTCTCTCATTTAAATTGTTGCTTGGTTGGCCTCCTCTATATGGATAACTTTGATAACTCCTAGGCCCTCTCCCTACATTTTGATCCACCTCTCTCTTCCATCATAGTTGAACTACATTGATCTTGAGATCTCCAAGTTGTTCAATGATGGTTTGAAGTGGATCCTTTGGTAGAGGTGCAAGAACTAGAGCAACTACTACTTGTGGTACAACCTTTGTCACCAAAGTATCATAAGTTCCACCATACTTGTAACCTTGAGGAGGACACACAACCTCCTTCACCACCAAATCACTCTCATCTCCTTCCAAACTCTCTTCCATACAAATTGCAATCTTGATAGCTTCAAACTTGGAAGAAGGTTTCTCATATCTCACCTATCTCACCTTGCTTCTTATTTGCAGTCTCAACCTTCCCACAAAATTCTTGGTGAGCATAGCTCCCATGCAAATCATAGTAGTTTCCACAGCATCCCCACCTTTCCTCACCACTATGCAAAATTTGGACTCCAACTTCTCCACTCTTTCTACATAGACTCTCACTTTCTCTCCATCTCCTTGCTTGAGAAAGGTAACCTCACTCATCAATCTCTCATAACTCTCATTTGGAAGCAAGTTCTCAATGAGTGTTGAAGTCAAACTCTCCCAAGACTCTTCTTGCCTATCTCTTCTATCTCTCTTTTGGTATTCTGACTCATACCATGTGAGTGTTGCATCCTCAAAGAAACTTGGTAATAATGAGGCCCACCCATTCTTCATCCTATCATTGTTTCCTATGAAAGTTCTTTTGAAGTCTCTCACAAAGGCCTCCACATCTTGTCCATCATTGCCAAAGAAAACCGAGAGTTTCCCCATCTTAACTCACTATCTTTATTTTCTCTCAATTTTTTTCTTGTTTGTTTTCTCTCACTCTATTACTAATAGAGTATGTGCATAACTAACACCATTTGAGAGTAATCATCCTAAGGAACACAAAAGGTTCAAGTTGCTCCAAAATTTCTATAGCAACATCAAATCCTAGAGTGCATATTAATCAAACCCTCATGGATAGTTTATCCATAAGTTGGAAGATTATCTCCATTATTAATCTTGAGAACTAGCTGATGAAGGTGGTAGTATTTTTGTAGCTATACTAAGACTCTCTCCAAGATCCTTCACCAAAGTCTCCAAAGTGCTTTTACTCTACTACAATCATGTTCTTTTGGAAGTCCTTCCACTCCACAAACCTCACACAACTCCTTGGTCTTAGATCTTCTCTCTCCCAATCTTGGTAAAGAAGGTCCAACATGCAAACCCAAGTCAAGTAAGTCTCTCTTTTCACTCAAACTCTTTCTCTCAAAGGTCAATGGACATAAACTTGCCCTGTATACTTTCTCTCCATATAAAAAGCACTTAGACTCACTCTTTCCTCCAAGTGGTGTAGGTTTTTGGATCCTCTCAACACTCTCTTCAAATTCTATTCTAAACTCTCTTTTCCTCAAATCCACCACAACAATCACCGCAAACCCTTGGAGAACCTTCTATAGCCTCAATTTCCACTCTTGGTGACCCTCCATGTTCCCAAGATGAGTCTAAACACTCAAACATACTTTTTGTTATTCTCACACTCCTTATGCATGAGACCTCAACTCTTCAAAATTGACCCTTCCTCACAATGTCACTCAAATCTCTCAACTTGTATATCACAATCCTCTAAAATTCTTCACACTTGATTCCAACTGTAGGGTGTCTCTCCTTGCTAAATTTCACATCTTTTCATTGAGCTATTTGGCTTAGGCGCCTTTCTATTCAGCACATATATTTCAGATTTGGTCCAAAAACCACCCCTCCCCCAACTTTAGAAACTCATAACTCTTTACACAAGAATGATCTCTCTCTAATTTCTATTCCACAAGGTGGAATATAATGCACTAAATTCTCTTGGAAATTTTCAAAACAATCCACTAAAAGCTGAAGAAATGGTAGACTATGTACAATTTTCCAAAGAGCATGCAATTGCGGAGCAGTTTACCCTATCAACTTTCAAAAATTATAGCTCAATTTTCATAGTAGCTCTCACAATAATTTTGAGTGTGCTAATTGAAAGATAATCCAAGCTATCATGTGTAGAAATTTCAAGTCCAAATCTCAAACTTGAGATTTTGCCCAAAATCACCATAAGCCCCAAAATTTGCAATCCACCTCACACAATCTCTCCAAATCCTCTCATGTGTACAAGATGTACAAAATCCCCTCAAAGACATCATAATGAGCTATAGGGTATATAAATGGATCCAAGTTCTCTAACATAAGTTCAGCCCTCTACTCCCCTAATGTTCTCTCCAAGAGAGCTCTCATACCCTTCAATCTCATATAGAATTGAAAGCGGAACATATCTTGCTTTCTAGAGAGGTCTTGGCAACAGAACCAAAAATGTCAGCCGGCTTGTCTCTCACACAAGATGAACCTCTAATGGCTATTATGGTAGCATACCATGGACTAAGAAGGCAAAGAACCCAACTCCATTGTACTCCTCCAAGGCTAACACTCCAAGACTCAAGACATTGCTCATTAGAGAACTCAATGAGAGAGATTGTTGCAAATGAAAGGATGACGAGTACTTCCTCACCCTTAGTTTACATACTTGTGAAATAATTATCCACCAAAGTTACTAATTACAAGATTAATTCAAGTTGCTAGGCTAAAGGTCAAATAAAGTCAAAAAGCTAAAGGAATATCCATGCTCATGGGAATGTTCTCCTAAGCATGTGGTCTTATCTTGACCCAATCACCAAGTCAAGGATTCCTTCACATGGGCTATCTTTGGACTATAGAAGAATCCAAAATAAAAAGGCTTGTGGATCCAAGAGTTCTCAATGTGGTGCCCACCTTTTTTGTTTTTTTAAATAAAGGAGAAGAAGTGTATAGAGAAGTCGGATTGCGCCTCTATGGCCAAAGAAGGCAAAGAAAAGAGTTTTCGGGATGAAACCCAAAGTAAAGTGACTTTGGGTCATAAGGCAAAGTATTCGGAAATGCACTGTCAGCATACAAACCGAAGTAAATTGTCTTTGGATCGGGGGGAGCTCAACCCAAGGCGACATAACAACCTTGCGTCGGGGCAAGAAATTCAAGAAGGGGCCATTTGAAAACTGGCGGCTCATACAAGCAAAGGTTGATTGACAGTGACAGGTGCATGTTGGAAGTGTGATTTCTTGGTAGGAACTCGAAGTGACAGAAGACGAAGAATCGCAACTCTATAAAAATCAAAACTGCAACAATGAAATGTTGAGCAATTTTCCTTTGCCATTGAGGAGTCGTCGTGCAGGTGATCGGGGAAAGAGAAATAGAGTTGGACTCGTGTTAGTGCACAAGGGAGAAGTTGCAAGAGTGAAATCGAGAGAAAGTGAGAAAGTAGAAGAGATGGGAGGAGGGAAGAAGAACTCCAAATTTGTAGTGAGAAATCATGCGATTCAGAGATTAGATGTGATAGCGCAGATCAAAGTCTTGAGCCGACTTTGGATCACCTTTCTGGCATGGAACAAGAACATAAGTTTTCCAGGATTCATGACAGAAATCATCAAGAGTAAGTGTCTTGATGGACCCGATGAAGAAGGGAAGAGAGGAAATCCGGCTCGCTGGACAGAGTCGGATTGGAGACTTGTACTCGAGAAGGAGGCAGGCTTGGAGCTGGGAGCCACGTTCTTGGGGAAAGGAGAGATAGCTCAAGAGACTCAAGAGGTGAGAGATGCCTTCTCGTCAAAAAGAACAAAGAATGGGTACAAAGTTGAGAGTTACAAGGATCCAGTGAAGAGAGGGATCGTGAGTGCTCTCATGGCAATCTTGAAGCCAGAGAGAACAACTTATGTGATGAAACACCAAGTGGTGTTCTTCCATAAGTTGTTTGAAGGAGAACCTACAAATTGGGCGAGGTGTTTTCACGGGAGAATGAGGCAGATGGTGTGGAATCTGCGGGATAAGTCACCTCCACACTACATTGTGCCATTTGCAGCACACTTCTACCTCGGGCTCAATTTGCTGAACTCAGTGGAGCGGACTCGGATGATGTCGCACTTCCATCCTGATGTGCAAAAGGAGGTTGATGTCGAGGAGCAGCAATACATTCTTCAAATCCAAAGCACGGACGACTACTACACAAAGACAGGGAAGAACGTGGAGGTCGCAGTGAGTACCCCGACGAAGAAGAGGAGTCGGCAAGGAGAAGCCAAAGAAAGCAAGAAACCTCGGAAGATGCAGAGAAGTAACCCAAGGTGACGAATGGTGGTAATTGAGTCAGAAGATGAAGACTCAGAAGGCGAGGCCGAGCTCAAAACGGAGGACTTGGAACATGAGGAGGAACCTGAGCTGACACTGCAGAGCGGAGAAACGAGCAGTGATAGTGAAGAAGGTGGAGAAATGACATCGGCGCTAGTGGCTGACGAGTACAAAGAAGAAGTGCAAGCCGAGGTGGAAGCCGAAGACAACACAGCGCTGGAGGACAAAGTAACTGTCCCCGAGGAAAAGAAGATTGCAGTACAACGAGGAATTCGTTTGAGACGTAAGGTGAAGTGTGAAGCGAGGCCAAGTAGAGTGAAGGAAGAGGTAGAAGAAAGCTTGGGCAGTGAGGTGTTGATTCTGATACGAAGACTCTAGAGAAGAAGGCAAGTATCGGGAGAACACGAAGAGAGAAGAGAGACCACTCCATGGGATGAAGTAGTTGCCAATGATGGAGTGGAGTACCTGCGAGAGGTAGTGTGCCCATTGTTGGTGAAGTTGGAGCACAAGAAGAAGGAGATGCAGTTGACTTGTCCAGAGGTAAAGACTGTTTTGCAGGTCTTATCGAGATTAGAAGAAGAGAACTTGGAGTTGAAGAATAGTGTAACCCGAGGTGAGGAGGAGAGAGAAGTACTACAAGCGGAGGCAGTAGAGAGAAGTCAGGTAATTGAGGACTTGAAGAGGGAAGTGAGCTATCGAGAGGATCTTGCGAGGAAGAGTGACATAGCAAGAGAGAGACAGGTAGATGAATACAAAATCTTGAAGCAGTAGTTTGCTGATTCAAGAGTAGAACTTATCCATGCTATGGCAAGGGTAGCAGCAAAGGATCAAGAACTCGATAGAGTGATGGAGAGTATGGAGGAGGAGAAGCAACTCTGGCAACAAGAGTTGGCTGCACGGTATAGAGAAGAAGAGAGATTACGAGAGTTACTTTGTAATCAAGAAGAGAAGATTGAACAGAAGGAGAAAGAGAAGGAAACGGTGAAAGCCAAATTTGAGGCAGAGTTGGCAATGTACCGAGAGGAATGGCTTGCAGATCGGGAACGAGAAAGGAAGACAAGATTGGAGCCATTGAAGGAGATTGTCCTTAGGGTGAATGCAATGTTGAGTACAGCAGCTAGCGTTCGAATTGAAGAAGCAAGACTGCACAAGTTGAAGTTGCTGGTGCAAGAGACAAGGCGCAGACAAGCGAAAGACACTGAGATGAATGCCTTGTTGATCAAATTAAGAACTCGTGTAGACAGAAAGGTTTTAGAGTTAGAAGATAATATTGCAATTAGATTAGACTTAGTGAAAATAGAGCTAGAAAAACTTCGGAAGGATGTTAGAGCAAAACCCGAAGTAGATAACATAGGAGTCCAAATGTCTTTGGAGTTGCCATCAGAGACATTGGAGAAGAGTGGGTCGGGAGATAAGGAGTTAGATAGATTACCCACTAGTGGAATTTCAGATCAAGAAAGAGAATTGTTGGATCTGGTAGAAGAAGCAGAAGATACAAGACCCGAGGAAAAAATGATAGGAAGTAAGATTACTTTGGGTTCGGGTTTGAAAGCCGAGGAAGAAGTAGATATTGGATCGGATTAGTAACAGTTTTGAGATATGAAGAGGCAGATATGAAGAGGTGCATTGTCATTTCGGATCTGCAGGTTAGAAGAGTTGTAGAACGGTATAGTTGTTAGAACTGTTGATTGATTCACTACTTAAGAGTGGCATTCGCAGTCACATGTTGTTCAGTGCTCATAATTTTTGAGAATAGATAAAGCAAAGTGCTCTGAAGCAGTGCTCGTCGCTTGAGCTTGATTTTGAGTATCAACTTCGTGTCTATGTTTGTGAATGTTTGGAGAAATTTGAAGTGCAAGTCAGTGTGCTTGTTGGATGTTGGATTCCACAGCCTTGATCTTCATTCTGTGTGTTTGATCCTGAGTGAAGTGCAATTGAAGCAATGCTTTGACAGATCTGAGAGGAATTGTAGTGTTGGTAGTATTCTGCATTTGTTAGTGCAGTGCAAAGTTGATGTGAAGCAATTTCAATCGAGGAAGTTGTGCCTTCAGTGGAAGGGTGGAACACAATTCTGAGGCGAAGTCATTTTGCAGTAAAGTGCCGTTTTTGGGAGAGCTTGAATCATCACAATCAAGATTGTTTGGAAAGATTTGATGGAGTTGTGATTAAGGAGTGTTAATTTGTGACAAGACTGCGAGTCAGTGTTTGTTACTCTCTTCTGGGTGTGGTTTCTACCTGAGAGATTAAAGACGCAACCAAGAAGAACTACATGTTACTGTTTGACTTTGTATTTGGACATTTCTGACTCGTATCTCTGCAGGAATGAACTTTACTTACCCGATTACCGCAAAAGTGATTTTTGCCGGTTTGTCACACTCAACTCTTTCCTCAAAGCCAAACACCTAGGAATAATACCTAGTCAACACACTAGAATCCAAAATAGTAGTACTCATCTTTTCCACTTCCTCTAAAGTAAGGTCCTCTCTATCTTAGCACTTACTAACTTTAGCTAATTATGATTAATGTAGAACCATCCTTTATCTCTTTATAAATAATATCTTTCAAGTACTTATTATACCAAACTAAATATCACAATAGCACATACATGCACAAATAGGTGTAAGAGTGATAAAATGGTATGGAAGCCAAGAGTGATGAAATTGTATGGAAAGCTTACTTGCACAAGAAGAACAAAAAGAAGAAGGCATGAGAGAATAAGTCAAACAAGGATGATGATGACTTTGATTTCTCTGATGAGGATGGGGGTATGAGTGATGGTGGAGCTCAAACCAAGGATGATCCCTTTTTTAGTCATGATGGGGAGAACCCTTTTGATGATCCTTTCTTCCAAGGCAATTATGGTACTACACCAATCAAAGTGAAGAAGAGAAAGGAGTTAAAAAGGAGCACAAAAATAGGCTCAAAGTTTCAGATCAAATAACAGAGAAGAAAAAGAAGGAAGAGGAGAAGAGGAAGGCAGAGCTTGAGTTGCTACTTATGGATGCCAATATGGTGCAAACTGGCCAGACCAAATCAAAGCCACAAAGGTATTCATCAAAGAAGATGGAAAAGAAGAAAAGGTAAATTGGAGGATGTACAAGATGACGTTTTGGGAGAAATGGAAATGTTGACTAAAGAAGCTAGTACATTCAAGCTGTTGGATCAAGAGAGAGTACAACTTGCCAACAAAAGGAAGGAGTTTCTGTCAACAATTAGTCTACTCATAGTGGATATCAACACTCTCAAGGTCAGATCAGGAGTGGGTACTACTTGCTGAAGAGAAGATGCCACTTTTGGATAAAGTCACTACTTTGACCAATGAGGTCAGTAAGGTGTTGAATCAAGAGCAAGTACAGCTTGTTCATGATGAATAGAAGCTCTCCTCAGATATTAATGTCCTTACTGAAGACATCAAGACACTCATGAAATTGAACAATGAGTGTGCTCAAGAGCAAAGATAGCTTTCTTTAGGAAGGGATGAGCTTCTCTTGAAAGCTGATAAGTTTACTATAGATATCAATGCGCTGAAGCAATTGAGTGAAGAGCATGCACAGATGTATGAGTTGCAAAAAGAAGAGTTGGAGCTAGAAATGAAACAAAGGGTGATGATCATTGAGGTTCAGCTCAAGGAGTCCGAGAAAAAATATTGTACTTTGGAGACCAATTCAAAGGCAACTGCCATGATTTTGCAAGAGAAGCAGAAGTCCTTCAAGAACCGCCTGCAAAGTTTTCTCAAGGAGATAAAGGATCTTTGAGTTGCATGAAAAAGTAGTAGGCTTCTGGTTGTGAGATTCTGTAATGAATGGCCGGATTTGTTGAGGACATTGGTATTAGAATCCAAGAATCTACCAAAGTAGAATTAGGAGGATATTAGAAGTTACTTGTAGAGAACCCTAAGCTCTACAATGAAGTGCAAGATTTGAACGGTGATATCCGGTGAAGTCAGGAAAATAGTCTACACATAGTATTGGTGTCATTTGGTGTGAGTTTCTCATGTTAGTGAACTCAAGGGTTTATGTTATGATGAAACCGGTAGTTGTTTTGTGTTCATGTAAGCTCAAGGATTTTCTCTTGTGTTAGGGAGAGAGGAAATTGAGTTGTGGATTTTCTTTAATGTTACATAAGCTCTGGGTTTATCTGCATGTCACTTAAGCGTTGGATTTTTTTAATGTTATTGGGGTCTCAAGGGTATTTTAGTTAGCTACAATATCAAAGGCGTTTTGGGGTGACAAGAAAAGAAAGGAGAAGAGAAAGAAAGGGTTTATTCGTGAGATGTCTAGGGAGGACTGAGGAGTGATAGGAAAGAAGAAATTTTGAGTTGAGAAGCTAGCCTAGGCAGAAACTAAAGAAAAGGGTTTTTTTAGGAGATGTCTAGAGAGGACAAAGGAGTGATAGGAAAGAAGAAATTTTGAGTTGAGAAGCAAGCCTGTGCAGGAACTGAAGAAAAGGGTTTGTTCGGGAGATGTCTAGGGAGGATAGAGGAGTGACAGGAAAGAAGAAATTTTGAGTTGAGAAGCTGGCTTGGGCAAAAATTGAAGAAAAGGGTTTTTTCAGGAGATGTCTAGGGAGGACGGAGGAGTGACAGGAAACAAGAAATTTTGAGTTGAGAAGCTGGCTTGTGCAGGAACTAAAGAAAAGGGTTTTTTGGGAGATGTCTAGGGAGGGCCGAGGAGTGATAGAAAAGAAGAAATTTCAAGTTGAGAAGCAGGCATAGGCAGGAACTGAAGAAAAGGGGTTTTTTTGGAGATGTCTAGAGAGGACAAAGGGGAAAGAAGAAATTTTGAGTTGAGAAGCTGGCCCGTGCAAGAACTAAAGGAAAAGGGTTTTTTGGGAGATGTCCAGGGAGGACATAGGAGTGACAGGAAAGAAGAAATTTTGAGTTGAGAAGCTGGCCTGTGCAGGAACTGAAGGGAAAGGGTTTTTTGGGAGATGTCTAGGGAGGACAGAGGAGTGACAAGAAAGAAGAAATTTCAAGCTGAGAAGCTGGCCTCGGCAAGAATTGAAGAAAAGGGTTTCTTTGGGAGATGTCTAGGGAGGACAGAGGAGTGACAAGAAAGAAGAAATTTTGAGTTGAGAAGTTGGCCTAGGCAGGAACTGAAGAAAAGGGATTTTTTGGGAGATGTCTAGGGAGGTCAGAGGAGTGACAAGAAAGAAGAAATTTTGAGTTGAGAAGCTGGCCTGTGCAGGAACTGAAGGAAAGGGTTTTTTTGGGAGATGTCTAGGGAGGACAGAGGAGTGACAAGAAAGAAGAAATTTCAAGTTGAGAACCTGGCCTGTGCAGGAACAGAAGAAAAGGGTTTTTTTGGGAGATGTCTAGGGAGGATAAAGGAGTGACAAGAAAGAAGAAATTTTGAGTTGAGAAGCTAGCGTAGGCAAGAACTGAAGAAAAGGGTTTTCTCGGGAGATATCTAGAGAGGACAAAGAGGAAAGTATAAATTTTGAGTTGAGAAGCTGGCCTATGCAGGAATTGAAGGAAAAGGGTTTTTTTGGGAGATGTCTAAGGAGGACAGCAGAGTGACAAGAAAGAAGAAATTTTGAGTTGAGAAGCTGGCTTGTGCAGGAATTGAAGGAAAAAGGTTTTTTGGGAGATGTCTAGGGAGGACAGAGGAGTGACAAGAAAGAAGAAATTTTGAGTTGAGAAGCTGGCCTAGGCAAGAACTGAAGAAAAGGGTTTTTTTTGGGAGATGTTTGGGGAGGACAAAGGAGTGATAGGAAAGAAGAAATTTTGAGTTGAAAAGATGGCCTATGCAAGAACTGAAGAAAAGGGTTTTTTTGGGAGATGCCTAGGGAGGACAAAGGAATGACAGGAAAGAAGAAATTTTGAGTTGAGAAGCTGGCATGTGCATGAACTGAAGAAAAGGGTTTTGTTGGGAGATGTCTAGGGAGGAAAGAGAAGTAACAAGAAAGAAGAAATTTTGAGTTGAGAAGCTGGCCTATGCAGGAACTGAAGAAAAGGGTTTTTCCGAGAGATGTCTAGAGAGGACAGAGGGGAATGAAGAAATTTTGAGTTGAGAAGCTGGCCTATGAAGGAACTGAAGGGAAAGGGTTTTTGGGAGATGTCTAGGGAGGACAAAGGAGTGATAGGAAGAAGAAATTTTGAGTTGAGAAGTTGGCCTGTGCATGAACTGAAGAAAAGGGTTTTTTGGGGAGATGTCTAGAGAGGACAGAGAGGAATGAAGAAATTTTGAGTTGAGAAGCTGGTCTGTGCAGGAACTGAAGGGAAAGGGTTTTTTGGGAGATGTCTAGGGAGGACAAAGGAGTGACAAGAAAGAAGAAATTTTGAGTTGAGAAGCTGGCCTATGCATGAACTGAAGAAAAGGGTTTTTTTGGGAGATGTCTAGAGAGGACAGAAGGCAATGTTGGTGAAGTTTTTCAGCAGGAGTTTCAAGAAGACCAGTAAGGCTAAGTGTGGAGTTTTGAGAAGTGACAAGGGATTTAACAGTGTTTACAAGGGAACATTGAGGGTTTTTGGGGAGAAACACAAGAGGGAGAACTCTCAAGGGAAAATTTGACATGTGACATGAATGACTGAGCAAATGCTGGCACAGGACTTTGAAAACGGAGATTCAAAGATAGTTGTGCACTAAACTGCTAATAGAAGTTTCCAAAAGGTGAGGTGGTTTGCAACAACGGAAGAAAGCAAAGAGGGGAAGTATTTTGAGAATAAAGTCTGAAGGAAGAAGAGGACTGGTTCAAAGGAACAAGAGATTGGGGAATGTATTGATTGTTTTTTGAGAAGTGGAAAATTGAGGAGCTGAGTGTGTGGAGATAGGGTTTTTCAAAAAAATTGTGGCTGAAGATTGGCAGTGACTGGAGCAATAGGTCAAGAATAGGTCAAGAATTGATTGAGTGAATAGGAGAGCTGAGCACATTTCATGGAAGGATCTTTGGCTGAGAATAGTTACCTTGCAAGGTAGCATTGATGGGAGTGTTGCTGCAAGGTGTTGCGGTAATTGGGTAAGTAAAGTTCATTCCCGCAGAGATATGAGTCAAAAATGTCCAAATACGAAGTCAAACAGTAACATGTAGTTCTTCTTGGTTGCATCTTTAATCTCTCAGGTAGAAACCACACCCAGAAGAGAGTAACAAGCACTGACTCGCAGTCTTGTCACAAATTAACACTTCATAATCACAACTCCATCAAATCTTTCCAAACAATCTTGATTGTGATGATTCAGGCTCTCCCAAAAACGGCACTTCACTGCAAAACGACTTTGCCTCAGAATTGTGTTCCACTCCTCCACTGAAGGCACAACTTCCTCGATCAAAATTGTTTCACATCAACTTTGCACTGCACTCACAATGGCAGAATACTACCAACACTACAATTCCTCTCAGATCTGTCAATGCATTGCTTCAATTGCACTTCACTCAAGATCAAACACACAGAATGAAGATCAAGGCTGTGGAATCCAACATCCAACAAGCACACTCACTTGCACTTCAAATTTCTCCAAACATTCACAACCATAGACACGAAGTTGATACTCGAAATCAAGCTCAAGCAACGAGCACTGCTTCACAGCACTTTGCTTTATCTATTCTCAGAAATTATGAGCACTGAACAACATGTGACTGCGAATGCCACTCTTAAGTAGTGAAGCAATCAACAATTCTAACCACTATACCGTTCTACCACAACTGTTCTAACCTGCAGATCCAAAATGATAATGCACCTCTTCATATCTGCCCCTTCAAATCTCAAATCTGTTACTAATCTGATCCAATGTCTACTTCTTCTTTGGCTTTCAAACCCAAACCCGATGTAAGTTTACTTCCTTATATTTTGTCCTTGGGTTTCATAATTCCTACTTCCTCTACTAGATCTAACAATTCTCCTTCCTGATCTGAAATTTCACTAGTGGGTAATCTATCTAACTCCTTATCTCCCGACCCACTCTTCTCTAATGTCTCTGAGGGCAACTCCGAAGACATTTGGACTCCTATGTTATCTACTTTGGGTTTTGCTCTAACATCTTTCCGAAGTTTTTCTAGCTCTACTTTCACTAAGTCTAATCTAATTGAAATGTTATCCTCTACCTCCAAAACCTTTCTGTCTACACGAGTTCTTAATTTGATTAACAAGGCATTCATTTTAGTATCCTTTGCTTGTCTTCGCCTCGTCTCTTGCACCAACAACTTCAACTCGTGTAGACGCGCTTCTTCAATTCGAACGCTGGCTTCTGTACTTAACATTGCGTTCACCCTGAGGACTATCTCCTTCAATGGCTCCAACCTTGTCTTCCTTTCTCGTTCCCGATCTGCAAGCCATTCCTCTCAGTACATCGCCAACTCTGCCTTGAACTCGGCTTTCACCGTCTCCTTCTCCTTCTCCTTCTGTACAACTTTCTCTTCCTGATTACAAAGTAACTCTTGTAATCTTTCTTCTTCTATATACCGCGCAGCCAACTCTTGTTGCCAAAGTTGCTTCTTCTCCTCCATACTCTCCATCACTCTATCAAGCTCTTGATCCTTTGCTGCTACCCTCGCCATAGCATGGATAAGCTCTACTCTTGAATCAGCAAACTACTGCTTCAAGATTTCATATTCAGCTACCTGTCTCTCTCTTGCTATATCACTCTTCCTTGCAAGATCTTCTCAATAGCTCACTTCTCTCTTCAGGTCTTCAATTACCTGAGTCTTCACTACTGCCTCCGCTCGTAGTACTTCTCTCTCTTCCTCACCTCGGGTTACACTCCTCTTCAACTCTGAGTTCTCTTCTTCTAATCTTGCTACCACCTGCAATACAGTCTTTACCTCCGGACAAGTCAATTGCATCTCCTTCTTCTTGTGCTCCAACTTCACCAACAACGGGCACACTACCTCTTGTAGGTACTCCACTCCATCACTAGCAACTTCTTCTTCCCGTGGAGTGGTCTCTCTTTTCTCCTTGTGTTCTCCTGATACTCGCCTTTTTCTTTGGAGTCTTCGTATTGGAATTGATCCCTCATTGCCCAAGCTTTCTTCTACCTCTACCTTCACTCTACTCAGCCCCGCCTCACACTTCACCTTATGTCGCAAGCAAACTCCTTGCTGTACTGCAATCTTCTTGTCCTCTGGCACCGATACTTCATCTTCCAACGGCGAGTTGTCTTCGGCTTCTACCTCGGCTTGCACTTCTTCTTTGTATTCTTCGTTAGCCGCTGGCGCTGAGGTCATCTGTCCACCATCTTCACTATCACTGCTCATATCTCCGCTCTACAGTGTCAGCTCAGGTTCCTCCTCATGTTCCGAGTCCTCCGTTTTGAGCTCGGCCTCGCCTTCTTAGTCTTCATCTTCTGACTCAATTACCACCATTCCTTGCCTCGGGTTACTTCTTTGCATCTTCCGAGGTTTCTTGCTTTCTTCAGCTTTTGCTTGCCGAGTCCTCTTCTTTGTCGGGGTACTCACTATGACTTCCACATTTTTCCCTGTCTTTGCATAGTTGTCGTCCGTGCTCCGGATTTGGAGAATATATTGCTGCTCCTCGACATCAACCTCCTTCCACACATCAGGATGGAAGTGCAACACCATCCAATTTTGCTCCGCCAAGTTCAGCAAATTGAGCCCGAGGTAGAAGTGTGCTGCAAACGGCACAATGTAATGTGGAGGTGACTTATCCCACAGATTCCACACCATCTGTCTCGTTCTCCCGTGGAAACACCTTGCCCAATTTATAGGCTCTCCTTCAAACAACTTATGGAAGAACACCGCTTGGTGTTTCATCACATAAGTTGTTCTCTCCGGCTTCAAAATTGCCATGAGAGCACTCACAATCCCTCTCTTCACTAGATCCTTGTAACTCTCAACCTTGTACCCATTCTTTGTTCTCTTCAACGAGAAGGCATCTCTCACCTCCTGAGTTTCTTGGGCTATCTCTCCTTTCCCCAAGAACGTGGCTCCCTGCTCCGAGCCTGCCTCCTTCCCAAGTACAAGTCTCCAATCCAACTCTATCCAGCGAGCCGGATTTCCTCTCTTCCCTTCTTCCTCGAGTCCATCGAGACACTTACCCTTGATGATTTCTGTCATGAATCTTGGAAAACTTACGTTCCAGTTCCATGCCAAAAAGGTGATCCGAAGTCGGCTCAAGACTTTGATCCTTGCTATCACATCTAATCTTTGAATCGCATGATTTCTCACTGTGAATTCGGAGTTCTTCTTCCCTCCTCCCATCTCTTCTACTTTCTCACTTTCTCTCGATTTCACTCTCGCGACTTCTCCCTTGCACACTAACACGAGTCCAACTTTATTTCCCTTTCCCCAATCACCTGCAAGACGACTCCTCAACGGCGAAGGAAAATTGCTCAACATTTTGTTGTTGCAATTTTGATTTTTATAGAGTTGCACTTCTTTGTTCTTTGTCACTTCGAGTTTCTACCAGGAAATCACACCTCCGGCATGCACCTGTCACTGTCAATCAACCTTTGCGCGTATGAGCCGCCAGTTTTGAAACGGCCCCTTCTTGAATTTCTCGCCCCGACAAAAGGTTGTTAGACTGTCTTCGCCTTGGGTTGAGCTCCCGCCAATCCAAAGACAATTTACTTTGTATTGTATGCTGACAGGGCATTTTTGAGTACTTCGCCTTATAACCCGAAGTCATTTTACTTTGGGTTTCATCCCAAAGACTCTTTTCTTCGCCTTCTTTGGCCATACAAGCACAATCCGACTTCTCTATACACTTCTTCTCCTTTATACCAAAAAAAAACAAAAAATGTGGGCATCACATACCTCCTTCCTCAAATGTGAGCATCCTCGCGAACATAGACCTCGTGTGCTTTAGAAACTTCCGAGTCTATGTCCAATATCTCCAAACTCTCCACCCGTTTACTCGAGTGGCAAAAGGATTACCTTCCAAGTCGACGAGTTGCATGGATCCATTTTTGTAAAGATGAAGAACTGGATAGGGACCCATCCATCTCAAATGCAACTTGCCTGGAAAAAATATTCGGCGATTGTTATATAACAAAACCAAATCCCCTTCTCGTACAGTCACAGGCTTGATTCTCTTATCGTGCCTGACTTTCCTCTATGCTTGTACTTCTTTTGTGGTTTGCATTGCATCGTCTCTTTTCTCTTCTAACCACATCAGTTGATGAATCTGAAGATCCTGACTTTCTTCTTCTGACATTTGTTCTTTGCACAGAACCCGATATGTCGGAACTTCAAATTCAACTGGCAATATGGGATGCAAGCCATATGTCAAGAAGTATGGAGTTTGTTTGGTTGTAATCTTCTCTGTCATTTGATATGCTCACAATGCGGCTGGTAATTTTGTATCCCAGTCATAGGCATAATTGACAGTCACCTTATTCAAAATTTTACAAAGTAACCAATTCGCTTTTTCGTTAAGCCATTTGCTTTTGGGTTATAAGGAGTCGTCTTCCAATGTTTAATTTGAAAGTACTTGGTTAATGCCTCCATTACAAAGTTCAAAAAATGTGTTCCTTGGTCACTGACCAATTCCAAAGGACACCCCTATCGGGAGATGATGTTTCGAAAGAAAAATTCCGCCACAGTTTCAGCATCATCTCTGCAAGTTGCTTCCACTTCGACCATCTTGGTAGCATAGTCAGTGCAAACCAAAATGTAGCGCTTTCTTGTGACTCGGGTCACTGGTTGAATGGGACCCACAAAATCAATCCCCCATTTCTCAAATGGGGCCAAAGGCAAAATTGGTCTCAAAGGCTATTGAGAAGTAGCCATCGGCTTCCCCATTCTCTGACAAGCATCACAGCTTCGGATATGAGCATGTACATCTTTGTACATTGTAGGCCACCAATACCCTGCCAAAAGAATTTTCTTTACAGTATTCTTCAGAGCATAGTGTCCTCCCGATGCCTTGGAGTGTAAAGATTCAATTACTCCTCCTACTTTGTATGACTCCAAGCATCACCAAAGTACTTCATCTTCACCCATCTTAAATAAAATGTTGTGTTTAAGCTGGTACAGCCCTATTTTTCTGAGAAAGACTGCCCGCTGTTCCGAGTCCATCCCCTCATGACAATGGAGAGTATTCAGATAATTATATTCAGCTGCATACCTCGTACTTTGCATTGCTGATAAGTGATACAACTCTTTGTCAGGGAAACGATCGTCAATTTCCCACTCCTGGTCTTGAGTTTCTAACTTGGACATGAAGTCCCCATTCGAATGCAAAGCTCCCTTCCTTACTTGTACAGTATACGTGAACTCTTGTAATAACAAGATCCATCTTGCAATTTGTCCCGATAAATCTGCCTTCTTGACCAAATGTTGCAATGCATAATGGTCAACATAGAAGACAAACTCATACCCCAACAAATAATGACGAAATTTCTTGCAGGCATACACCATTCCGAGTGCTTCTCTTTCAGTCGTCAAATAGTTCTTTTCAGAAACTGAAAGTTGTCGGCTGGCATAATACACCGGGTAGTCCTTCTTCTTCTCGTCCTTCTGACGTAAGACAACCCCGATGGCCATGGACAAAGTGTCCACATACACATGAAAAGGGACGTCCCAATTCGGGGCCCTCATAACTAGTGCTTCAACCAGTTTCTTCTTCAACACCTGGAAAGCTTCTTCTTGATTTGCTTCCCCCAGATAGTCTTCGGATTTCTTCAGAAGCTTTGTAAGTGGTGCAGCAAGCACTGCATAGTTTGACACAAAGCGTTTGTAATATCTTACATGTCCCAAGAAGGCTCTCAGCTCCCGGATGTTCTTCGGGGATTCCAAAGCTGCAATTATCTTAACCTTCTCAACATCAACTTCAATACCTCGGCTTGACACCCGATGCCCCAAAAGAATTCCCTCCTTCATTGCGAAGAAGCATTTCTCCGGGTGTAATGACAAGCCGGCAAAACGACACCTTTCAAATGTTTGGCGAAGGTAATCTAAATGTACATCTCTTTGCCCAAACACACAAAAGTCATCAATAAAAACTTCCACAAATTTGCGCAGGAAATCCTTGAAGATTGAATTCATCATCCGCTGGAAAGTAGCGGGAGCATTCCACAACCCAAAGGGCATTTGGTTGTAAGCAAAAGTGCCCCAATCGGTCGTGAATGTAGTTTTATCCTTGTCTTCTTCTCGAATGGATACTTGATTGTACCTTGAAAATCCATCAAGAAAACTATAACAAGGATGCCTAGCTACCTGATCTAAAATTGTATCGGTAAAAGGCAAGGGATGATGATCTTCCCTATTTTCTTCTTTGGGACAATGACAATGGGGAAGACCCATTCACTGCTTAAGACAGGGAAGATGATTCCGGCCCCTAAGTACTTGTCGATTTCATCTTTCACCAAAAGCGAGTACTTCGGGTTTAGGCGGTATTGTCGCTACCGAACCGGAACTGCACCTTCAACCAAATCAATCCAATGTTCTCCAAATTCTCGTGGAATACCCAGCATTTGATCAATTGACCAGGCGAATACATCTTGGAACTCTATAAACAGGGTAGTGTATCCTGCCAACTCCTCCGAAGTAACTGTCTTTGAGATTTTTCAAATTTTTCCTTCAGTTAGTAACACATCTTGACAGTCATCGGGGTTGATGACTCCTTCAAAGTGGCTTACTCGGCTTAATCCGAGACGAGCGGCCATCAAACTCCCTTCCTCCAAGTCAGGTTCACCCGAGGCGAGGTCATATGGATCTTCGTCTTCAACATCTACCTCGTAACATTCCAAGTAATTAACTTGGACTTCATCTTCGGATTCGTTTGAGGACGAAGACGATAAGTCTTCGGATTTGTCCTCCTCTTCCGACGAACTTGTTTCCCCGAGATGGGGAACCTTCGTCCAACTCACAATCACCAGCTTCTGATCTTCGGACGAAATGTCCTTGAATCTTAACTTCTGCTGATGCCACTCCACTACAACTTGGGCATTGTACAACCAGGGTCTGCCGATCAACAGAGGGTAACCAGTTTTTGTCACTGGCCGCAACACAATGTAATTCAACTTGAAGGGTACCCCTCCAATGATCGTGGTAATGTTTGACAGCATGCCTAATGGCCGTCTCCTGGTTTGGTCTGCAAACTTCAAAACTCAAGGTGTGGGTTCAGACGTATGATACCCAAGTCGATTCGCAGTATCTTTGGTGTCATGCCATTTGTAGTTCCGCATCTAGCTGCTCAGACACTAGAGTTCCAGTGATAGTAATTAGAGTTATTCTAGTAGTTTCTCAGGGACTACTTTCTGACAGTCTGATTTGGTGTTTGGGGTACTGACTTCATGGCGGGGCCCACCGTCACTTTGCACCGTTCGCACCGTCGAGTGTGTCGTTAGCGGGACTGTTAGGGTTCCAGTGCTAGCTCAAGTCCAGGGGGTATAGTTTTGAAGTGAGCTCCAGAGAGCTCACTTCAATGAGGATGAGCCTTTGAGTTCCTGGCTATGGTGGACAGAGGCCGGCGAGCGTCACCTAGATTCTCTATGCTTGAGTGGGTGTGGCTTGACTGTAATTAGTGCCCAGTTGTTGGTAGTTTATAGAGTGACAGATCAAGTACTGATCTGAGTTGAGTTGAGTTGAAAGTGTTAAGCAATCTGATTACATCAGAGAAGTGAAGTCAAGGGGAAATCGGGTGCAGGAAAGTTGAGTGTTGGTGGTAGCTCCAAGCTCGGTGGATCGTGGTAGCTTGATTCAAGTTTTGTGTTTCCCTAGTGTGCAGAAGCTCGTTCAAGTGATTCAGATTTGGCAGTTAGGCGGACAGTGTGCGGAAGCGCTGGCCAAATTTTGAGCAAAGAAGGAGCAATTTTTGAGCAGTGTTGTGATTTTGAGCTCAAGAGGTGAAGGCAGGACCAATTTGCTGCGAATTGGGCTCAGAAAGTGAAATTGAATGTGGAGTTGGGAAGCTCTTCTCATGAAATTGTGATTTGGAAAAACCCATTTTCTCAATTTGGCTCGAGTGGAAAGTTAGCGGGGGATTTGGCGGACAGCCATCTTTAGGGTTTACGTCAGATTTTGGGCCAGATTTTGAGGAGTTTTCGCTGTTTGGCCAGATTTGGAGGAGTTTCGCTAGTTTGGAGGACTTTCGCAGATTTGGAGAAGTTTCGCCAATTTTGGAGGAGGTTTTGAAGTGGCAACAAGAAAGGCCTCATTTGGCTGAATTTTAGCGTTTCGAGGCTTCGAGGCATAGGGCTGTGGGCTATGAGAGGCTACGAAGGCCTAGAAGGGCCAGAAGCGCCAGCAAGCCAGCTTGCTGGCGTGAGGCTAGCTAGTTTAGAGTAGATCTTGGTCATTGGTTGGCAAAATCTACCTTTCTTGCTAGATTGTGCGCAACAGGGTTTGACCCCTAGATCTCTTGTTCCTAGACTGGTGCCCTAGCCAACTGGTCCACCCTCACTTGTTGTCCTAGTGACTGCGCCACTGTTATCTATACACATGTAGCTTTGGCTAGGAGAGGCAGTTTGATCCCATTCTTGGTGATCTTGGTAGCTTAGGACTTAGATAGGAACTGCTCTTATGTCAAATGCCAAATGGTGGTAGAGTCAGTCCCGTGTTCTATTATGAGATGGAGTGTTTTCATTTAGATTTCTTGTGATTGGATCCCCTCCATTCTCTGCTTCCTGTTTGTGCACCACGTTTGTGTGAGGTGCCCTGACTTTTGAGCGTTGGTGCTCTGGTGTGCTCTCGATGGTAAGGCTGGAGTGATGACCAATCAGACTACCTTTGTTTCTCTCCGGTGAGGCAGGAAGTGATGACCTGCAGACCGTGAGAGTGCGTGTTATGATGGTAGGTTATAGGTTGCCTTTCCCCTAGTGTAGTTATCTCGGTTAGAGTTACATTAGTGGGTGGTGTCTAGTTGGTGTTGGCACGTGGTGGGGCACTTGCGGTTGCAGTTGGTGGTTCGGGTTTGCTGTTGCAGTTACGTGGTCACGACAGAGTTCTTTGGAGATTCCAGAGGAGTTAGCCCTGCAGTACACAGTGGGTTTACTCGGAGTGGTGCTCGGTATCAGCCTATATCTCAGGTCCCAATGAGAGAGGAGATTGACTCTAAGTTGGAGTTTGACACAAGAGCTGATTCAGTTGAGAGTGCACTTGGTGTGTCCGCACCGTTGTTGTAGGACATGGACGAGATTTATGGGGCCTCCAAAGGCCCTAGGCGTTACTCTGGTACAGTGGGTACCATTGAGTTGGATGACTTCATCCAGGAGTTTGATAGTTGGTGTGATTTGCAGCAGATGCGGAACCCAACTTTGTTCACATCCTTCATGGCATGGAAGGGGTTGTTTCAGCATCTGGAGGGTCCGCCAATGGATGACTACCATGAGTTCAGGAGAGCTCATTTGGAGGAGATTGAGTTATGGAGACAGTATTGGTCTCCACACTATGTCTCCATTACTTCAGGCTCGGTGGCCAGGAGTAGATCGGCTGTACCCACGAGTTCTAGCTTGAGTAGTGTTGGTGGAGCTAGTGGAGGTGCACTAGCTGGAGATAGTGCTACTACGAGTGGAGGTATCGCTGTAGGAGGTGGTGTGGTACCGAGGTTTAACCCCATGGTGGAGTTCTTCCTATGTTTGAGGCAGAACTACCAAGGAGTGCGGACTGTAACACCCATTTGTGCATGTGTGTGGTATTGTGATATTTAACTTGGTATTACAAGTACTTAAGAAATATTATTTATATAGAGATAAAGGATGGTTCTATATTAGTCATGGTTAGCTAAAGTTAGTCATAGCTAAGATAGAGGGGACCTTACTTTAGAGGAAGTAGAAAAGATGAGCACCACTATTTTGGATTGTAGTGTGTTGACTTGGTATTATTCCTAGGTGTTTGGCTTTGAGGAAAGAGTTGAGAACTCTTGGGCCCGCAAGCCTTTTTGTTTTGGATTCTTCTTTAGTCCAAGGATAGCCCATGTGAAGGAATCCTTGACTTAGTGGTTGGGTCAAGATAAGATCACATGCTTAGGGGAATATGCCCATGTGAATGGATATTCCTTTCTGCTTTTTGACTTTACTTGACTTTTAGTCTAGTAACTTGAGTTACTACGGTAATTAGTAACTTTGGTACGTAACTATTTCACCACTATATAAACAAGGGGTGAGGAAGTACTCATCATCTTTTCATTTGCAACTATCTCTCTCTCATTGAGTTCTCTAGTGAGCAATGTCTTGAGTCTTGGAGTGTTAGCCTTGGAGGAGTATGATGGAGTCCGGGTTCTTTGCCTTCTTAGTCCATGGTGCGCTACCATAATAGCCATCAGAGGTTCATCCTGAGTGAGAGACAGGCTGGCTCACAGGACTGACAAGCTGGGGAGCTTGCAGGAGTTCCAGCATAAGGCTAGAGAGAGCCTATGCAAGGCATACACTCGCATGAGGCGGCTGATCAGTTTCACTCAAGGAGTTATTGAGGCCCAAGCAGTCCAGTTTTGGTATGGGATACTGGACAGGGAGTTGCGACGTAGATGCTATGTTGTTGCAGGCTACTTTGCCCACTTTGGCAGTAGTCTTTGGTTTGGCTGAGCGTATTGAGCTCAACATGGTGGAGGAGAGAGTGGTGACATCTGGATTTGGTAGAGAGACCTCATCCATGGTTGTGACTTCTTCTAGAGTGCAGCAGAGTGCACCATGCCCAGTTGGTTTTTAAGGACAAGGTGCACAACCCAAATCCTATGGAGCAAGTGGAGGGCCTAGTGGAGTTAGACCCTTACCCTTATTTTAGGGTCAGCAGCAGCCAGTGAGTGGTGGTGTTGCTTGTTGGACTTGTGGTGGACCTCACCATAGGAGAGAGTGTACTCAAGGCAGCGGACCTGATACCTCTGGTGCATCACAGCCAACACAGAGGCAGTGTGAGCACTGCCACAGATTTGGTCACACTAGTGACCGGTGTTTTGACCTACACCCGGAGTTACGGAGTGGTAGGGCTGCTATGGCAGGTAGTCTAGGAGCTCCAGTTCATGGAGGACAAGGTGGTAGAGGTGGTTGTAGAGGATCTACACCTAGTAGGGATGTAGTACCTGCCCTTACTTCTGACACAGTTATGGCTACTCGGATTGAGCAATTGGAGCAGAGATTGGCTAGTATGGCTATTGCTCAGAGGAGATCAGATTCGGGTGCTGAGGCTTCCACCTCATATTCTGGTCATGTGCGGAGCAGCACAGGTGGATGCATCTGCAACAGTGACTAGGAGTGCAGTATGTGCTCCAGAGCCTAGAGGAGCATTAGTGGAGCTGGACCCACAGAGAGGAGAGGTTGGGAGACAGGCCAGACTTCCCCAGTCTTTCACGCTATCTGAGGCATTGCAGACGACATCCATGGTTCCTAGATGTCCCAGTGCAGGTGTGGTAGGTGGTGATGGAGTACATGATGGACTACCTGCTAGTCAGCCACTTGCTACTACACAGACTGAGTCTAGCATGATGTTGGGGGCGGCTCAGCTGATTATGCGGCATCCTTTATTTTTAGCCAGTGACATGTTTACATTGGGAGTTGACCCAGCCCCAGTGTTCCGGTTGGCTGCCACATTGTGTGAGAGTAGGGATGGTGCAGTTCCTACTACTAGAGCAGAGGTGGTTGGTAGTGGAGCTGACTTGGTTGAGGAGCATGGGATCCGTTCAGCGACCAGTGGTTTATGGCAGGCAGCAGCGGCTAGACTGGAGGAGTTGCCAGCTAGACCGGCCTTTGAGAGAGCGCGGTTTACACCTGGTGTTGTCCTATTGGATAACCAGAGGGGGATCTTTTGTTTGGTGGGACCTTCAGGGAAGGTCTATACACCACAGAAAGTCTTGTTAGACTCTGGTGCGCAGCCCCTTATGTTGGGGAAGGCTGCAGTTGTCGGTCTGGAGTTACGGAAGACCGATGTGGAGAGGTGTCCATTTCAGATCCAGACATCTCTTTGTAAAAGACCAAAGCCGAGGAAAGAAATAGGAGAATGGAAGCTCACATTGGGACACTTGAATGAGGGAAAACTCCAAATGCCTAGCATGAGCTTCGGCCTTGGTATTTATAGGTAGCATACAAGACCCTTGAAGCTTTCTCAAGAAGTTTCCTTGAGCCGCTTTCTTGGAGTGCAAGCCAAGTTAACTAGGAAGCTTCTCAAGAAGCTGCCTTCTAGAAGCCGCCTACTTGGCGTGCAAGCTAAGCTAGTTAGAAGCTTCTAGAAGCTTCCTTCTAGAAGCTACCTGCTTAGGGCGCAAGTTAACTAGTTGGGAAGCTTCCTAAGAAGCTTCTTAGATGCTTCTAGAATATTCTAGGCTATTTTGTCTTATTCTCTACTTTGTAAGCCCGACTAACTTCGTCACTAAACTCCATATTGTTACATATTCCCCTGCCGCTAGTTGGTGACGTCCTCGTCGCCAGTGAAGCTTCGAATTCCTTGATGGCCATCTGTGCATTCTGGAGGTGAGAAAGAGGTTCCCATGTAGCATCATGAAGGGGATACCCTTTCCAAAGGACCTTGTACTCCGTATGTTGGTGACGGCCTCGTTGAATATGGCGACGCGCAAGGATACGATCAACTTCGTACTCCTCATGATCGCTGATAGGGACATGAAGAGGGGGAGGTTGGACTCGAGAGGAAAAGGAAGAAGGGTTAGGAACAAAGGGTTTCAACTTGGAAATATGAAAGACAGGATGGATACGCATGTGACAAGGTAAGGCAAGACGATAAGCAACAGGAGAGATAATGTGGGTGATATCAAAGGGTCCTATCCAATTAGGAGCAAGTTTACGAACTTGGGTATCAAGTGGGAGAGGGAGGTTACTAGAGGATAGCATGACTTTATCACCAACTTCAAAGGTGAGATCACGACGATGATGGTCTGCATATTGTTTTTGGCGATTCTGAGCAACAAGGAGGTGAGATTTGGCTTGTTGGAGAGATTGGGATATAGTGGTCAAGAATGTAGAAGTATGAGGAACCTGAGAGGGAGGGGGAGCAAGAAGAGAATCTGGAACAAGCGGATCTTGGCCAAAATTGAGAAAGAAGGGAGAAAATCCAGTGCTTGCCTGTTTGGAGTTGTTGTAGGCAAATTCTGCAGCTGCAAGACATTCATCCCAGTTGGTATGGTGGACATTGACAAAGGCCCGCAACATATCCTCCAATGTACGATTGGCGCGTTCGGTTTGTCCATCAGTTTGAGGATGATAGGCCATGGACAAAGCAAGCTTGGTGCCGAGTATCTGGAAGAGTGCTTGCCAAAACTTCCTGGTAAATCGAGGATCACGGTCGGAGATGAGTACACGTGGCATCCCATGATGCTTGAAGACATTGTCGAAGTAGATTTGCGCTAAGGTTGGAGCATCCACGGTATCACAGGTTGGTGCCAAGTGGATTTGCTTACTAAGCTTATCCACAAACACCACAATTGCGGTGTGTCCTTGTTTTGTCTTTGGCAAGGATGTGATGAGATCCAAGCTCACATGCTCCCAACGAGCGGATGGAATGGCGAGTGGTTGAAGGAGTCCACTCGGCTTCTGGTTGCTGGCCTTGTTCCGTTGGCAACTCTCACATGATCGGACAAAGTCTCGAACATCTCGTGTCATGTTGGGCCACCACCATTGGCGTTGGAGGGTGCCCAAGGTCTTGTCCACTCCCATGTGACCAGCTATTGGTAAATCATGGGCTTCTTGAAGTCGCACAAGTCGAAGATCACCTTTGGTTGGAACATAGATCTGGTTTGCATGGAATAAAAGGCCTTCCTTGAAGGAGAAGGTGTTGTACTCCTTGTCGTGTGCTGTTAGACGACCGTGTACCATTTGGAAGAAGGGATCTTGCTGTAGGGCTAACCAAAACTCGTTATGAATCTTGGGATCAATTGACACCGTCGTAATTGCTGCCGCAACGAGAGGAAGAGACTTCAAATCAGGTTGTCGTGATAGAGCATCAGGGATGACATGGAACCGACCTGGTTTGTACTCAAGTTTGATGTCGAACAATTGGAGTTGCTCTTCCCATCGATGATGTCGACTCTTCATGTGCTCTAGGTGTAAGGTCTGCAACAATGGCTTGTGATCAGTTTGCATGATCACTTGTTTCCCCAAGAGATAATGCCTCCATACCTTGGTGGCATATACCATTGCAAGTTGTTCCCGATCTCGAGCAGAGTAATTTCTTTCAGCTGTATTTAGTCGGCGAGACACAAAGGCAATAGGATGTAGTCCATCTGGAAATTCTTGTTGCAACACAGCTCCAATTGCAAAGTTAGAAGCATCAAAATCAACCACACAAGGTAGTTGAGGATCATATGGTTGAAGAATGGGTCTTGAAGACACCATATACTTTAACTTCTGGAATGCTTCTTCATGCTTGGTGGTCCATTGGAAGCTCGAGTTCTTTCCCAAGAGGTCAGTCAATGGTGCAGCCACGTGAGCATAATAGTGGATGAACCGTCGGTAAAAACTGGCCAATCCGTTGAACGCTCGTACTTCGGTAGCATCCTTTGGGGTAGGCCAATCAGTAATGGCCTTGATCTTCTCTTCTTCCATCTTGATCCCCTCTGATGAGATCTTATGACCCAAGAAGGTAACCTCCTTTTGCCAAAAAGCACACTTTGACTTCTTGCAATAAAATTTCCACTGTCGTAGTCGTCTTAGGACTTCTCGCACATGATTCATGTGTTCTGCCTCTGTCCTACTATAGATTAAGATATCATCTAAGAACACTACCACAGACTGATCCAATAGCCCCTCCAACACCCGATGCATCTGATCCATGAAGACTGCTGGAGCATTAGTGAGTCCGAAAGGTAGAACTCTCCACTCAAAATGTCCATACCTTGTACGAAAGGCAGTCTTTTTCACATCCTCTCCTTCAATAGGAATTTGCCAATAGCCGCTACGAAGATCTAGCTTGGAAAAGTATCGTGCTCCACTTAATTGATCAAGCAAGTCATCGATCCGAGGCAAGGGATATGCATTCTTCACGGTTTGCTTATTGAACCCATGGTAATCAATACAGAAACAAAGTCCTCCATCCTTCTTTGGAACAAATAGTACCGGTGCTCCCCAAGGAGAGGTACTATGTCGTATGAAATCCTTCTCCAACAACTCTGTAAGTGTTATTCGCAACTCCTCCAACTCCTTTGGTGAGAGCCGATAGATTGGTCTACTCACTGGAGTACTCCTTGGCAATAACTCGATCTTGAAGGGCATACCTCGATCAGAGGGTAATCCCTTTGGCAGATCATCCGGAAACACATCTGCAAACTCTTGAACTATCCGATCAACCGTCGCTTGATGCGGCACTTGGCCCTCCTCAGATTGTTCTTGTGCAATCGGCTTGATCCACACTGCGAATACAGACTTATCTTCCTCCAAAGCTTGCTCTATGGCTGCTTCATTAACAAACTTCCCTTCTAGGGACTCATCTCTCTTCCGAGCTTGCTCCATGGTTGCCTTCCTGGAAAACTTCCCATCTTGGGACTCATCTCCCTTCCTGATTCGCTCTATGGCTACCTTCTCGACAAACTTCCCATCTTGGGACTGACTATTCTTAAGTGTCTTACTCAGAGGTGCCAGACAACCTAATCGGAAATTCCTACCTTGGTGTTGTACTTGAATTTGGTGTCGGGTCCAATCAAATTGAACCTTATGACATTCAAGCCAAGGTAGACCCAGAATGATATCATAGTGTAGAGGTGCCACTACAAACCTCATACACTCCAAATACTCCTTCCCAATCTTGAAGGTAACAGGATGCAAGGTGCGGAATGCAGAACCCTTTCTACCATCCGCCATCATCAAACTACTTCCAATCACTGGCTTGATAGGAATACCCAATTCCTTTGCTACTTGCATAGACATGCAATTCTCTGAACTTCTAGAATCAATCAAAATTCTACAACCCCGATTAGATATCATACCTTGCAAGTGAAGCAAACTTGCATAGGTCGAGCCTTCAATCCCATTGGAACTAATCAAGCTCCCAGTAGGTGGCTCGAAATCTCCTACTGGGATTCCTCATTTCCCTGATCATTCCGCTCCACAACCTCCACTTGGGCAACTTGTCGAGGTCGTCCATTCTTGAGTGGACATTCAGCAATACGATGCCCCAACTGGCGACAATAAAAACAACCTCCATTTTTTCGTAATCTTTCTCTATCTGCTGTGCCAAGTGGTCTTCGTTGGATAGCATCAATCTCCATTGGTACCAGTTCTTCCACTTGTGGTACTGGTGGGTTTTGTGTAAGTCGAGGTCGAGACCAAGTTGTCGCAACTAAGGAATCAAAACGCTTAGCCAATTGCATGGCTTGATCTACATTCTGTGGCTCTTGCATGGTCACCTCCAATCTAGTTCGTGACTTCAATCCTCGCACAAATCGATCCAGAACTTGCATGATGATATTCTAAAATTGTGTGATGTAACTTCTCACTGAGCCAATCTGCCTCAACTCCGCCAATTTATCTCGTGTAGCTTGGGTGGCATTTATAGTCTGAAATCGACCAAGTATTGCATCCTTGAATTCTGCCCATGTAAAAATTGGTGTAACAATTTGTCGTTCAGCTCTTTCTACTCGGAATTGCCACCAAAGTTTTGCCACTCCATCCAATTGGCTAGAAGCCAAGAGAATTTGTTTCCGCTCGTCTTGAAGATTGGTGGCTTCAAAGTAACGTTCACAGTCAAACACAAAATTCTCCACTATGCCTGGAAGATTCTTGCCTTCAAACACCTTGGGTTTCGGAAATCGAATGCGATCTTCTCCATCTCGAACCGGCGCTCTGTCTATCTGTTCTCGTCGTTGTTGGTCTCGTTCATCCAACAATCGAGTAAGATGCTCGATTTGTTGTTGCATTGCAAGGATAACATCCGGTATTGCCGCCATCGCTACTACTCTATTCCACTACCTGCAATTTATCTAGTTGATTAACATGTAGATACAACACATCCACCGTTCTCCATAAGTTACAACTGGAAGTATCAAGGGTTCCTCTCACACGGTGATCATATGTAGAAAATCCTGCCCAAAGCGTGAGGTGATGAATTGTGTGAAACAATGCTTTGGTAATATCTGGACACAAAAGTCCCAATGGTTTGGCGGAAGTGGATTTGGTGGTCCATAAATTCCATCCATCCCATTCTTGCTCTGATACCAATGTAAAAGACCAAAACCGAGGAAAGAAATAGGAGAATGGAAGCTCACATTGGGACACTTGAATGAGGGAAAACTCCGAATGCCTAGCATGAGCTTCGGCCTTGGTATTTATAGGTAGCATACAAGACCCTTGAAGCTTTCTCAAGAAGTTTCCTTGAGCCGCTTTCTTGGAGTGCAAGCCAAGTTAACTAGGAAGCTTCTCAAGAAGCTTCCTTCTAGAAGCCGCCTACTTGGCGTGCAAGCTAAGCTAGTTAGAAGCTTCTAGAAGCTTCCTTCTAGAAGCTACCTGCTTAGGGCGCAAGTTAACTAGTTGGGAAGCTTCCTAAGAAGCTTCTTAGATGCTTCTAGAATATTCTAGGCTATTTTGTCTTATTCTCTACTTCGTAAGCCCGACTAACTTTGTCACTAAACTCCATATTGTTACAACATGGACTTGTTTGGGACTCACAGTTACTGCAGTTGGTGGAGCTCAATGCTGATGAGAGAGAGCGGGCGATGGGTTTTCGCACCGGTATTACCACTGTTCCAGAGTGTCAGAGGCATCTAGGTGTCAGGTGTTAGGTCAGGCTATGGACATGAACTGTTTGACCTGGATTGTGAGCCTTGGCTTGGCAGAGCAGCGTAGGATGCGCTTGATAGGCATCACCACTTGGACACTTGTGAGCCCTGTGCCTATCGAGACAATTCAGGCACATGCTGGGAGCGATGGACCGAGTGGACATGGTATTCTTGGGACACATCCAGTAGCTACTAGGGAGAGTGGTCTACTTGGAGTCCATCCAGGTGAGCGTGGGCTACTTGGATTACACCCTTGGTCCACATGGGATGCAGCCAGAGGACGTGTGGAGCTTGCAGCCAGAGTGGAGGGAGTTTTTCACACAGAGGTTGGGACCTCTAGTGGTCGGGAGCATGACACTATTGCTCCAAAGGGCCCAGTGTAGCAGCCAGTCAGTACGTCTTCCATTCCTACTACAGTTACAGAGGATACTTGGGAGCCAGATCTTGGACCCAAGCTTACTGGAGAGGAAAGACGGAGGGTTTGGAGGTTCTTGAGGAGTCACACGAGTTGTTTTGCCTTCAGTATGAAGGATTTGGGTGCTCTAAAGGGACCGGGTATACGGATTGAGCTGACTAGCAACACACCAGTTTTCCAACGTCCTTATCAATATAGTGATATGGAGAGGATATTGATTCATAGCCAAAGTAGTGACCTTTTTGAGGCTGGTTTGGTGGAGATTTCACATGGAGAGTATGCATCAGCGACAATGATGCCAGCCAAGAAGGATATGCATGGCAACTATACAGATAGGCGGATGTGTGGAGATTACCGTCCTATCAACCGGCAGACCAGGGCTGATTGGTGTGCCATGCCTACATCGGAGGAGATTTTTTATGTGATTGGGCATGCAAAGGTCTTCAGTACTTTGGATCTTCAAGCGGGATATCATCAGTTGCCGATCACGGAGGAGGATAAGTCCAAGACAACATTTTGGGCTATTGATACTCATGGCAAGGATGTGTTATATCAGTGGAGGTTCTTACCATTTGGTTGAAGAATGCTCCTGCTGAGTTCCAGAGGGTCATGGATAGGATCCTAGCTGGATTGGATTTTGCTCGGTGCTATATTGATGACATTTTGGTTTATAGCACTACTATGGAGGAGCATGAGAGACAGTTGTTGGAGGTGTTTGAGAGGTTGAGATCTTGTGGTGCCCACATTTTTTGTTTTTTTCAAAATAAAGGAGAAGAAGTGTATAGAGAAGTCAGATTGCGCCTGTATGGCCGAAGAAGGCGAAGAAAATTGTCTTTGGATGAAACCCAAAGTAAAGTGACTTTGGGTCATAAGACGAAGTACTCAGAAATGCCCTGTCAGCATACAATACGAAGTAAATTGTCTTCAGATCGGGGAGAGCTCAACCCAAGGCAAAGATAGTCTAACAACCTTTCGTCGGGGCAAGAAATTCAAGAAGGGGCCGTTTCAAAACTGGCGGCTCATACGCGCAAAGGTTGATTGATAGTGACAGGTGCATGCCGGAGGTGTGATTTCTTGGTAGAAACTCAAAGTGACGGAAGACAAAGAAGTGCAACTCTATAAAAATCGAAACTGCAATGACAAAATGTCGAGCAATTTTCCTTTGCCGTTGAGGAGTCGTCTTGCAGGTGATCGGGGAAAGGGAAATAAAGTTCGACTCGGGTTAGTGCGTAAGGGAGAAGTTGCGAGAGAGAAATCAAGAGACAATAAGAAAGCAGAAGCAATGGGAGGAGGGAAGAAAAACTCCAAATTTGCAATGAGAAATCATGCAATTTGGAGATTAGATTTAGTAGCGAGGATCAAAATCTTGAGCCGACTTCGGATCACCTTTCTGGCATGGAACTGGAACGTAAGTTTTCTAAGATTCATGATAAAAATCATTGATAGTAAGTGTCTCGATGGTCCCAAGGAAGAAGGCAAGAGAGGAAATCCGGCTCGTTGGATAGAGTCAGATTGGAGACTCGTACTCGGGAAGGAGGCGGGTTTGGAGTAGGGAGCCACATTCTTGGGGAAAGGAGAGATAGCCCAAGAAATGCAAGAGGTGAGAGATGTCTCCTCGTTGAAGAGAACGAAGAATGGGTACAAGGTAGAAACTTACAAAGATCCTGTCAAGAGAGAAATTGTGAGGGCTTTGATGGCAATCCTGAAGCCGGAGAGAACAACTTATGTGATGAAACACCAAGCGGTGTTCTTTCACAAATTGTTTGCAAGAGAATCAATTAATTGGGCAAGGTGTTTTCACGGGAGAACGAGGTAGTTGGTGTGGAATCTGCGGGATAAGTCGCCTCCACACTACATCGTGCCATTTGCAGCACATTTCTACCTCGGGTTGAATTTGCTCAATTTGGCGGAGCGCAATAGAATGGTGTCTCATTTCCATCCTGACTTGAGAAGAGAAGTCGACGTGAAGGAGCAGCAATACATTCTCCAAATCCGGAGCACGGACGACTACTACGCAAAGACAGGGAAAAACATGGAGGTTGTAGTAAGTACCCCGACAAAGAAGAGAACTCGGCACGTAGAAGCCAAAGAAAACAAGAAACCTCGGAAGATGCAGAAAAATAACCCGAGGCAAGGAATGGTGGTGATTGAGTCAGAAGATGAAGACTCAAAAGGCGAGGCCGAGCTCAAGACGGAGGACTCAGAACGTGAGGAGGAACCTGAGCTGACACTGCAGAGTGGAGATACTAGCAGTGACAATGAAGACGGTGGAGAAATGACCTCGGCACCAGCGGCTGAAGAATACGAAGAAGAAGTGCAAGCCAAAGTAGAAGCCGAAGACAATGCAACGCTGGAAGACGAAGTACCGGTGCTCGAGGAGAAGAAGATCGCAGTACAATGAGGAGTTCGCTTGAAACGTAAGGCAAAGTGTGAGACGGGGCCAAGTAAAGTGAAGGAAGAGGCAGAAGACAGCACGAGTAGTGAGGCATCAATCCCGATATGAAGACTTCAAAGAAGAAGGCGCGTATCAGGAGAACACGAGGAGAAACAAGAAATTACACCACGGGAGGAAGAAGTTGCCAGTGAGGGAGTAGAGTACCTGCGAGAGGTAGTGTGCCCGCAGTTGGTGAAGTTGGAGCAGAAGAAGAAGGAGATGCAGTCAACTTGTCAAGAAGTAAAGACTATATTGCAGGTGGTAGCAAGATTAGAAGAGGAGAACTCAAAGTTGAAGAGGAGTATAACCCGAGGTGAGAAGGAGAGAGAAGTACTACGAGCGGAAGCAATAGAGAGAAGTCAGGTAACCGAAGACCTGAAGAGAGAAGTGAGCTATCGAGAGGATCTTGCAAGGAAGAGTGACATCACAAGGGAGAGACAAGTAGCGGAGCATGAAATCTTGAAGCAGCAGTTTGCTGATTCAAGAGTAGAGCTTATCCATGCTATGGCGAGGGTAGCATCAAAGGAACAAGAGCTCGATCGAGTGATGGAGAGTATGGAGGAGAAGAAGCAACTCTGGCAAAGAGAGTTGTCTGTGCGGTATAGAGAAGAAGAGAGATTATGAGAGTTACTTCGTAATCACGAAGAGAAAGTTGTACAGAAGGGGAAAGAGAAGGAAGCGGTGAAGGCCGAGTTCGAGGAAGAGTTGGCGATGTACAGAGTGGAATGGCTTGCAGATCAGGAACAAGAACAAAAGACAAGATTGGAGCCATTGAAGGAGATAGTCCTCAGAGTGAATGCAATGTTGAGTACAGAAGCCAACGTTCGAATTGAAGAAGCGCGACTGCACGAGTTGAAGTTGTTGGTGTAGGAGACGAGGCGAAGACAAGCAAAGGATACGGAGATGAATGCCTTGTTAATCAAACTAAGAACTCGTGTAGATAGAAAGGTGTTAGAAGTAGAGGATAACATTTCAATTAGATTAGACTTAGTGAAAATAGAGTAAGAAAAGCTTCGGAAAGATGTTAAGGCAAAACCCGAAGTAGATAACATAGGAATCCAAATGTCTTTGGAGTTGCCCTCAAAGACATTAAAGAAGAGTGGGTCGAAAGATGAAGAGTTAGATAGATTACCCACTAGTGCAATTTCAGATCAGGAAAGAGAATTGCTAGATCTGGTCGAAGAAGTAGGAGATGTGAAACCCAAGGAAAATGTAGTAGGAAGTAAGATTACTTCGGGTTCGGGTTTGAAAGCCGAGGAAGAAGTAGACATCGGATCGGATTAGTAACCGATTTGAGATTTGAAGGGGCAGATATGAAGAGGTGCACTATCATTTCGGATCTGTAAGTTAGAACAGTTGTTGTAGAATGGTATAGTTGTTAGAACTGTCGATTTGTTCACTACTTAAGAGTAGCATTTGCAGCGAATTGTTGTTCAGTGCTCATTATTTCTGAGAATAGATAAAGCGAAGTGCTGTGAAGCAGTGCTCGTTGCTTGAGCTTGATTCCGAGTATCAATTTTGCAATTGCGTTTGTGAATGTTTGGAGAAATTTGAAGTGCAAGTCAGAGTGCTTGTTGGATGTTGGATTCCACAGCCTTGATCTTCATTCTGTGTGTTTGATCTTGAGTGAAGTGCAATCGAAGCAATGCCTTGACAGATCTGAGAGTAATTGTAGTGTTGGTAGTATTCTACATTTGGGAGTGCAATACGAAGTTGATGTGAAGCAATTTCAATCGAGGAAGTTGTGCCTTTAGTGGAGGGGTGGAACACAATTCTGAGGCAAAGTTGTTTTGCAATGAAGTGCCGTTTTTGGGAGAGCCTGAATCATCACAATCAAGATTGTTTGGAACGATTTGATGGAGTTGTGATTAAGGAGTGTGAATTTGTGACAAGACTGCAAGTCAATGCTTGTTACTCTCTTCTAGGTGTGGTTTCTACTTGAGAGATTAAAGACGCAACCAAGAAGGACTACATGTTACTGTTTGACTTTGTATTTGGACATTTCTGACTCGTATCTCTGCGGGAACAAACTTTACTTACCCAATTACCGCAAAAGTGATATGTGCCGGGTTGTCACAGATCTCATGGACTCAAATTACATCCTGGGAAGTGTAGGTTCTTCCACAAGCAGGTTGAGTATTTGGGTCACACTATCTACCCCGGAGGACTTGGTGTTCAGCAGACCAAGGTGGAGGCTATTGCACGTATTCCTCAGCCTACGAATGTGAGCAGAGTGCGAGCATTCCTTGGGTTGGCAAACTTCTATCGCCGCTATGTTAGAGGATTTAGTGCCATTGCCAAGGCCTTGACAAAGCTGACCAAGCTTACACAGGAGTGGTGTTGGGGAGATGAGCAGGAGAGAGCTTTTGTAGAGCTCAAGGAGAGGTTGACATCTACTCCTATTTTGAGGAGACCGATCAGGGGACGACCATTTCAGGTTCACATTGACTGGAGTATGTTGGGGTTTGGAGTGGTGCTCACCCAGCATGATGATGAGGAGAAGGAGTTTGTGGTGGCCTATGCTAGTCGCTCCAACAATTCAGCGGAGGCGAAGTATAGTTCATATGAGGGAGAGTGCTTGGCAGTAGTTTGGGCAGTAGCACATTTCCAATGTTACCTATTTGGTAACCCCTTCACTCTCATCACTGATCATCAGCCGCTGGAGTGGTTGATGGAGTCCGACAAGCTTTCAAGGAAGCTTGCACGATGGGCTTTGATTTTACAGGAGTATGATTTCACGGTTGTTCACAGACCTGGAGTGGTGAACCGTGATGCAGATGGGTTGACTAGAAACCCATGTCCCAGCCAGCAGGATCAGACCGGAGCACGTTGGCATGGTGAGACAGATGAGGAGATGGTGCCAGGTTGGCATGCATCGGCCTTTCTGTGTATATTTGGAGAGACTTTGGTGGTATCTCTCTCAGCGCATACAGGAGGAGTTATTGAGGTCACAGATCCAGAGAGTGAAGATATTGGTACCATTCAGCGAGACATTCATGATGATGTCTTAGTGATGGACTATCTTTGCATTGGTGTTGTGGGTGGCACAGTTGGGGCCAAGGAGAGAGATCATGTTCTTCAGCGAGCCAGACGGTTCAGATTGGAGGGTATACACCTTTTGCGTGTATGGGAGGATGGTAGAGTGCGAGTAGTACCACTTCCAACACAGAGACCACAGTTGGTCCGTCATGCTCATGAGGAGCTAGGACATTTTGGAGTAAAGCGTACATATAGCTTACTTCAGAGACATTATTGGTGGCGCGGTATGCAGACCAAGGTATAGCAGTTTGTTGCCAGATGTGTGGTTTGTGACCGAGTTAGAGCATCATTCAATGCTCCTACGCCACAGTTATACCCATTACCTATCATGGGATTGGGTTACCGTTGGAGTTTGGACTTTGCCGGACCTTTACCGCTGACTGTGAGACATCATCGGTATGTTTTGGTGATGGTGGAGCATTTCTCCAAGTGGATTGAGTTGGTGGCACTTCCTGACAAGTCTAGTGAAGGGACAGCTTACTCATTCTTGGATGGAGTTCTTAGTCTTTTTGGTGCACCAGTTGAGGTTTTGACTGATTAGGGTACAGAGTTCTTGGGGGAGTTTCAGGTCTTGTGTGACAAGGCTTTGATTGATCATCGTACTACATCTTGAGATCACCCTGAGGAAGATGGCTTAGCAGAGAGAGTGGTTCAGACGGTGAAGAGAAGATTGCAAAAGTATGGTTTGCAGAGAGGCCACTTGGGAGATTGGGATCTCCAGTTACCTTGGTTGGCCATGGGCTATCAATTCAGCCGGCAAGCCTCCTTAGCATCCTTCTCTTCATACTTTCTACTCTATGGATGAGATCCAGATTTACCTGCAGCCATTTGTCAAAATGCTACTATAGTTTTGGACTTGGATGACCCCGATGTATAGATGAGCGCATGTTCTCAGTGGGCAGAGATCTTTCGGAGAGTGATGCCGATGGCCTTTGAGAACTTGGCGATTGCTCAGCATAGAGATACTTTATGCTATGCTACCATTCGAGGAGGAGGTTATAGACCCTTGATCCGTCAATTTCATCCAGGCGACTATGTATATCTACAGCAGACAACACCGACGACACTTGATGTTTCTACAGGCCGCACTATCTTGAGAGTGCGCGAGGTTTTGCCATCTGGAGTCCTTGTGTTAGAAGGATGTGATGGTGTTGTTTGGAAGGATCATGTGCGCAATTGTGCGCCATGCCACCTCCCAAACATTGATGGTACTATGGACCCAAGCTTGGCACTTGTACGTGCAGGCTTGAGGTGTATGTTATGTGGCTCTTCTGGTGGAGCTGCTACTATGTTAGTGTGTGATAGTTGTTCGAGAGGATGGCATATGGCATGTATGACTCCTCCCCTCACGGTGGTTCCTTAGGGACAGTGGTTATGTCCTAGATGTACTTGACCTATAGCTAGTTCATTCTTTATATGGTATAGATTGCAGATAGGCGACTAATGATGGGGCTCCATAGCACCCGGCCTCTTGATCTTTGCCCATTAGAGGGTATACCATATACTTAGAGTAGATGGCTATCTGGAGTTAGAGGGACCTAACCGCCAGCTAGGGGGGCGATTGTGGCACTTTAGAGTCTATGTATGACTTATGTGTGAGTTGTGCTTCTATAGTGTATGATATTGACAGCGATGTATGTTGTGTAGCGATGTATATACGCACAACAGTTGTCACGCCATTTGTAGTTCCGCATCTAGCTGCTCTGACACTAGAGTTCTAGTGATAGTAGTTAGAGTTATTCTAGTAGTTTCTCAGGGACTACTTTCTGACAATCTGATTTGGTGTTTGGGGTACTGACTTCACGGCGGGGCCCATCGTCACTTTGCACCGTTCGCACCATCGAGTGTGCCGTCAGCGGGACCGTTAGGGTTCCAGTGCTAGCTCGAGTCCAGAGGGGTATAGTTTCAAAGTGAGCTCCAGAGAGCTCACTTCTCTAAGGATGAGCCTTCGAGTTCCTGGCTATGGTGGACAGAGGCCTACGAGCATCACCTGGATTCTCTATGCTTGAGTGGGTGTGGCTTGACTGTAATCAGTGCCCAGTTGTTGGCAGTTTATAGAGTGACAGATCAAGTACTGATTTGAGTTGAGTTGAGTTGAAAGTGTAAAGCAATCTGATTATTGTGGCACTTTAGAGTCTATGTATGACTTATGTGTGAGTTGTGCTTCTATAGTGTATGATGTTGACAGCAATGTATGTTGTGTAGCAATGTATATACGCACAACATCGGTCATGACATTCACAGCGGACCCAGAGTCAATGGGTATCGATGTGATCATGCACCCTGCAATCTCCGCGTCTACCTTGGGAGATCCCAAAACTTCTTGTTCAATACGATAAATAGCAGGTAGGTCCTTCTTTGACATCGACCTCACCTTCTTGAGGGCCAAATTAAGCTATCTCTTGTACAGCTTGTTATCTTCCCACAATTGCTTGAATGTAACGTTGGCATTGGTGGTGGCCAGATCGGCTACAATATCATATTGGGGAACTCCTCCCAATTTGACCGTCTTGGCCTTTGGCTTTGGGTCCTGTAACACCCATTTGTGCATGTGTGTGGTATTGTGATATTTAGCTTGGTATTACAAGTACTTAAGAGATATTATTTATATAGAGATAAAGGATGGTTCTATATTAGTCATGGTTAGCTAAAGTTAGTCATAGCTAAGATAGATGGGACCTTACTTTAGAGGAAGTAGAAAAGATGAGCACCACTATTTTGGATTTTAGTGTGTTGACTTGGTATTATTCCTAGGTGTTTGGCTTTGGGGAAAGAGTCGAGAACTCTTGGGCCCGCAAGCCTTTTTGTTTTGGATTCTTCTTTAGTCCAAGGATAGCCCATGTGAAGGAATCCTTGCTTTAGTGGTTGGGTCAAGATAAGGGGAATATGCCCATGTGAATGGATATTCCTTTCTACTTTTTGACTTTACTTGACTTTTAGTCTAGTAACTTGAGTTACTACGGTAATTAGTAACTTTGGTACGTAACTATTTCACAAGTATATAAACAAGGAGTGAGGAGGTACTCATCATCCTTTCATTTGCAACTATCTCTCTCTCATTGAGTTCTCTAGTGAGCAATGTCTTGAGTCTTGGAGTGTTAGCCTTGGAGGAGTATGATGGAGTTGGGGTTCCTTGCCTTCTTAGTCCATGGTGCGCTACCATAATAGCCATCAGAGGTTCATCCTGAGTGAGAGACAGGCCGGCTCACATTTTTGGTTCCGTTGCCGGGACCTCTCTAGAAGGCAAGATAATGTTCCGCGTCCAATTCTACATTAGGCAGAAGGAGGCTATGAGAGCTCACTTGGAGAGAACATTAGGAGAGGAGAGGGCTGAACTTATGTTAGAGAACCAAGATCCATTTGTATACCCTGTAGTTCATTATGATGTCTTTGAGGTGATTTTGTACATCTTGTACACATGAGAGGAATTGGAGAGATTGTGTGAGGTGGATTGCACATTTTGGGGATTAAGGTGATTTTGGGCAAAATCTCAAGTTTGAGATCTGGACTTGAGATTTCTACACATGATTGCTTGGATTATCTTTCAGTTAGCACACTTGAAATTATTGAGAGAGCTTCTATGCGCACTGGGCTAGAATTTTTGAAAGTTGATAGGGTAAAGTGCTCCCGCAACTGCATGCTCTCTGGAAAATTGTACAGAGTCTGCCATTTCTTCAATTTTTAGTGAATTGTCCTGAAAATTTCCAAGAAAATTCAGTGCATTGTATCCTACCTGGTGCCACAAAAATTAGAGAGAGATCAGTTTTGCGCAGTGCGTTATGAGTTTTTGAAGTGAGGGGGGTGGTTTTCAGACCAAATCTGAAATATGGGTGCTGAATAGAAAGGTGTCTAGGCCAAATGGCTCGATGAAAAGATCTAAAATTTTGCAGGGAGGGACGCCCTAGAGTTGTGATCAAGTGTAGAAAATTTCAGAGGACTGTGACATATTCGTTGGGAGATTTGAGTGACATTGTGAGGAAGGGTCAATTCTGCAGAGTGGAGATCTCATGCATGAGAAGTTTGAGATCAACAAAAAGCATGTTTGAGTGTTTAGATTCATCTTTGGGAACATGGAGGGTCATCAAGAGTGGAAATTGAGATTATGCAAGGTTCCCCAAGGGTTTGAGGTGATTATAGGGGTGGATTTGAGGAAAAGAGAGTTTACAATAGAATTTGAAGAGAGTGTTGAGAGGATCCAAAAACCTACACCACTTGGAGGAAAGAGTGAGTCTAAGTGCTTTCTATGTGGAGAGAAGGGACATAAGGCAAGTTCATGTCCATTAACCTTTGAGAGCAAGAGATTGAGGGAAAGGAGAGGCTTACTTGACTTGGGTTTGCATGTTGGACCTTCTTCACCAAGATTGGGAGGGAGAAGATCTAAGACCAAGGAGTTGTGTGAGGTTTGTGGAGTTGAAGGACTTCCAAAAGGACATGAGTGTAGTGGAGTAAAAGCACTTTTGGAAACTTTGGTGAAGGATCTTGGAGAGAGTCTTAGTACAGCTACAGAAATACTACCACCTTCATCAGCTAGTTCTCAAGATTAGTGATGGAGATAATCTTTCAACTTATGGATAAACTATCCATGAGAGTTAGATTAATATGCACTCTAGGATTTGATGTTGCTATAGAAATCTTGGAGCAACCTGAACCTTTTGTGTTCCCTAGAGTGGATTATTCTCAGATGGTGTTAGTCATGTATATACTCTATTAGTAATAGAGTGAGAGAAAAGAAAAGAGAAAAAAAAAAATTAAGAGAAAAGAAAGATAGTGAGGGGTTAAGATGGGGAAACTTCCGGTTTTCTTTGGCAAGGATGGAGAAGATGTGGAGGCCTTTGTGAGAGACTTCAAGAGAGCTTGCATAGGAAACAATGAGAGGAGGAAGAATGAGTGGGCCTCATTATTACCAGATTTCTTTGAGGATGCAGCACTTACATGGTATGAGTCAGAATACCAAAAGAGAGAGAGGAGAGAGGGGGAAGAGGAGTCTTGGGAGACTTTGACTTCAGCACTCATTGAGAACTTTCTTCCTGATGAGAGTTATGAGAGATTGATGAGTGAGGTTACATTTCTCAAGCAAGGAGATGGAGAGAAAGTGAGGGTCTATGTGGAAAGAGTGGAAAAGTTGGAGTCCAGATTTCGCATAGTGTTGAGGAAGGGTGGGGATGATGTGGAGACTACAATGATTGGCATAGGGGCCATGCTCACCAAGAATTTTGTGGGAGGATTGAGACCACAAATTAGAAGCAAGGTGAGATATGAGAAACCTTCTTCCAAGGTTGAAGCTATCAAGATCGCAATTCGTATGGAGGAGAGTTTGGAAGGGGATGAGAGTGATTTGGTGGTGAAGGAGGTTGTGCATCCTCCTCAAGGCTACAAGTATGGTGGAACTTCTGATACTTTGGTGGCAAGGGTTGCACCACAAGTAGTAGTTGCTCCAATTCTTGCACCTCCACCAAAAGATCCACTCCAAACCATCACAGAACAACTTGCGGATCTCAAGATCAATGTGGTGCAACTATGGGAGAAGAGAGAGGTGGATCAGAATGTAGGGAGAGGACCTAGGAGTTATGGAAACTATCCATATAGAGGAGGCCAACCAGCCAACAATTTCAATGATAGAAATTGTTTTGGTTGTGGAGGAAGAGGCCATATCCAAAGGAATTGCCCAAATTCCACTTACCATGGAGGAAGGGGTTATGAGGGAGCCAATAGAGGGAAAGAGGGAGGTAGTGAAACCCAAGTGGCTCCTAATCCCAACAAAGGTAAGGGGATAGCATCCATAGATGTGGTTGAGAGCAAGTATGAGAAGGGAGAGTGCTCAAACTCCAAGGGTCTTAATTTGGAGCTTTTGGCACAAGAGAAGAAGAGAGCTCGTTTTGCAGAGGATGTTCACTCTTCTCAAGGATTTACTTCAAGCAAGGATACTCCTATGTCTACTAGGAGCACTCGCACCTCAACACCATCAACAACAAAGACTCCAAGGAAGAAGTTGGGGATGGAGGACTTCTTGATCTCAAAGCAACAATGGAACTACAATGTGTTGGAGGATGTTGGTAGTCACAAGGCTAACATCACAGTGGGCCAATTAATTGCTTTGAACCCTACCTTGAGAAAGGAGCTTAGAGGTGGTTTGAGTTCTACAAGGAGCAAAAAGAAGAAGAAGGCAAAAGTTCCAGTATCAATGGGGGTGGTGGATGCCAAGCCAGCACCATGGGAGGCTTGTGAATATGCCTCCAAGATTGATGTGAGAGTGAATGGTCACAACATCAAGGATGCATTGGTTGATGGAGGATCAGCAGTGAATGCCATGTCAGAAAGGTTGATGAAGAAGTTGGGTATGATACCCTCAAGACCTTCAACATTTGTGGTGAGCATGGCAAACAAGCAACAAGTTCGACCAGTAGGGGTGATGGATAAGGTGGTAGTTTCAGTTATGGGAGTTCAAAATCTCATGACTTTCCAAGTCTTGAAGGATTCAAGCTATGACTTACTTCTTGGGAGGCCATGGTTGAGAGCAGCACGCACAACTGATCGATGGCACAAAGGGTACTTGAGGATTGGGCCATCAAACCATAGAGTCACTGTTCCTGTGACTAACACCACCAACACTTCACATTCAGATACACCATCTTCTGATTATTGGGAATCAGATTCTGAAGAAGGAGCTTCAGGTGTGGACACAAGCATGGAAGAGGAGACTTCCACGGAGGAGGATGAATCTGAATCTGATTCAGATGTGTATCCTTTGTGTGCTATGGATTTTGCACCTAAGCCAGAGGTTTTGAAGGACCCAGATAAATCACCATTGACACTTGAGGAGGTAGAGAGAAGGTTATCTACCCTCAAGTATGGCCCAAATGTTACCAAGGAGGAGAAGGTGAGATTTGAGGAGATTTTCCGCAAGTTCATCCATGTGTTTGCTTTTAGTTACAAGGATTTGAAGGAAGTCACCTTGGAGGAGCACAAGATAGAGGTGGAGTCACATGCAAGACCAATCCGCCAAAAGCAACGTCGCATTAGCCCACCAATATCTTTGGTTGTGAAGGAGGAGATTGATAAGCTCAAGGAGGCTGGATTTATCTTTGAGGTGGAGAATTCAGAATGGGTGTCTCCAATTGTCATTGTGAAGAAAAAGAATGGCAAGCTTCGGGTATGTGTGGATTACAAGAAGCTTAATGCTGTTACCAAGAAGGACTACTACCCATTGCCATTCATTGATGAGATCTTGGAGGAGGTTGCAGGTCATGAGAGGTACAGTTTTGGAGATGGTTATAGTGGATATAACCAAATAAAGATTGCACCAGAGCATCAACAACTCACCACATTCACCACACCTTGGGGAACTTACGCTTTCAAGGTCATGCCTTTTGGGCTTTGCAATGCTCCAGCCACATTCCAACGGTTCATGAACAAGGTATTTGAACCTTTCATTGGGAAATTTGTGAGAGATTTCATTGATGACTTTTGTGTCTATGGGAGCAAGGAGGAGCACTTTGAGCACCTAATCAAAGTCTTGCAACGCTTGGATGAGGCAAATGCATCACTCAACCCAGAGAAGTGCATTTTTGGATGTGAAGAAGGTCTACTTTTGGGGCACATCATCTCCAAGGATGGAATAGCAGTTGATCCTGAGAAGGTGAGGAAAATCTCAGACCTTCCATTCCCTTCAAGCTTGACAAAGTTACGCCAATTCTTGGGAATGGTTGGCTACTATAGGAGGTTCATCTTCTCATTTTCCAACAAGGCTTATGCATTGACCATCTACATGAAGAAGGGTGTAGATTACATGGTGATTTTGGAAGACAAGGAGGCTCTCAAAGCTTTTGAGGAGCTCAAGCAATCCCTTGTTGTAGCTCCAATTCTTGCTAAACCTGATTGGAGTAAGCCTTTCATCCTCTACACTGATGCTTCTAATGTAGCTATAGGATGCACTCTTAGTCAATTAGACCAAGATGGGCATGATCATCCAATAGCTTATGCTAGTAGGCAGATGGTTTCAGCAGAGAAGAACTACTCTGTCACAGAGAGAGAAGGGTTGGCAGTGATCTTTGGTCTCAAGAAGTTTAGACACTACTTGATTGGAGGGAAAGCCACAATTGTCACGGATCACAAGGCTTTGAAGTACATCTTCAACAAGCCTAATGTTGAAGGGAGACTAGCAAGGTGGATGATACTCTTGTCAGAGTATGACTACACAATTGAGGATAGGCCAGGAAAGAAACATGCAAATGCTGATTTGTTATCTAGAGCCTATGATCATGATGGAGATGAGCCAGTAGATGATTCCTTCCCGGATGAGGAGCTCATGACAATCTCAGTCACTCAAGAGATTCCAATGGAGTACAAGGAGATTGTGGATTTTGTGACAAGAGGTAACTATCCAGAAGGGATGCATGCTAGGGAGAGGAAGGCCCTTGCAGCAAGATCTAGACCTTACACAATGGTGGAGGATATTCTTTTTCACCAAGGAGCAGATGGTCTACTTCGAAGAGCAGTGGGTAAGGAAGAGTCTATCCTACTCATAAAGGAGTTTCATGAAGGTTTAGTATGTGGAGGACACTTTGCAGGAAAGGTGACTGCTTTCAAGATTCTAGATGCAGGTTACCATTGGAGAGGGATTTTCAAGGATTGTCTTGATTATTGCAAAACTTGTCATGTTTGTCAAGCTTTTGCTAGAAAGTCTACATCCACTCCACCACTTAGATCAATTCCATTGCTAGGACCTTTTGAGAAGTGGGGAATTGATTTTGTAGGACCTCTCAATAGAACCCCAAGGAACAATCGGTACATTGTGGTAGTTACTGATTACCTTACCAAGTGGGTTGAGGCTAGACCATTGAGGGACAAGAATGAAGATGAAGTGGGTAGATTTCTTTATGAACGCATTATCACTAGGTTTGGATGCCCTTTGGAGTTGGTTTCTGATAGAGGAGGAGAGTTTACAGGAAGCATTACTACAGCCATGCTACGACATTTCTCTATCACACATAGAGTAACTACATCCTATAAGCCAAATTCCAATGGCTTGGCAGAGAGAACCAATCAGACCTTGTGCATGATGTTGGCCAAAGATGCAGAAATGGAGGGGGCTAAACATCATTGGGACAAGAGGATTCATGCAGTTTTGTGGGAGTATAGGACAACCATGAAGACTTCCACTGGATATTCTCCATTCCAATTGGTGTATGGTATTGAGTCTACCTTACCTATTCACTTTGATCTTCCTACCTTCCAAAGCATTCATAGGAGATTGAAGAAAGCACAAGGAAGTGATGCAGGGAAGTCAAGGAAGGATCAACTCATGGAGTTGGAAGAGGCAAGAGCAGTTGCTATGGTTCGAGTGGAGCAAGCCCAAAGGAAACAAAAGGAGAGCTATGACAAGAGGCAAGGCAAGAAGAAGGTGGAGCCTTTCAAAGAAGGTGATTGGGTAATGTTGTTTGATTCCATTCGATTCAAGAGAGTGCAAAAGAAGTTTTTGCCTAAGTACTTTGGACCTTTCATAGTAGAGAAGGTGTGGGGCAATTACACCTATGATCTCAAGGAGTTGGGAGGAAGACACTTTGATAGGATTAACCATGATAAGTTGAAGATGTACCATAGAAGGTAGAGAGACCTTCACTTTGAGGACAAAGTGAAAACTTAGTCCGGGGGTAAATGTAACACCCATTTGTGCATGTGTGTGGTATTGTGATATTTAGCTTGGTATTACAAGTACTTAAGAGATATTATTTATATAGAGATAAAGGATGGTTCTATATTAGTCATGGTTAGCTAAAGTTAGTCATAGCTAAGATAGATGGGACCTTACTTTAGAGGAAGTAGAAAAGATGAGCACCACTATTTTGGATTTTAGTGTGTTGACTTGGTATTATTCCTAGGTGTTTGGCTTTGGGGAAAGAGTCGAGAACTCTTGGGCCCGCAAGCCTTTTTGTTTTGGATTCTTCTTTAGTCCAAGGATAGCCCATGTGAAGGAATCCTTGCTTTAGTGGTTGGGTCAAGATAAGGGGAATATGCCCATGTGAATGGATATTCCTTTCTACTTTTTGACTTTACTTGACTTTTAGTCTAGTAACTTGAGTTACTACGGTAATTAGTAACTTTGGTACGTAACTATTTCACAAGTATATAAACAAGGAGTGAGGAGGTACTCATCATCCTTTCATTTGCAACTATCTCTCTCTCATTGAGTTCTCTAGTGAGCAATGTCTTGAGTCTTGGAGTGTTAGCCTTGGAGGAGTATGATGGAGTTGGGGTTCCTTGCCTTCTTAGTCCATGGTGCGCTACCATAATAGCCATCAGAGGTTCATCCTGAGTGAGAGACAGGCCGGCTCACAGTCCAAAGTCTCTCCATGTTCCCTCTTGACTTGGGGACGCTTCAAAATGGTGACGGGCTTGCTGATGGCCTTATCCCAAGGTTCCTCGGGTTGGCCCACCTTGGCTTGGATCAGACCCTTTACTTCGGATCGGATGTCCACCGGAAAAATTGGAGACTTCGTCTTCGTCTCCTCTTCCAAACTCAGTTCCCGAGTCCTGAGTAATGCCTCCTTTAATTCTTTCTGCAAGGCTTTAGCTTTGGCTTTTGCGAGGATCTTTTCCTCCTTGGCTAAAGAATGGCTTTCAGGCGTAGTCTCTTTGCCTTTCGAGAAGACGACGAGGTCGTACTCAGTTCTTCAGGATCATGCTTCTTCTTTCTGGAGCGTGTCTCAACCTTCAAAATTGCAAGGTCCGGCCATTCTCCTTCTGAGGCCGGAATCCCTTCTTGAGGTCTTTCTTCCTCAAGAGTAATACAATTTACATTTGTATCCCCCTTTGGCTGAAGTGTTGCACGCTCAGCGGAGGTTTGTACAGACTTTACAGCCGGCTTCGGGTTTGGTGGGTGAGAGCATTGGTTGCCCGTATGCCCCAATCCTTTATAGTTTCCGCACAGAGGGACGTACCCAATTTGCCTTCTTGGCTTGGGACAGTTTGGGGACCAATGTCCCATCGAGCCACAATTATAACAGGCTCCGGGTGCAATATTTTGAGGCCAATTTTGGTTGCTCATCGGTGGTCTTTGTGGAGGAGCATTGGGGTTATACTCCATGGGTCCAAACCTCGGACCTTGATATGATGTGCTTGCTTGGGGCTGTACCTCCTGAGTTTGGTACACCGCCTCTTCGTCCCCATCTTGGTTCCATCCCGGAACCCAATCAATTTGTTGCATCGGGAATGCATTACGAATATTGCATTTTGTGTTGGCATGGCCGGATTTGCCACATGCGGTGCACCACACATTAGATCGTCCAAATGCTGGGGCCTTTCTTTGGTCCTTGGTCTCAATCATCTGGATCTTGAAATCCAAAAACTCCTTAATGAGGGCATCCAGCTTGGTATCCGCCTTATGTACACTCTTTGCTGGAGGAGTCACTGGTTTCTTGCTTCCACGTCTTCTGACTCGTCTTGGCTTTGATTCTTCTTTGGATTCCAAAGAAGAGCTTGAAGACGTAGAGGATTTGTGTGACAACCTGAAAAATATCACTTTTGCGGTAATCGGGTAAGTAAAGTTCGTTCCCGCAGAGATACGAGTCAGAAATGTCCAAATACAAAGCAAAGTAACAATTTAGTTCTTCTTGAGTTCTTCTTTAGTCTCTCAGGTAGAAACCACACCCAAAAGAGAGTAACAAGCACCAACTTGCAGTCTTGTCACAAATTAACACTCCATAATCACAACTCCATCAAATCTTTCCAAACAATCTTGATTGTGATGATTCAGGCTCTCCCGAAAATGGCACTTCACTGCAAAACAACTTTGCCTCAAAATTGTGTTCCACCCCTCCACTGAAGGCACAACTTCCGCGATCAAAATTGCTTCACATCAACTTCGTACTGCACTCCCAAATGTAGAATACTACCAACACTACAATTCCTCTCAGATCTATCAAGGCATTCCTTCGATTGCACTTCACTCAGGATCAAACACACAGAATGAAGATCAAGGTTGTGGAATCCAACATCCAAAAGCACTCTGACTTGCACTTCAAATTTCTCCAAACATTCACAAACACAATTGCAAAGCTCATACTCGGAATCAAGCTCAAGCGACGAGCACTACTTCACAACACTTCGCTTTATCTATTCTCAGAAATAATGAGCACTTAACAACATCTGATTGCGAATGCCACTCTTAAATAGTGAAGCAATCTACAGTTCTAACAACTATACCGTTCTACCACAATAGTTCTAACCTGCAGATCCGAAATGACAATGCACCTCTTCATATCTGCCCCTTCAAATGTCAAATCGGTTACTAATCCGATCCGATGTCTACTTCTTTGTTGGCCTTCAAACCCGAACCCAAAGTAATCTTACTTCCTACTACATTTTCCTCGGGTTTCACATCTCCTACTTCTTCTACCAGATCCAGCAATTCTCTTTCCTGATCTGAAATTGCACTAGTGGGTAATCTATCTAACTCTTCATCTTTCGACCCACTCTTCTCTAATGTCTTTGAGGGAAACTCCGAAGACATTGGATTCCTATGTTATCTACTTTGGGTTTTGCCTTAACATCTTGCCGAAGCTTCTCTAACTCTATTTTCACTAAGTCTAATCTAATTGAAATGTTATCCTCTACTTCTAACACCTTTCTATCTACACGAGTTCTTAGTTTGATTAACAAAGCATTCATCTCCGTGTCCTTCGCTTGTCTTCGCCTCGTCTCCTACACCAACAACTTCAACTCGTGCAATCGCGCTTCTTCAATTCGAACGCTGGCTTCTGTACTTAACATTGCATTCACTCTGAGGACTATCTCCTTCAATGGCTCCAATCTTGTCTTTCGTTCTTGTTCCCGATCTGCAAGCCATTCCTCTCTGTACATCGCCAACTCTTCCTTGAACTCGGCCTTCATCGCTTCCTTCTCTTTCTCCTTCTGTACAACTTTCTCTTTGTGATTACAAAGTAACTCTCATAATCTCTCTTCTTCTCTATACCACACAGACAACTCTCTTTGCCAGAGTTGCTTCTTCTCCTCCATACTCTCCATCACTCGATCAAGCTTTTGTTCCTTTGATGCTACCCTCGCCATAGCATGGATAAGCTCTACTCTTGAATCAGCAAACTGCAGCTTCAAGATTTCATGCTCCGCTACCTGTCTCTCCCTTGCGATATCACTCTTCCTTGCAAGATCCTCTCGATAGCTCACTTCTCTCTTCAGGTCTTCGATTACCTGACTTCTTTTTACTACTTCCGCTTGCAGTACTTCTCTCTCCTTCTCACCTCGGGTTATACTCCTCTTCAACTCCGAGTTCTCCTCTTCTAATCTTGCTACCACCTGCAATACAGTCTTTACTTCTGGACAAGTTGACTACATCTCCTTCTTCTTCTTCTCCAACTTTACCAACAACGGGCATACTACCTCTCGCAGGTACTCTACTCCCTCACTGGCAACTTCTTCCTCCCACGGAGTAATTTCTTGTTTCTCCTCATGTTCTCTTGATACGGGCCTTCTTCTTTGAAGTCTTCGTATCGGGATTGATGCCTCACTACTCCTACTGTCTTCTGCCTCTTCCTTCATTTCACTCGGCCCCGCCTCACACTTTGCCTTACATCTCGAGCAAACTCCTCGCTGTACTGCAATCTTCTTCTCCTCGAGCACCGGTACTTCGCCTTCCAATGCCGCATTGTCTTTGGCTTCTACTTCGGCTTGCACTTCTTCTTTGTATTCTTCAGCCGCTGGTGCCAAGGTCATTTCTCCACCGTCTTCACTGTCACTGCTAGTATCTCCACTCTGCAGTGTCAGCTCAGGTTCCTCCTCACGTTCCGAGTCCTCCGTCTTGAGCTTGGCTTCGCCTTCTGAGTCTTCATCTTCTAACTCAATCACCACCATCCCTCGCCTTGGGTTATTTTTCTGCATCTTCCAAGGTTTCTTGCTTTCTTCGGCTTCTGCGTGCCGAGTTCTCTTCTTTGTCGGGGTACTTACCACGACCTCCACATTTTTCCCTATCTTTGCATAGTAGTTGTCCGTGCCTCGGATTTGGAGAATGTATTGCTGCTCCTCCGCGTCGACTTCTCTTCTCAAGTCAGGATGGAAATGAGACACCATTCTATTGCGCTCCGCCAAATTGAGCAAATTCAACCCGAGGTAGAAATGTGCTGCAAATGGTACGATGTAGTGTGGAGGCGACTTATCCCGCAGATTCCGCACCATCCGCCTTGTTCTCCCGTGAAAACACCTTGCCCAATTGATCTGTTCTCCTGCAAATAGCTTGTGAAAGAACACCGCTTGGTGTTTCTCTCCGGCTTCAGGAAGGTTCAGGATGGCTTCAGGATAGACCTCACATAAGTGGTTCTCTCTGGCTTCAAGATGGCCATAAGTGCACTCACAATTCCTCTCTTCACAGGGTCTTTGTAGCTCTCAACTTTGTACCCATTCTTTGTTCTCTTTGACGAGAAGGCATCTCTCACCTCCTGCGTTTCTTGGGCTATCTCTCCTTTCCCCAAGAACGTGGCTCCTTGCTCCGAACCCGCCTCCTTCCCGAGTACGAGTCTCCAATCCGACTCTGTCCAGCAAGCCGGATTTCCTCTCTTCCCTTCTTCCTCGGGACCATCAAGACAATTACTCTTGATGATTTCTATCATGAATCCTAGAAAACTTACGTTTCAGTTCCATGCCAGAAAGGTGATCCGAAGTTGGCTCAAGACTTCAATCCTCGCTACTACATCTAATCTCCAAATTGCATGATTTCTCACTACGAATTCAGAGTTTTTCTTCCCTCCTCCCATCTCTTCTGCTTTCTTACTATCTCTTGATTTCTCTCTCGCGACTTCTCCCTTACGCACTAACCCGAGTACAACTTTATTTCCCTTTCCCCGATCACCTACAAGACGACTCCTCAACGGCGAAGGAAAATTGCTCAACATTTCGTCGTTGCATTTTTGATTTTTATAGGGTTGCACTTCTTTGTCTTCCGTCGCTTCGAGTTTCTACCGAGAAATCACACCTCCGGCATGCACCTGTCATTGTCAATCAACCTTCGCGCGTATGAGCCGCCAGTTTTGAAACGGCCCCTTCTTGAATTTCTTGCCCCGACAAAAGGTTGTTAGACTATCTTTGCCTCGGGTTGAGCTCCCCCCAATCCGAAGACAATTTACTTTGTATGGTATGCTAACAAGGCATTTCCAAATACTTTGCCTTATGACCCGAAGTCACTTTACTTTGGGTTTCATCCCAAAGCCAATTTTCTTCACCTTCTTTGGCCATACAGGCGCAATCTGACTTCTCTATACACTTCTTCTCCTTTATTTTGAAACAAAAAATGTGGGCACCACATACCTCCTCCCTCAAATGTGAGCGTCCCCGCGAACATAGACCTCGGGTGTCTTAGACACTTCCGAGTCTATGGTCTAATATCTCTGAACTCTCTACCCGTTTACTCGAGTGGCAAAAGGATTACCTTCCAAATCGACGAATTGCATGGATCCATTTTTGTAAAGATGAAGAACTCGCTAGGGACCCATCCATCTCAAATGCAACTTGCCTGGAAAAAATATTTGGCGATTATCATATAACAAAACCAAAACTCCTTCTTGTACAGTCATAGGCTTGATTCTCTGATTGTGCCTGACTTTCCTCTGTGCTTGTACTTCTTTCGTGGCTTGCATTGCATTGCATCGTCTCTTTTCTCTTCTAACCACATCAGTTGATGAATCCGAAGATCCTGACTTTCCTCTTCCGACATCTGTTCTTCGCACAAAACCCGATATGTCGGAACTTCAAATTCAACTGGCAGTATGGGATGCAAGTCATATGTCAAGAAGTATGGGGTTTGTTTGGTTGTAATCTTCTCTGTCGTTTGATATGCCCACAACGCGGCTGGTAATTTTGTATCCCAATCATAGGCATAATTGACAGTCACCTTATTCAAAATTTTACAAAGTAACCCATTTGCTTTTTCAGTTAAGCCATTTGCTTTTGGGTTATAAGGAGTCGTCTTCCGATGTTTAATCTGAAAATACTTGGTTAACGCCTCCATTACAGAGTTCAAAAAATGTGTTCCACGGTCACTGACCAATTCCAAAGGACACCCATATTGGGAGATGATGTTTTGAAAGAAAAATTCCGCCACAGTTTCAGCATCATCTCTGCGAGTTGCTTCCGCTTCAACCATCTTGGTAGCGTAGTCAGTGCAAACAAAAATGTAGCACTTTCTTGTGACTCGGATCACTGGTTGAATGGGACCCACAAAATCAATCCCCCATTTCTCAAATGGGGCCAAAGGCAAAATTGGTCTCAAAGGCCATTGAGAAGTAGCCGTCGGCTTCCCCGTTCTCTGACATGCATCACAGCTTCGGATATGAGCATGTACATCTTTGTACATTGTAGGCCACCAATACCCTGCCAAAAGAATTTTCTTTACAGTATTCTTCAGAGCATAGTGTCTTCTCGATGCCTCGGAGTGTAAAGATTCAATTACTCCTCCTACTTTGTATGACTCCAAGCATTGCCGAAGTACTTCGTCTTCGCCCATCTTAAATAAAATGTTGTGTTTAAGCTGGTACGGCCCCATTTTCTTGAGAAAGACTACTCGCTATTCCGGGTCCATCCTCTCATGACAATGGAGAGTATTCAAATAATTATATTCATCTGCATACCTCGTACTTCTCATTGCTGATAAGTGATACAACTCTTCGTCAGGGAACCGATTGTCAATTTCCCACTCTTGGTCTTGAGTTTCTAACTTGGACAGGAAGTCCGCATTCAAATGCAAAGCTCCCTTCCTCACTTGTACAGTATACGTGAACTCTTGTAATAACAAGATCTATCTTGCAATTCGTCCCGATAAATCTGCCTTCTTGACCAGATGTTGCAATGCATAATGGTCAACATAGAAGACAAACTCATACCCCAACAAATAATGACAAAATTTCTTGCAGGCATACACCATTCCGAGTGCTTCTCTTTCAATCGTCGAATAGTTCTTTTTAGAAACTGAAAGTTGTTGGTTGGCATAATACACCAGGTAGTCCTTCTTCTTCTCGTCCTTCTGACTTAAGACAACCCCGATGGCCATGGACAAAGTGTCCACATACACATGAAAAGGGACGTCCCACTTCGGGGCCCTCATGACTGGTGCTTCAACCAGTTTCTTCTTCAACACTTGGAAAGCTTCTTCTTGATGTGCTTCCCATATATAGTCATCAGATTTCTTCAGAAGCTTTGTAAGTGGTGCAGCAAGCACTCCATAGTTTGACACAAAGCGTCTGTAATATCCGACATGTCCCAAGAAGGCTCTCAGCTCCCAGATGTTCTTTGGGGATTCCAAAGCTGCAATTATCTTAACCTTCTCAACATCGACTTCAATACCTCGGCTTGACACCCGATGCCCCAGAAGAATTCCCTCCTTCATTGCAAAGAAGCATTTCTCCGGGTGTAATGACAAGCCGGCAAAACGACACCTTTCAAACGTTTGGCAAAGGTAATCTAGATGTACATCTCTTCGCCCAAACACACAAAAGTCATCAATAAAAACTTCCACAAATTTGTGCAGGAAATCCTTGAAGATCAAATTCATCATCCGCTGGAAAGTAGCGGGAGCATTACACAACCCAAAGGGCATTTGATTGTAAGCAAAAGTGCCCCAATCGGTCGTGAATGTTGTTTTATCCTTGTCTTCTTCTTGAATGGATACTTGATTGTACCCTGAAAATCCATCAAGAAAACTATAACAAGGATGCTCAGCTACTTGATCTAAAATTGTATCGGTAAAAGGCAAGGGATGATGATCTTTCCTTGTAACTACGTTCAATTTTCAGAAGTCTTGGCACACTCAGATCTTCCCTGTTTTCTTCTTTGGGACAATGACAATGGGGGAGACCTATTCACTGCTTAAGACAGGGAAGATGATTCTGGCCCCTAAGTACTTGTCAATTTCATCTTTCACCAAAAGCAAGTACTTCGGGTTCAGGCGGTATTGTTGCTACCAAACCGGAACTGCACCTTCAACCAAATCAATCCGGTGTTCTCCGAATTCTCGTGGAATACCCGGCATTTGATCAATTGACCAAGTGAATACATCCTAGAACCCTATAAATAGGGTAGTGTATCCTGCCAACTCCTGCGAAGTAACTGTCTTCGAGATCTTTAAAAATTTTCCTTCAGTTAGTAACACCTTTTGACAGTCATCGGGGTTGATGACTCCTTCAACATGGCTTACTCGGCTTAACCTGAGGCGAGCGGCCATCAAACCCCCTTCCTCCAAGTCAGGTTCACCCAAGGTGAGGTCATATGGATCTTTGTCGTCAACCTCTACCTCATAGCATTCCAAGTAATTAACTTGGACTTTGTCTTTGGATTCGTCTGAGGACAAAGACGATGAGTCTTTGGATTCGTCTTCCTCTTCTGACGAACTTGTTTCCCCAAGATGGGGAACCTTCGTCCAACTCAGAGTCACCAGCTTCTGATCTTCGGACGAAATGTCCTTGAATCTTAACTTCTGCTGATGCCAATCCACTACAACTTGGGCACTATACAACCAGTGTCTGCCAATCAACAGAGAGTAACCAGTTTTTGTCACTGGCCGCAACACGATGTAATTCAACTTGAAAGGTACCCCTCCAATGATTGTGGTAATGTTTGACAGCATGCCCAAGGGCCGTCTCCTGGTTTGGTCTGCAAACTTCAAAACTCGGGGTGTTGGTTCAAACGTATGATACCCGAGTCGATTCGCCGTATCTTCGGTCATGACATTCACACCAGACCCAGAGTCAATGGGTATCGATGTGATCATGCACTCGATAGCTCACTTCTCTCTTGAGGTCTTCGATTACCTGACTTCTCTCTACTGCTTCCGCTTGCAGTACTTCTCTCTCCTTCTCACCTTGGGTTATACTCCTCTTCAACTCCGAGTTCTCTTCTTCTAATCTTGCTACCACCTGCAATATAGTCTTTACTTCAGGACAAGTTGACTGCATCTCCTTCTTCTTCTTCTCCAACTTTACCAACAGCGGGCATACTACCTCTCGCAGGTACTCTACTCCCTCACTGGCAACTTCTTCCTCCCACGGAGTAATTTCTTGTTTCTCCTCATGTTCTCCTGATACGCGCCTTCTTCACTGAAGTCTTTGTATCTTCTCTGATGCCTCACTACTCCTGCTGTCTTTTGCCTCTTCCTTCACTTTACTCGGCCCCGCCTCACACTTCGCCTTACGTCTCGAGCAAACTCCTTGCTGTACTGTGATCTTCTTCTCCTCGAGCACCGGTACTTCGTCTTCCAGCGCCGCATTATTTTTGGCTTCTACTTCGGCTTGCACTTCTTCTTCGTATTCTTCAGCCGTTGGTGCCAAGGTCATTTCTCCGCCGTCTTCATTGTCATTGCTAGTATCTCCACTCTGCAATGTCAGCTTAGGTTCCTCCTCACGTTCCGAGTCCTCCGTCTTGAGCTCGGCTTTGCCTTCTGAGTCTTCATCTTCTGACTCAATCACCACCATCCTTTGCCTCGGGTTATTTTTCTGCATCTTTTGAGGTTTCTTGCTTTCTTCGGCTTCTGCGTGCCAAGTTCTCTTCTTTGTCCGGGTACTTACCACGACCTCCACGTTTTTCCCTATCTTCGCGTAGTAGTCATCCGTGCTTCGGATTTGGAGAATGTATTGCTGCTCCTCCGCGTTGACTTCTCTTCTCAAGTCAGGATGGAAATGAGACACCATTCTATTGCGCTCCGCCAAATTGAGCAAATTCAACCCAAGGTAGAAATGTGCTGCAAATGGTACGATGTAGTGTGGAGGCAACTTATCCCGCAGATTCCACACCATCTGCCTCGTTCTCCCATGAAAACACCTTGCCCAATTGATTGGTTCTCTTGCAAATAGCTTGTGAAAGAACACCGCTTGGTGTTTCATCACATAAGTGGTTCTCTCCGGCTTTAGGATGGCCATTAGTGCACTCACAATTCCTCTCTTCACAGGGTCTTTGTAGCTCTCAACTTTGTACCCATTCTTCATTCTCTTCGACGAGAAGGCATCTCTCACCTCCTGCATTTCTTGGGCTATCTCTCCTTTCCCCAAGAATGTGGCTCCCTGCTCCAAACCCGCCTCCTTCCCAAGTATGAGTCTCCAATCCGACTCTGTCCAGCAAGCCGGATTTCCTCTCTTCCCTTCTTCCTCGGGACCATCGAGACACTTTCTCTTGATGTCATGAATCCTGGAAAACTTACCTTCTTGTTCCATGCCAGAAAGGTGATCCGAAGTCGGCTCAAGACTTTGATCCTCGCTACTACATCTAATCTCCGAATTGCATGATTTCTCACTGCGAATTCAGAGTTTTTCTTCCCTCCTCCCATCTCTTATGCTTTCTTACTGTCTCTCAATTTCTCTCTCGCGACTTCTCCCTTACGCACTTACCCAAGTACAACTTTATTTCCCTTTCCCCAATCACCTACAAGACGACTCCTCAACGGCGAAGGAAAATTGCTCAACATTTTGTCGTTGCAGTTTCAATTTTTATAGAGTTGCACTTCTTTGTCTTCCGTTGCTTTGAGTTTCTACCAAGAAATCACACCTCCGGCATGCACATGTCACTGTCAATCAACCTTCGTGCGTATGAGCCGCCAGTTTTGAAACGGCCCCTTCTTGAATTTCTTGCCCCGACGAAAGGTTGTTAGACTGTCTTTGCCTCGGGTTGAGCTCCCCCGATCCGAAGAAAATTTACTTTGTATGGTATGCTGACAGGGCATTTCCAAGTACTTCGCCTTATGACCCAAAGTCACTTTACTTTGGGTTTCATCCCAAAGCCAATTTTCTTTGCCTTCTTTGACCATACAGGCGCAATTTGACTTCTCTATACACTTCTTCTCCTTTATTTTGAGAAAACAAAAAATGTGGGCACCTCAATTTTTCCGAAGACGGGGAGGTGCTGCACGAAGCTCTCCTTCTGGGCTTCTTGCCTTTCTTCTCCCAATTTCTCCGGTTACCGGCAGAGTGAGAGTAGGCCGCTTCATAATGAGTGACATGTTTGAGTACTTTGTCTAGGGAAGTTACATTCCTCTCCCTGGCAAAGATTCGTATCTCTAGTGAAAGGCCCCCGAGGAACCAGGTAATGGCTTGGGCATCGGAGTAACCCACCACCCCCAATTGCTTGGGAACTTGGTTCAGTAATGCCATGAACCGCTCAGAGTAGTCTCTCAACTTCTCCTTCTTGCCACGGTCCAAATCATTGAGTGCCGCAAAGACACTCGTATCGTAGTCAACTTCTTGGAATCGTTCCAGGAAGTTGTTTCTCAAGTCGGCCCAGTCCGCTGGTACAAACCCATTCTGGGTCATATGGGTGTACCAGCTCCGAGCTTTCTTGTGGAGCAGACTTGGGAAAATTTTCAGTCGATCCGCTGGGTCATGCTCCTTGTTAGCAAAGGAGATGACTTCAAATTCTTTGATGAATTCATTGGGGTCTTCGTCTTGTTCTGTCCCCTTGTACTTTTGATAGGCGTGTCGGGTGATAGGAAGCAAAGTCATCATTCAATCCACTGGGATTGGCTGAGGTAATGTGGAACTTGACGGAACGGAAGGGTTGGCTGGAATTGATGCCGTGTTGTCAGCCCAGGGATTCCAATTTGTTAAATTCAAGGTAGGGTCTTCTTTGACAATTTTTGCTATGAGGGTGTCGACTTCAATTCAAGTGGAAGATTCAGGATCAACACCTTCAATGGGTTCTTCAAAATTCCTTCGGGACAACCAAGGAATCGTTCATAAAAGATGCTGACACTCGTCTTCAATAAGTGTTCATGCTATCTTTTCTTGAACAAAGGTCTTCAAGGAAACAACTTCCTTTATAGCTCTAGGAGAAGTTGGTGTACTGGGCCACAATGCATACGTTTGCCCACTCAATTCTTTCTTCTTCTTAGAAGAAGAGGGAGATGCGAAGTAGCCTTGCCAACCGCCTTCGTGTTTCTTGTGGTCAAGTTCTCGCAGGGCTTCTTGCACTTTGTGAAGGAGTTGAAACTCCAACGCCTCTTGTTCAGTTTCGTCAACAATGGTTGGAACGTTCAGATGTTTGTCTTCTTCACGCTGAAGTGCTCGTCTTTGAGCTCTCTCTTCCCGTTGTTCTCTCAATGCAGACATTCATATTGCGTTGATACCCAGTTTCCAATTTGGCTTTGTATTCTTCCACTTCCGAGATTTGTATCCCTGGCAGCGGCGCCAAAAATCATGTGACAACCCGGCAAATATCACTTTTGCGGTAATTGGGTAAGTAAAGTTTGTTCCCGCAGAGATACGAGTCAAAAATGTCCAAATACAAAGTCAAACAGTAACATGTAGTTCTTCTTGGTTGCGTCTTTAATCTCTCAGGTAGAAACCACACCCAGAAGAGAGTAACAAGCACTGACTCGCAGTCTTGTCACAAATTAACACTTCTTAATCACAACTCCATCAAATCTTTCCAAACAATCTTGATTGTGATGATTCAGGCTCTCCCAAATACGGCACTTCACTGCAAAACAACTTCGCTTGAGAATTGTGTTCCACTCCTCCACTAAAGGCACAACTTCCTTGATCAAAATTGCTTCACATCAACTTTGCACTGCACTCACAAATGCAAAATACTACCAACACTACAATTCCTCTCAGATCTATCAAGGCATTGCTTCAATTGCACTTCACTCAAGATCAAACACACAGAATGAAGATCAAGGCTGTGGAATCCAACATCCAACAAGCACACTCACTTGCACTTCAAATTTCTCCAAACATTCACAAACATAGACACGAAGTTGATACTTGAAATCAAGCTCAAGCGACAAGCACTGCTTCACAGCACTTTGCTTTATCTATTCTCAGAAATTATGAGCATTGAACAACATGTGACTGCGAATGCCACTCTTAAGTAGTGAAGCAATCAATAGTTCTAACAACTATACCGTTCTACCACAACTGTTCTAACCTGCAGATCCAAAAAGATAATGCACCTCTTCATATCTGCCCCTTCAAATCTCAAATCTGTTACTAATCTGATCCGATGTCTACTTCTTCTTTGGCTTTCAAACCCAAACCCGAAGTAAATTTACTTCCTAATATTCTGTCCTTGGGTTTCATAATTCCTACTTCCTCTACTAGATCTAACAATTCTCCTTCCTGATCTGAAATTTCACTAGTGGGTAATCTATCTAACTCCTTATCTCCCGACCCACTCTTCTCTAATGTCTCTGAGGGCAACTCCAAAGACATTTGGACTCCTATGTTATCTACTTCGGGTTTTGCTCTAACATCTTTCCGAAGTTTTTCTAGCTCTACTTTCACTAATTCTAATCTAATTGAAATGTTATCCTCTACCTCCAAAACCTTTCTGTCTACACGAGTTCTTAATTTGATTAACAAGGCATTCATTTCAGTGTCCTTCGCTTGTCTTCGCCTCGTCTCCTGCACCAACAACTTCAACTTGTGCAGACGCGCTTCTTCAATTCGAACGCTGGCTTCTATACTTAACATTGCGTTCACCCTGAGGACTATCTCCTTCAATGGCTCCAACCTTGTCTTCCTTTCTTGTTCCCGATCTGCAAGCCATTCCTCTCGGTACATTGCCAACTCTACCTCGAACTCGGCTTTCACCGTCTCCTTCTCCTTCTCCTTCTGTACAACTTTCTCTTCCTGATTACAAAGTAACTCTCGTAATCTTTCTTCTTCTCTATACCGCGTAGCCAACTCTTGTTGCTAGAGTTGCTTCTTCTCCTCCATACTCTCCATCACTCTATCAAGCTCTTGATCCTTCGCTGCTACCTTCGCCATAGCATGGATAAGCTCTACTCTTGAATCAGCAAACTGTTGCTTCAAGATTTCATATTCAGCTACCTGTCTCTCTCTTGCTATGTCACTCTTCCTCGCAAGATCTTCTAGATAGCTCGCTTCTCTCTTCAGGTCTTCAATTACCTGAGTCTTCACTACTGCCTCCGCTCACAGTACTTCTCTCTCTTCCTCACCTCGGGTTACACTCCTCTTCAACTCTGACTTCTCTTCTTCTAATCTTGCTACCACCTGCAATACAGTCTTTACCTCCGGACAAGTCGACTGCATCTCATTCTTCTTGTGCTCCAACTTCACCAACAACGGGCACACTACCTCTCGCAGGTACTCCACTCCATCATTGGCAACTTCTTCCTCCCACGGAGTGGTCTCTCTTTTCTCTTCGTGTTCTCCTGATACTCGCCTTCTTCTCTGGAGTCTTTGTATTGGGATTGATGCCTCACTGCTCGAGCTTTCTTCTACCTCTGCCTTCACTCTACTCGGCCCCGCCTCACACTTCGCCTTACGTTGCGAGCAAACTCCTTGCTGCACTGCGATCTTCTTGTCCTCTATCACCGGTACTTCGTCTTCCAACGGCGAGTTGTCTTTGGCTTCTACCTCGGCTTGCACTTCTTCTTTGTATTCTTTGTTAGCCGCTGGCGCCGAGGTCATCTCTCCACCGTCTTCACTATCACTGCTTGTATCTCCACTCTACAGTGTCAACTCAGGTTCCTCCTCATGTTCCGATTCCTCCGTTTTGAGCTCGGCCTTGCCTTCTGAGTCTTCATCTTCTGACTCAATTACCACCATTCCTTGCCTCGAGTTACTTCTCTGCATCTTCCGAGGTTTCTTGCTTTCTTCGGCTTTTGCTTGCCGAGTCCTCTTCTTTGTTGGGGTACTCACTATGACTTCCATGTTTTTCCCTGTCTTTGCATAGTAGTCATCCGTGCTCCGGATTTGGAGAATATATTGCTGCTCCTTGACATTGACCTCCTTCCACACATCAGGATGGAAGTGCGACACCATCCGATCCGCTCCGCCGAGTTCAGCAAATTGAGCCCGAGTTAGAAGTGTGCTGCAAATGGCACAACGTAATGTGGAGGTGACTTATCCCATAGATTCCACACCATCTGCCTCGTTCTCCCGTGAAAACACCTCGCCCAATTTATAGGCTCTCCTTCAAACAACTTATGGAAGAACACCGCTTGGTGTTTCATCACATAAGTCATTCTCTCCGGCTTCAAAATTGCCATGAGAGCACTCACGATCCCTCTCTTCACTGGATCCTTGTAACTCTCAACCTTATACCCATTCTTCGTTCTCTTCGACAAGAAGGCATCTCTCACCTCCTGTGTTTCTTGGGCTATCTCTCCTTTCCCCAAGAACGTGGCTCCCTGCTCCGAGCCCGCCTCCTTCTTGAGTACAAGTCTCCAATCCGACTCTGTCCAGCAAGCCAGATTTCCTCTCTTCCCTTCTTCCTTGGGTCCATCAAGACACTTACTCTTGATGATTTCTGTCATGAATCCTGGATAACTTACGTTCCAGTTCCATGCCAAAAAGGTGATCCAAAGTCGGCTCAAGACTTTGATCCTCGCTATCACATCTAATCTCCGAATCGCATGATTTCTCACTGCAAATTCGGAGTTCTTCTTCCCTCCTTCCATCTCTTCTGCTTTCTCACTTTCTCTCGATTTCACTCTTATGACTTCTCCCTTGTGCACTAACACGAGTCCAACTCTATTTCCCTTTCCTTGATCACCTGCAAGACGACTCCTCAACGGCGAAGGAAAATTGCTCGACATTTCGTCATTGCAGTTTCGATTTTTATAGAGTTGCACTTCTTTGTTCTTTGTCACTTTGAATTTCTACCAAGAAATCACACCTCCGGCATGCACCTGTCACTATCAATCAACCTTTGCGCGTATGAGCCGCCAGTTTTGAAACGGTCCCTTCTTGAATTTCTCGCCCCGACAAAAGGTTGTTAGACTGTCTTTGCCTCGGGTTGAGCTCCTCCCAATCTGAAGACAATTTACTTCGTATTGTATGCTGACAGGGCATTTCCGAGTACTTTGCCTTGTGACCCAAAGTCATTTTACTTCGGGTTTCATCCCCAAGACTCTTTTCTTCGCCTTCTTCTGCCATACAGGCGCAATCCAACTTCTCTATACACTTCTTCTCCTTTATTCCGAAAAAAACAAAAAATGTGGGCACCACATCGGGTTGAGCCTGAATAGAATACTATTTGTTGTTTGTAAAATTCCCAACCATTTCTAGGAACCGTCGGGTCCAAACCATAGCTGAAACTGCATGAGCTAGCCAGTTCTGTGAAGGCCAAGAACAAACACAAACCCTCAAGAAACCCAACCTCAGGAAACAAAGAAAACCCCAAATTCTTATAGAGTTGAGATTTCCAACACACCAGGAATAGAAAAAGAATGTCAGTCTACGAGAAACTCTAAGTCAACTACAATAAAGACAAGCTAAGCACAAGCAGCCAGGTGCCCGGTGCACTCTCAAGGCCAAACAAATTCCCAAACACCGGGTCTTCTGTCTGATCAAGCCCATGGAAGGTGCTCATGCCAATTGACTATGTTGGAGAAAATGGAATATCATGGTCATCAATCCTAGTAAGCAAGGGAGAGATTCTCATTGTATCTTCAAGTTCAACAAAGTCTTTGGCCTCCAATCAACTCCAGAACAGATTTACAGGGATATGCAGCCATTGATTCACTCTATCCTTGATGGTTACAATGTCTACACTTTTGCCTATGGACAGGCAGGTTCTCGTAAAACCTATACCATGCGTGGTCCTAGAAGTAGTATTGAGGAGCTTGATTTTGGTGTGAATTACCATGCATTGCATGACCTATTTAAAATCTTGGAGAATAGGAGAGATACATTTCATTACAAGATTGGAGTTACATAAGAAGATAACCAAAGAGGTACCTAATGATGTTTTGGAGGAAGATTTGCACTAGATCTCTTAAAACCTTGATGGTGCAAACCGGAGGTTGCACAAGATTGGTGGGGTGAATGTTGTCGGGAAAATAATCTATGGGTTGCATTGGTCCTTTTTGGTGTAATAAAGAAACCGGGAGAATAGTATGTAGATGTATTTAAAAGTGCTAGTTGCAAGCAATATAAACTTCCCATGTAGAAACTTGATAATTGCCAAAATAGTGTGGCCATTTCTGCTATAGCATGAATTTTGAGAGTTGATTTTGAATTTTGAAGAGAAATGGATTTGGGTCTGAAGCTTGGAGAGAATCAGAGGCTATAATGCTTCTTCAAACTTGGGATTTTGTTATGTTATTGTAAGGAAGTAGAAAGAAAAAGAACTCAAAAGCAAGGAAACAAGGGACCATGATTTTAGCAACTACAAGAACAAGGCCTTTGGAAGGTTGATGTGAGCAGTTGGGATAGGCCAATATGGGTTAGCTGAAGCCAGGAAAATCAGGGTGAGTTGGCATAATATCAAGGTTTGGTATTTTAGAGGTTCGCAAGACACAAGGGAGATCAAAGGGCTTGGCAAGAGAGAAGTCTCAAAGGGGTTTTGACAAAGAAGAGAGGAAGGATCAAGGGTTTTTGGGGAGAATAGGAAAGAATCTCAAAGAAGTGCTTTTGGACAGGGAAAGGCAGGACAGGGGATCAAAGGAGAGGGTTTTGCTGGACAGGAAGGGATCTCGAAGGAGTTTTGGCAAAGGAGAGAAAAGAGGAAGTATCAAGGGTTTTGCTAGACATGAAGGTATTGAGAAGGGGTTTTTGACCCCAAAAAAAGAGAGAAAGTATTGAAGGAGGAAGTAATAGTACAAGATCAAAGGACAGACAAGAAGATTCTTGAAAAAGGGAGTTTTTTTATAGGAGAAGGAGAGAAAAGAGAAAATTATTGAAAGGACTGGACAGAAAATGAAAAGAGAGTTTTGGGTTTTGAAAGACAGAGAAGCATCAAAACTAAGAGAGGTCAGCAAGGAAGGAAGAAATCAATGGGAACCAAGACAAACTCTCAAAGGTAGGAGATTAGGGTCTGGACAAGAAGAACTCTTGAGGGAGAAGATTTGGCTAGAATAGAGAGATCTCATGGGTTTGAACAAGAAAGAAGGTTTGGCCAGGACAGCAGATTCATGAGGAGTTTGTTTTGCAGGAAGATGAATTCTGAAAGAAGGGAACTCTCAAGGAAGCTTCTTTTGGCAAGACATTGAGGATTTGAGGAAGGGATTTGAGAGACAGAGAAGAGAATGATCAAAGGAGAGTGTTGGAAGAATAGAGAATTCTTGGAAGGTTTTGTGAAAGGAATTGGGACAAAACATCAAAAGGGTTGAGGAGAAGGGAACTGGAAGGAATAAGCATCGAAGAAGAAAGTTGGCTGAAGAGAGGGACCCCAAAGGTATGCAGAAGAAGAGAAGTCTTTGAGAGTTTGTAGGAGTGAAATCTTGCAGAAGTCTTGGCAAGAAGAAAGAACTCTCAAAGATCAATGACATGACAAATTAGTGAGGAATAATGATTTTTTCAAGAGTGAAGTCTCAAAGGAGTCTTGACAGGAAGAGAGAACTCCCAAAGATCAGTCACAGGACAGATTAGTGTGGAAGAAGCATTTAGCAGGATAGTTTAGTGAAGGAAAGAATTTTTGTACTGATTGCCTTTGAGCTATAGCTTGAGTAGATTATCTTGTGCCTGGCTTGAGGAGTGTGTCAATACTTCTTACAAGATAATTGAGTAGTGGGCAGCAAGTTGTTCTACCAGCTCTAGTTGGTAATTCTGTTTTTTTAGGCTTAGGAAAGCATTTTCCAATTGGTGGCCCCATATAGTCAAAGTGAGGGAATATTTTACTTGTGATGACTAGTTATCCCTTTCCGTGTTGTCACCCTGCGTAGTAGTATGTTTACGTGAATATAAAACTAGGATTAGCTGATCATGACAATACAAGAAGAAAAGGAAGGGTGAAAGTGAAAAGGAAAGGAGCTCCTCTATTAGTGAAAGGAAGGTGGATCTTAATGAATGAAGGACAATAATATTTGGATTTTTAGAGTCTGTTTGAGAAACCAACAAGGTCAGAAAGATATAGCGTGACCACCAAAAAACAAACCTGCATTTCTTATAAACTGAACTTTGAGTTCCTGAGAGTGTCTATCAGCAAAGGAGAAAAGATTAATGTGCAAGATAACTTGAAAGAGGGAAATAACACATTGGGCTTTACAAGGGTAAGACAAGGCAGATATAAATAGAGCCAAGCCCCAACTGTATCAATATCCAAAATAGGTGATTGCTCATAGCTACAAAGGGGCTGATAGTGAATTGGCCACAACTCCTTGCAACATTAAGCACAAAGATAGAGATGATTATGTTGAAGAGGTATTTACGGGCCAAGGAAAAACCCTAGATTCAAATTAGGAAGAAGCAACTGAATGTCTAAGTGTGAGCAACTA